>CM060949.1:63197586-63718184 GCA_030765055.1 Mantis religiosa
ATAAGAGACAAAGAATCAAAATAAGTGTTGATAAAAATTGGATTACCTCCTTCTGCTGCTGGATCAAAGTATGATTATAAATCTAAGTAGCCTACGGCTTAAGCTGGGTAAGGAACCAACTAAGGATCTCCACCGATCCTTCAAGAAAAGCATTGTAAGTCTCGGCTGTTGTAAACAATTTGCTGAGGATGTAGTCTGAAGTAGGGGAAGGATATAGATAAATGGTATTGGGTGGAAATATTTCCGAAATGTACTTTTTGGTTCCGTGATATTTTATAATGAAATGGAGTGATGTTGAGAGCATGTATTTACTAGAGAAACGAGTTCTTAGGCCAACCTTTAATAAATACACATAACGTGTTAAAATGTTTCAAAGAATTTTGCCTTGAATATGTCTGCAAAAATGCGTGACGTAGTATATTTTCCATTAATATATTCACACATTTCTTATGGAATCGAGCTGTGGGTACACACTACCAAATTAAACTTAAAAAGAATTTTTCTCATACAGTAAAGAGCTATCAGATACGTGGCAAAACTAACACGTACGAGTTGATGCAGACCGTATTTTAAAAAATGAAACATACTTATTTTTCCCTGCATATTTATTCTGCGAAAAATACTTTTTGTACATAACAGAATATAACCTCCACAAATTCCGATGTCCACACATATGAAACAAAGGGAAAGAATAACTATATAGTTAAAGGTCACAGGCTAAAACTTTTTGAACATAAGTCGCAAAACTTTGGTCCAAAACTGCTTAATAAGCTTCCGGAAAGCCTAAAAAATACTGTGTCAGCTGCTAAGTTTAAATCTCAACTGACTAAATACTTATTAAGCAGAGCCTATTACAGTATAGATGAATATTTTGATGACAACTTGGATGATTTTGAATAATTATGTTTTGTATATGTGTATCTGAGTGAGAGAGAGGGAGAGAAGGTGATGACAATTTTTTTAACACTTTTAATCGTTTACTTTTAAGAGAGAGTATGTATTACAAATGACATGGCTTAATTGTGTTCAAACACTGCATTAAGTTGTAATAAATATGAATATGAATATTGTAACTTTGTGAGTTCGCAGAATTAAAAGGCCGAGTTGCAGAAATTAAAAATCTTCTTTATTTCCGTAACAATACACTGTCCAATTCTCACGTAACAACATTACATCAATCTTCCAAGGTCGAGGACAATAACAAACACTTGCAGCTGATTACATTAGCACTCGTTACAACAACACTGACTGTTACACAACAACTGCTTCACAACTACATCTGTCCTGCTAGCGTGTCACAATCCGTTTTATATCTCCATTCTTGATTACCAGACTGTTCTGCCAATCACTAGAAGTTTCTGGAAATAAGGCATCTAGTTACATAATTCGAACATTCTATCACCTTCCAGAAACGTAACTTAATCTACCCGGCGAGGCCTTTGACTCAATTATCTTGCCTGCCGGTACTATCTGTTTACACACGTTCGTTATCTACGTGAAACCTATCCGTCTTATTGTGTGCCAAGCCGCCTTATCGCGATCGGGTTCGCGATACTATAAACCATAGTATAGACGCATATAATGATCTAAACGTGTAGCTGGCTGGCCTCGTAGCTCAGTCGTTAGAGCCTGCCGTGTGAGGGGTCCCGGGTTCGACTTTCGGTTGGGGTGAGGATTTTTCTCCAACCTAGATGATTCTCCATCTTCCAGAGTCTGGAATTATGAATGGGAGTGCGAATTGGTGCGTGATCTAATGATTAACAACCCAGCAATACGACGAACGAAAACATACCTCCGAAATGGAAATTAATTGTTCTTTCACACTGGCCGTGTGTAGGCTAAAGTATGAAAAGATAGAGTGAGACTGAAAAATTCAATGCCATAGCTGGGATTTGAACCACGGATCTTCTGGTTGCCGTCCAGCTGCTCTAACCCTTGAGCTACTATGGCCAACGTGCCAGCATGCCATTAAATTCTCCAACTGACTCATGTTTTCCCCAGTAAACCACTTAGGAGTTCTCATAAACACATGAGACAACTACCTTAAATAGATCCGTGGTTCAAATCTCGGCTATGCATTGAAATTTTCAGTCTGACTCTATATTTCCATACTTTAGCCTACACACGGCTAGTGTGAACGAACAATTAATTTCCATTAATTGTACTTAATAGTGGTTCACTATAAAGCCCGGGCCTTAAAGTACTTACGCGTTGTAAGTCGCCATTAAGGTAGTTGTCTCATGTGTTTATGAGAACTCCTAAGTGGTTTAGCAGGAAAAACACGAGTCAGTTGGAGAATTTAATGTCATGTTGGCACTTTGGTCTTAGTAGCTCAAGGGTTAGAGCAGCTGGACGGCAACCAGAAGATCCGTGGTTCAAATCCCGGCTATGGCATTGAATTTTTCAGTCGGACTCTTATCTTTCCATACCTCCGATATGTTCCAGAGGAGGACGGCAGTTAAAGGCGGGGTATATTTGGAACAGCCTATAACTGTTTATTGGGAACTGCAGTACGTTGTGTAAAGAATCTAAAGGCTACTGATATTAAGAATTCAATAGGTTGATTGTCAGTTGTTACTAGTTTATGTGCAGCATTTCACGAACCTTATTTACATCGTTATAGTTACCTAATATAGGTATAATACTCTTAAATTCATAAGGTTTTATCTTTCAAGGAATCAGAATCAACCTTGAAGTAAACCTTTTCGATTTCTAACAAAATCAAATACTATCACTGCAACACAGCCAGCGAATATCTTTAGTCTGCTAAATAATACTTTCATTGAACCTAATGTTAACTAAACAAAATAAAACTATTTCATTCAAATCATATGATACTTAAATGATATATGAACTGCAATTTATATTCACTACATCTTACAGTTGATATTGTGTAAATTCATTTCTCCAAAAGAAAATATTCTCTTATGGGTGGAAATAGCAAGCCCAATGTAATACATAAGGTTGTCCATTCCTAACTTTCTCCAAAGCAGCTCACATCGGACAATAAATGAAATGGGTGAAATGATGCTCAAATAAGTTCATGGTCCATAGAGCTAGAGTTACCCAACATTCATATTTCTGGATAAGATAAAATCCCGAAAAATGCCTTATTCAGAAAATGACCCTTCGAACTAGAAACCTCTTGATTAAGATCAATGATTTGTTTCTGTAGAGGGAAGAATGAATAAAATGAAGTATTAAGATTCACAGCAGCTACAAGTTTTAAGTGTTTCAATGGCATTGAAAGGAAGTCTAAAGCTGAGTCAAAACGGAACTGTTATTGCTATATATTGCATTTGGAACTAATAATAACAATAACAATAGTACTAATAATTCTTATGAACTATGCTTAATAATTTAATTATGCTCACTTTCTTCTCGGGCAGCAAGCCGGTGAAAAGACGATTAGATATCGACGTTTCGGGAGTGTGCATCTCCCATCATCAGGATATTTAAAAAATGTTATAACCACAAATGAAACATTGCATATAACACAACTGTAAACAAAGACAAAAGACTATCAAAATTCGCAATACTGAACAAAAGACTGTTTTCAGTAAATTAAATGACAGGTCAGGAGATGGCGTGAGTATAGAAAATTGTGTCAAAGAAACGTAACTACTTAACTTGATTATCAAGCTGTATTGATCTTTGCTTCTTAAATCGACGGATTGCCAATTTTAAGGCCGGTTTCCAAGAGGAGTTGAACTGAAATCCAGCTTCATGATTAAGCGTGCTCCTTTCAGAGGAAATCACCAAAGCGTCCTTAATTCTCCGCTCCCAGTAACCGTTGCATATTGCCAAGGTGGCCGTCTCCCGAGAATTGTCTCATTTCATTTGTGGTTATAACATTTTGTAAATATCCTGATGATGGGAGCGATGCACTCTCCCGAAACGTCGATATCTAATCGTCTTTTCAACTGGCTTGTTGCCCGAGAAGAAAGTGAGCACATTCGCCGCCAGGAAAGCTTCAGGTCTTAATTTAATTATTATTTAATTACTTTATAAATGAAGCTAAATTTGTCATTGTTATCATTATTATCTACTTTATGATAATACGCTATGCACAATTTATATTAATACATATTATACTATCAATGATGCACTCTTATAATCATATAATTCAAAAAGCTTTGTTAAATAAACAGTCCATTATCCCATCCGTATCAATAATATCATCAGTCAACATTATTGTTAACTGAGCAGCATTAAAATAGCAATGAGTCTGATACTGTTATAATTCTGCTTCTCAGGGGGTTACCATGGTTTTTTTCTTTGTTAATAGAAACCTCTAAGATAACGCACTGATTAGTCTTGTAAGAGTGAGAGGGGAACTGCTGCGCTCCTCGGCCCTGTGCTAAGCACTAATGAACGCATCTCTTCAGCCAATGGAAAGCGCAGGAAACACAAATGACGGATAAATGTAGAGCAATCAGTGCGTTACCTGAGATGTATCTATTACCAAACATATATCAATGGTAACCATTTGAGAAACAGGATTATACGACCAGGCAAAGCAAGAAAGCGTATCGGGAAAAATTCGCAACACAGAGATGTTTACCTGAGCTTATCGCACATACACGGTGAGTCAAGTGTATGTATAGTCTGTTCAGATATAATCCTGTCTTCTGGACAGCAATGTGCCATACATCGGCAGGTGCGAGAAATCATATCATATAGACACACGCAGCTTGCAATTGCTCTATTTGTGTTTCGTAACTTACTAATATTTCACTCTTCTAATCGATCAGATAAGACACGATAAGAATCGATCACAGCGCTGGTCACTTGAAGGTCGATACCTCTCAACGCTCTGTCGAGTAATATCTATCCTTCACCCAGCTTTTCTGATGACGTAGCTACCTCTGAATCAAGTGACTAGAATTATACAAGGTTAGTAAAAAATGATGGTTGAGAGGACGAAGTTATAAATTTCATTACCAATGTATACGTACCACCTTTTTACATCCAAGTATATGCAAATAGAACTGTAAATATACATAAGTATAGCTCATATTGGAACAAATGTGCTGCGTTTAAAATCCATGAGAGCAGGCCAGTAATTATAAACTACAAATGCAGTTATTAACAGCAATAGATGTCTTGGCACTGTCAAATAATTAATGAGATAATGGTGTAAACATTCATGCTAATGTGTGACAAATCTGATTTAAAAGTTGATATCCCAATATTTAGCAACGTTGAATTACAATAACATGTTGTAGATTTTATAAATCATTTTTATTTAAGTAACAGTTGGCGTCGGCTTTTTGTACATGTGAGTGTAATAAATCAACCAAGCAAAAACGAAGCTTCCCAGCAATTAATATTTTATTTTAGACTTGAATACCTTGGATTTAGACATGAAACAATTGACGGCTAAAATTAGACATTAAGTTACCTGTTATTTTTAGTTATACTCTTCATGAGCTATGCAGTATTTAGTAATACTTACTCGAAATTTCTTCACACTTAAACTGTCTTTTCTCTGCTAGAACAGCTTCAAAGGCTCCTATCATTTGTGCCGGAACAACTTTTTTTCGTGCCTGCTTTACTCTGGAAACTTTATCTAAATTCCTCGTTCGTTGATTTTAAATATTCAAAGGATGAAGGTTAATGTGAGTTTGAAAAACTCAAATATAAAGAATGCGTATTGAAGTTTTGGGTGATAATTCAGCTTTTCTGTGGTGAATTCTTACATTCACCACTCAACATTTCAAAGCGAACATACGGCATAAATTGGGTTGTGACTTCATCCTCTCGTATCCAACTTCAGGGACACCAAATGTGTAATGAAACTATTTCTGTAAAAGCTTATTTAGTTTAAAGCGGAAAAATAAGATTTAACAGAAAATGTGTTTTGAATTTATATAAAATTAAACTAAGGTATTTGTCCTACCAGAAATAGTCTCACTAAAGTAACACGCCAGATAGTTTTAGTCAAGTTTGTGTGCCGACTTTTAAGTCTTGATCATTATGATTAATAATTCTTTTTAGAATTTGTCAACTATTATATTGCTGATTATACCTACTGTTTTTGGTCACTGTCGTATCGCTGTCGTATTTTTAATAGTAAAAATACACAGAAAACAAAAATACTCAAGTCTCGGAATTCTCTTTCAGAGGAAGAATTACAAAATCGCACTCAAGGCTGAATATAGCAAAGAGAAAATGGCTGTAGTTATGTTTAAATTTATTTTCCTGTTATAGGTGTCTTCAGGAAAATTAAGAGATAAAACTTGCAGATGTTTGTAAGCAATCTTTTTAATACTTTTTAAACATTATAGGCACGGAATTACATATTATTAGAGCATCACTCAAATCTGTAAATATTTTTCTTTGTGTAACTTGGGCCCCTATATGGTCCTTTGTGAAATCATTATGAATATTATTAGTACTTTGAAAAAAAATCACAATTTCAGGGTTAATTTTGGCTTAAACTGTCCACACTTACAAGTATGTACGAGGGCGGTTCATCTCTTTCAGGGATACACACTTCCCGCAACGCCCCTGCCATTTTGTTAGCACCTCCAAATTTAAGAATAGTTAAGGCTAGAAAATACGTCTCTGTCTCCATGATGATCTCATTTAATCTACATTTTCTTCCTTCGAGCCATTTCTTCATGTTTGGGAACGGGAAAATCGCAGGGAACTAGGTCAGGAGACTATGGGGGGAGGGTAGTAGTAGCAATTCATAAGGCAATTCATGCAATTTGGCAATTCCGGATGAATGTGCTGAGGCATTATCGCGGTGAAACAAAGCTTTCTTCTTCGCCGTATGGGCCGTGTCGCCAACTTCTTGTCGAATAGGACCAGGGGAAGAGAGGTAGTTTCGGTGTGACGTCAGCTCCATCAGCTCTAACCACCAAATATGCCCCCGAAAGAAAGGTAGATTAGCGTGTGACGTCACCGCGCTGATTTCTGCTGCCCATGAACGAAATAGTTTGATGTATTGGGGTTCTAACAGCGTAGGAAAGATAGGAAGAGTATCGGGTATTAATAATATCTACAACTTACATCTTGGGTCTTTTAATGTTAATGCTGACTCCATTAATTACACAATTGGTCACAGTTAAACAATTACATTTTGACTCTATGCTATGAGAAAATATATCAAACTTCAACTCGTAGTTTATCTGAAGTTCACACATGTAAAGTAAATAAAATAAAGCAAAGTAATTTTCTCTGCTAATTAGAGGAGAACAAAACTACGTGGACATTTTCGGACACTCTCTATTTCGTTTTTATTTAACAGGAAATTTGTAATCGTAGGCTGCATGTTAGACTGTGATCCAAGGTACTTCGGGGTTTGCACTTAGCTAATTTCACAACAGAAACAAAAATCGTTCGCACACATATTTCGAGCCAAACATACACAATGTCCATGCAGCAAGTGAACACAACCTCGGAAATCTGTTTTTTTTTTTTGGATATTCTTGTAAAAATCAGCCGACTCTTTCTTGTGTGTACGTGTGTCCTTCAATAAATCGTCACATTGCAAATTTAACAGTTGCATTAGGTACGTGGCACCTACATTGTTGTCATAGAGTGTACCTGACTGAAAACTCAGATTCTGTACTCACAGCGCCATTTATATAGGCAACTTGGGACTACACGGCTCTTGCCTGAAGTCACACGCACTGTAGTCCTCGCTCCCGGCTGAAGTACGTCAGAGCTCTCGAAGCTGTCTTCCTCTGAATTGGACCAATAACTCAAGGTAGTATGCTCCAAAAATCGTTTTTCCTTTTTCCAGGAAGTCAATGAGTATGACTCCCTTTGCACCTCAAAATATCTTCGCCATTCCTTTTCCAGACTTGGGGACCATGTTTACCCTCTCTGTAGCAGATTCTCCGGAAGCAACCCATTGATTTGATTGTTGCTTGGTCTCCAGAAGATAATGATGAATCCAGGTCTCATCGACACTGGCAACTCGACGCAAAAAGTCCTTCGGATTTCACTACACAGTTCCAAACACAGCTGCGAGTTTGAAAATATGAAAGCCGCACCCGCTTATTGCCCACTGTTAGTAAACGCGGCACCCATCAGCCGACAGCTTTCTCATTTCCAACTTCTCGTGCAAAATATGAATTGCCGTTCCCGTCGATACGCCTGTGCCCTCTACCACTTCGCGAACTTCCGTTCTACGTTTAGCGAGAATCATATCCTGAACTGTTCAGTAGAAGATTCCGGGCTGTAAGGCCATGGTCCACTGGGTTTCTTCATCTCTCTCCCAGACGTTTCGCTTACAACTGCGGTAAGCATCATCAGTGGCGTAGAAAAGTCCTCCTAGTACACTTCGTAGCTACTGATGCTTACCGCAGTTGTAAGCGAAACGTCTGGGAGAGAGATGAAGAAACCCAGTGGACTACGGCCTTACAGCCGAAATCTTCTACTGAAAAGACGCCGGCCGTGAAAGCTTACGTTTGTTAATATCATGAACTTTTTCAATGACTTCCTCAGTAACCAATCTCCAGGGCGTCTTGGGCGCTCCTCGTATGTTCGACCACGTTTAAATTCGTTATATCAATATCTAACTCTTGTCATAGAAGGGTGAAACAGTTATTTTAGATTTAATTTTATTTAAAATAATTAGTGATTGTATTGGATGTGGAAGAGATTAAAGAAAACAGTTGAAAGTGCAAAAGTGATCAGATAGAAGAAAAGGAAACTGAATACTAATCATGATTTTAATAACATTATTGTAAATTTTAAAGAAATATTATTTTAGTATTAAATAGTGTGAAAAATTGATTTAGAAGATAAATTATAAAAAAATATTAAATATTATATTCAATAATGTTATAATTGGATGTGACGTGGGCCAATAGAAGGATGTTGAGTTGCCATAGCAACGAAGCTAGTGCCTTTCTGCTTTCAGCCGCAGTAGAGATGACTTGTGTGTTAGTCCGTAAGTTTGCAGAAAGGACGCGGTGGAGAAAACATTGTATAAGTAATACAATTGTTTTAAAATTAAGTAATATCGACGTTCACAAAAGTTATTTGTTCAGTGTCTCAAAGAGTTGTCAAATAGTCTAATTAAAATTAAAATATAATTTTGGAAAATAGTTTATACAAATTATTTAATCTTTCTACAAATCCATCATCGCTTCTCATTCACGACCATACCTTGAAAAATAGATCTTCATTCTAAAACGAGAGCAGCTGTGGAACTGTTCCACAATCCATCTCAACTGGGAACAACGAGTCCAGCTTCGAGGTAATCGACGTGGTGCACCATTGCATCACATCACGACCATCGCCTCATTCCTACATATGAAACATTTTCGTTACAAGTGGAAACGTCTCCATCTTTCAATTTTGCTTTTATCTCCTGGTAAGTTTTCCCATATAAAAGTAAAGAGCGAATACCTGATTGATATTATGTATTACCCATTTTAGCAAAAACAGGTTGAACAACTTATTGAAATGTATGTAAAATCCATACTAACCTATGAATAAGCACTAAATGTGTTTTGACTTGTAACAAATGACAGTACATGATGACAACATAAACTTCCTTGAGCAGCATCATATATTTTGAATCTCCGGTGCCTTATTGAACCGCCTCGGAACTAGAGAATCTATGGACAACATAGGATTTTGATTTTATTACGGAGGGGATTCGGTACGTAGGCCACCATGCTGGGCGCATTGTTCCTATGCCCCCAAGTGGGGCACCCCCGGGAGCAAGGATGAGGCGAAGGAGATAGAGGGCGGCCGACCCAAGGAGCCACGACAATACAGAGGGCAGCGTCCCTACAATTTTCTTGGATAGAGACTTCCCCCGACAGACCAGGATGACGAACACGTTCCCCTATAGTGGGACGGCAACGAGCCCAGCAGCCGAACCCCAAAGTTCCCAGCAAGGTGGTCCCAAAACGGTCCAGGCAGAGGAGCGGAGAGTGGCAACCGACCTATCGGAGGAGGAAGTAGTTTTCCTCAGAGCATATCATCCTGCCATGCACCGCCGAGACTCCCGCCGACACTTCTACCCTAAAAGACACCACCAGATGAGAGATATGAAATGATAATAGAGATGAAATTGAGGGACAGGAAACTCGGGGATGTAATTAACCCACCCAGCATTCGCCTAGCGACCCGGGAAAACCAACGAAAGAAACCCATGGTTAGGTAAGTCGGCCACGGAAATTGAACCCAGGCTTCCCGAATCCGGGCCACAGATGAAACCGCTTAAGCCATCCCGCTCGACAACATATGAAATGTGTAGTGTTTAACGCCCGATTTTACTACATACGGCACCGCAGGCGGTGACACTGATGATACATGATTTGAAGATGGAGCACCGGTGGAATGAGATGGCGGGGGAAACTGGAGATCCCGAAGAAAACCCGCCCCAGCGCAGTGTTGTCCACCACAAATGTCACTTTGCGGTCGCCTGCGATCCAACCCGGGCCGCTTTGGTGAGAGCCAAGTGGTCTAACCACTGAGCCACGGCGCGGCCACGACCTCGACAACTTAGGATAATCGCACAACGTACCTACAGATTCCATGCTAAACGAACATCCAGCCTCCTGGAAATTCACTCCTGAATCTCTAACTTACTAAACCTATTTTCTTTACATAAAAGCATAAAACCGGCACCTTCGGAGTGGTACAGCCTCAGCTCCATCTCCTCTTAGGCTTGTCACGTCAGCAAAGGGGCGATCATCTCGACAAACACAAAGTGAACAAAGCAAACAACGGGCAATAATAACACGGTGATGTTTGACAATAGATCCCAGGTAGACAGAAACGTACACAAAATAAAAATATATATAGACACACTGGTGATTAAAAAAAGAAGTAAAAAATAGGCGAGAAGAGCCCTTAGACATAAGTAAATAATAATGATTGTAATCGTTGCCAATCGATTTTGATTGCAGGTAGTGTATGTATGTGTGTGTGTGTGTGTGTGTGTGTGTGTGTGTGTGTGTGTGTGTGTGTGCGTGTGTGTGTGTGTGTCGGTGGAAAACAAAGCCCCCCCTTCACAGCTACAAATTACATGGCGGTGTCGGTCAGACCTCCAAAAACGTGCCTGTGTTGAAGAAATGCTCTCCGTTATTTTTCCCCCCTCCTGCCCACTTTACCTGGCGTGTTGTGCGTTCCAGGCCCATCACCTGCATTTAACACGTAGGTATCAGCTAGCAGAACCTAATCTTGTTGCCAAATTGTGAGGTGCATCACGGAGTTCTAATTTCTAGGTAAATCCAAGCCTTGTTGTTGAACATGAAAGCTATAACTTACCAATAAAGTATGTTCTCGATGCAGTTACGGCCAGGTATGTTTATCTTATGTTCACATCTTAAATGCCTAATCTGTAGATATTGTTTATAGCGCTCTACTGAAACAGACTGAAAGATTTTGTGCTCTAGACCAAGGTTGCGGCCTGGACACCAAAACCCATCAGTGAGTTCTCATTCTTGCATAAAATAGTCTTAAAATGGTATTCTGCCTGCTTCATCGGAATAACTTCTCATAGAAATTTTCTTACATTTTCTTACATTTTTTTGCCCGCCTTTGTAGTGTAGATGGTAGCGTGTCCACCTCAGGTTCAAGGGGTCCAGGATAATGCTTTCTCCGGGGTTTTCCCTTATCCTGAAAGATAATATGGGTAACTCTAAGCTCTATGGAACCTGGACATCATTTCATTGCTCACCGTTTGAACATCATTTCATTCATTTTATTCATGTTGGCCATAGTAGCTCAAGGGTTAGAGCGGCTGGACGGCAACCTGAAGATCCGTGGTTCAAATCCCGGCTACGGCATTGAATTTTTAGAACTGTTACTTAGCTGAATGTTAAGGTAGTGACTAGCAATCCAAAGAGTCGCAGGTTCGATTGTTAGAGCCACAAAATAGGTTTTTAGTCCACCTCAGTAGCATAGATGGTAGTGTGTTTGCCTCATGTTCAAGAGGTCCCGAGTTCGAATCTCGGTGAGGGTGAGTTACCTGGATAAGGTTTTCTCCAGGGTTTTCCCTTATCCTGATAGAAAAATTTCGGGTAACTCAAAGCTCCATGGACCCCGGACTCATTTGAACATCATTTCACCCATTTCATTCATCGTCCGATATGACTTAACGTTGGGGGACGTAAATTACACACAAAAAATCAATCATCGCTCGATAGGACTTAAATTGGAGGTCATAAACTGGGAAAAGTATACCTTTCTGTATAGACACAATCAGAACAGGAGAAAAGGAGTAGGCTTTAAATAATAATAAAATCGTTTTAGTAATGGTTGCTATGTGCTGGCTTTGAAATTTGTTCCATTTATATGGCCAAGAAATGAAAACAATGAAGTCTATGGACAGTTCATAAAGTGATAAGGATAATCTCAAAAACAGTTATCTACATGAAAAGTACATGACGAATCTGCACTAGTTATGTGGTGATAACATGCTATCCCTGATGGTTTATCATTTATGGAAAAGTCATTCAAACTGAAGAGAAATTTAGATGCTATACCCACAAAGATCAAGATAAAGCTATTTTTCATTTGCCATGGAAATATATTTGGAAACTGCTTTTTAATCACATTCCTTAGTCATTTTTGAAACATAAACACACATACACACACACACACACACACACACACACACGCACACACACACACACACACACATTTCTCTATAAAGAATTTTTTGTTTATTTATGGAACTCTGCATTAGTGAGTCAGTTTAGTGTTCATAACAATAAAAAGTGAAGAGAAACTTAGATGCTATACCCACAAAGATCAAGATAAAGCTATTTTTCATTTGCCATGGAAATATATTTGAAAACTGCTTTTTAATCACATTCCTCGGTCATTTTTGAAACATAAACACACACACACACACACACACACACACACACACACACACACACACACACACACACACACACACACACACACACACATTTCTCTATAAAGAATTTTTTGTTTATTTATGGAACTCTGCATTAGTGAGTCAGTTTAGTGTTCATAACAATAAAAAGTTACAGACTTTGATTTTTTAAGCATAATAATTAGTTCAAATCAATTGTATTACATTTGCGGATATATAGTTTTGTTTGCTGAAACAATGGAGGAAGCAAGGAGTAGGTAAATCCTTGAATTTCAGAAAAAGGCAGGTAAAATAGATCTTCACTTCTCATTATATTAAAAAAATCATGACAAACTGTAAGCACCCACGTAAATACATCAAAGTCTGCGAACAAACTATTGAAATATTAAGAGTTCAAATATCTTGGAGAATGGATTAGCTGGACTAAGGAAAATAAAGCAATGAAATCCAGAAAAAATAAACCTGAACTAGCTTTCCAGCTAATGAAAGATACTTATAACAAGAAATCACTATCACGGGGATCCAGAATTAAACATAATATGACAGTGATTAAACCAGAAGCACTGTGCGCATCAGAAATACTCAGCATTAATTTATAGGGTCAGATAGAGAAGCTAATCAAGGCAATAAGATAAAACACATCAATAATGAAACTCTTTACAAGAAAATTGAAAAACTCTTAGACACTGAGTGAAAAAGGAGGATAAAGTTTCAAGGCCATCTTCTCAGAATGAACTCTAGCAGATTAAATAAACAAATCTTTTATTTCTTCCGCAACCGTAAAACAAAACTTAACTGGTTTAAAAAACTGAAAAAGAGTTAACAGAATTAAAAAAATCACAGAAAATTCATTACTTGACAGGACAGCGAAAGTAATAAGTAAAAACGAAAATTTAAGGTTCAAATATAAATATACATTAAAATCCAAACCCATTATCTCAGCAGAAGGGAAAAACGGTCAGATAGGATTTTTGTGTGTGTGTGTGTGTGTGTGTGTGTGTGTGTGTGTGCTTTTCGTAATTTACGTCCTCCAACGTTAAGTCATACCGGACGATGAATGGAATGGATGAAATGATGCCCAAATGAGTCCGGGGTCCATGGAACGTAGAGTTACCCGACATTCGTCTTTACAGGATAAGAGAAAACCCCGGAAAAAACCTTACTCACCCTGACCAAGATTAGAACTCGGGACCTCTTGAACGTGAGACAGATATGCTACCAGCACGATACCAAGGCATCAGATAGAATGAAGAAATACTGGGAACTAAGAAAAGAACAATATAGGGAAATGATTGATTCAACGAACCCCAAAGGGGTGAAACGAAAAAAAGAAAATAATTAGTTCAAAGTAATCTATTTATTTCCATTTCTTCTACTTAGAAGTCCAAGTAATACCGTGTACAATTTTGTGTCATTTGAGAGTTCTTTTGACTAGAAGAATGCATCATAATGAATGAAATGATTCCTTGAGACATCCTAAATTTAGTTAACTTTATTTTATTACAAATTTACATACCTTTATTATTCATTAGTAAAATTATCAGCCAAGATAAAACGAGCAATTTCCGCTTTAAACATAGCTACTCAAAATATGTCTGTGTTTCTATTGAAAGTCATTCTTTGACATAAAATCGAATATGTTACAACAATATTCCTTTGTTTGTTCGTAAGTTAGAATGTTCGAGTTTACTAAACTATTTAGAATCATTTGCCCCGATCTTCATGAATTATGCAACACAAACTCCTTGTTTATGGCTAGTAGCTAAATATGGAAACAGATCACTGTCTGCAGTTCGGTTTGCCTTCATATTTGCACAGTAATCTGAGTGCTATATAAGTGACAAATGAAGCGCTTTGCGGCTTCCAACAGCTATGCAAATCTAAGTTAACCTTTGTTGCCCAGCTCTCTACAGTAGCCGAAATTCCTTCACCAGAATGATGAGGCGTAAAAGAAACGCACAGCTACAAACACTCCTGTTGCTGGCTTGATTTTTTACACCAGAACATTCTTGTCAGGATAGCACTAAATATGATCGTATACCAAATTCCACTGGCAGCTCAAAGCTATAGTGAGGGTAAGAAACATTTTCAAACTGGGCGGTAAAATCTCCATATGTTAAGGCGGCTCTGTTATAAGAAAGTGAAATGTTGCATATTCATCATAACGTGAGGAATCTGTGATATTTGGTGTATATTTGAAGTTTTTGTTTTTTCTTTTCCTATCTCTATACAACGAATGCGGTATACAACGACTTTTGTATGCTTTCAGCCTGAAATCCTACGTCTGAAATTGTCCAATTTTAATAATATTTGGGCTATATTGTGAACTTTTATTTGGTGCACTAATTAAAACTAACAATAACGACATCTAATCGGATTTCATAGAACATATGTATTTTGAGACTTCCTGAATTTCAAAAATGTTATTTATAGGGTCTATGTGCATGTCATTCTCCCTCTCTCCCTTTCTTCCTCTCTATTTCTCTATCCATCTTAGAATGACATAACTTATAAAGGAAAGATTGAGACAACTAACATACTTGGACACGCAGATTTACAAGAAAATCCACACACTCTAAACTACACTTTAGATGATAAATGCTTTTTCCCCTTTCTTAAAATACGGCTCCAACATGTATTGTTATAGGTATGGCATAAATTATCGTGTATAACTTAATAATTGTAATTTCGAGTGATTAAATTTTAGTTTAATTCTTTGACATCAAATATTCAACGTCTCACTTCAATAGACGACAATTAACATCCATTAAATTTAATATCAACTCTTACCCTGCGTATTCATACCCTGAGTTTCTCCTCACTGGAGCAGCTGCCAGCAAGGTTTTCTTTTTTCGCAACACAAGGTTGGAGACGACACATAGTGCCGAAAATACTTCGTCATCACGGAACTTAATTGTTCTTTCACACTGGCCGTGTGTAGGCTATTGACCTCAGTTGGAGAATTTAATGTCATATCGGCACGTTGGCTATAGTAGCTCAATGGTTAGAGAGGCTGGACGGAGACCAGAAGATCCATGGTTCAAATCCCAGCTATGGTATTGAATTTTTCAGTCTGACTACGTTTTCACAATTTAGCCTACATACGGCCAAGAGTGAAAGAACAATTAATTTCCATTAATTGACCTAATAGTGGTTAACTATAAAGCCCGGGTCTTAAAGTGCTTACATGTTGTAAGTCACTATTAAGGTAGCTGTCTCATGTGTTTGAGAACTCCTAAGTGGTTTTCCGGGAAAAACCCGAGTCAGTTGGAGAATTTAATGTCATATCGGCACGTTGGCCATAGTAGCTCAATGGTTAGAGCGGTTGGACGGAGACCAGAAGATGCGTGGTTCAAATCCCGGTTATGGCATTGAATTTTTCAGTCTGACTCTACGTTTCCACTTCCACAATTTCCTGGAGTGGCGTGTGAAGTCCTGTTCATTGTTACTGACATTTGCATAACTGTTAAACCTCCATATCTGGATAAAATCTTATTCTAGGTACTAAAGAACCGATTTCGTTAAAGCCCAAATTATTTAAAGAGTTAACCATTTCCGATGTATTCCTCGTTATTGGTTTGAATTTCCATATATGATTTATTTTTGAAACAGCTTTTTCTTTCTTCTTTTCCTGTTAATGCATAGAGAATGAGATTCCAAAGCCATCATCATCTCCTTCTTTCTCCTTTTAATCTTCTCGTACGAAGAACTTCCACACCCAGAACTTAAAAGTGGTACCTGGTCAGACGCTGTTGAGGAGCAAAGGGAGTCTGGTTCAGAGTGACCAGCCCAAGTCTGGAGTGGGATTGAGTGAGGATGTGATATGAAATGAGAGTGAAGCGAATGAAAGCAAAGGTGATAATGGAGCAGTTGGTATAATGAATGGCGGGGGAAACCGGCGAACCCCGGAAAACCCCCACCTAGGAACCGCTTGAACGCCACTTCTCTTCTTGGTTAGGCCAGCTGTCTAACTACTCAAACATGGCGCTGCCAGCAGTTAATTCACTCGAAACACAAATTACATTGATTTTCAGATATGAAGTGACTGGGGAGGCTTTAGATATCTGTTTCTTTCCGAGCGAAATGACAGAACTGCTTAAAGGGTTTGCCTGGGCATGTTTTGAAATTGGCTTCTTAGAATTTGGCTAAGTTGGCTAGAGGTGAATAAATTTTCTTTGAAACTCATTATGTCAAATTTATGATTAACTACTGCTTAAAATAATGTTTCCCTATGTTCCTACAGGAACCTGTTGATAAAACAATTTCCGTAAATTCTTCTCTCGAAGCTTTTATGACAATATTTGAATGAAGAATGGACAAAGAAGGTCATTGTTAACGAAAAATACTTATGTTAGGCTACAAAGTTATCCATTTTAACACGCTAGAAGAAATATACCTCTGAAATATTTATTGTATGCCAGTAAATTGTGCTGTGGCCTTCTTGAACTCCAGCTAAGAAATCTACTTGCTTTACCCGACGTACCTAATAGTTATTATTGATAGTTTAGTGCCCACGCGATTGCGCACATTTCACTTTTCACGTTATAGTAGGTAGTGTTGCCAATTCATCCACGCATAACCGTTCGTTTTAAGTTTTATACGTAAGTAAAAATATATAATAGTAAACATTTCAAAAAACCTATTGGTAATCTCCTCCATTTGCATAAATAGTGAGCTGACGACAAGCCACAATAGAAGTAGCTCAGCTTTACCTGTAACAAAACTAGCGATCTTGTCCAGCGTTGTCGTTTTCATTCTATAAGTAAAGGCTAGAAAGTAAGTCTTACTATAGTTTAATAACATCATATGGATGCCAGAATTTTTACTTCCGTTTATAGTGTGGTATTCAAAGTCTTAATGAGAATAGCTAAATTGTTCAAATTTGTATATAAGGGATTTGAGATATTAATAACAGATAGTAATAAGAGTAATTTTTCGCTAATTTCTACAGATATTGTCCCCATATTTTCACCATTACTAACCAATTATTATCGATTTGTATATAAGCGTAATGGGATTGGGATTTTATTTCGTAGGGGATTCGGTACAGTTAGTTATGTGCAGAGGATCTACTCCCATTAGTCCTGGACCTGTAGGACCAAGGACCCGGGAGCGATGGATGCTCCGGGGCTCCTTCCATAGAGCAACACCTGATTTCTTAAAAAGCCCCCCACTGAGCACAACGTCAAGACGGGATGGAAGTGGATACGCTACTTACACGCGTCAACCCCGCAGGGAAGACTACCGAAAACCTCGGTGGGGCCGGCTGGTGATCTAGCACACCTTCTACTAGCTCTGTAGGCTAATACCCGGGACATTTTAGGCACCCCTCTACCAGATTTATACCTATTGTAATTGAAAGAACATCTACTAGCGATTTCTTAAACTGAATTTCAAATATATCTGAATCATCTTAGCAACTCTAGAAAAAGCTAAATCAATATGATCAGAATAATGTATAGCCTCCGGGCGGCCGTAACCTGGCCGGGGGTACCCAATTCCCCGGTGGTTTTGGGAACACACTGCTCCCTCGAGTCCAACACAATCCGAACAACTTCCCTGCGGGAGGGGCTCGGCAGTTCGGCCCGAGGTTCCTCTAGTAACGTCAGAGGTACCACGAGTGCTAAGGGTCCGCAGCGCCCGCACCACAGCAGCTGAAGGGGACGGATCCCCTCCCCTACGAGGGGATTCAGTACGTAGGCCACCATGCTGGGTGCATTGTTCCTATGCCCCCAAGTGAGGCACCCCCGGGAGGAAGGATGAGGCGAAGCAGACAGGGCGGAAACCCAAGGAACCACGACAATACACAGGGCATGGTCCCTACAGTTTACTTGGATAGAATTCTGGACAGGCCTGGACAACGAACTCGCTCCCCTACAGCGGGACGGCAACTAGCCCAGCAGCCGAGCCCCAATGGTCCCAGTAGAGGAGCGGAGACTGGCAGCCGACCTACCGGAGGAAGAAGTAGTTTTCTTCAGAGCATATCATCCTGCCATGCACCGCCGAGACACCCGCTGACAGTTCTACACTGAAAGAGACCACCAGATCTTTTTGTGGTAATTTACGTCCTCCAACGTTAAGTCATATCGGACGATGAATGAAATGGGTGAAATGATGCTCAAATGAGTCCGGGGTCCATGAAGCTTAGAGTTACCTGACATTTGTCTATAAGAATAAGGGAAAACCCCGGAAAAAACCTTACCCAGGCAACTCATCCTAACCGAGTTTCGAACTCGGGACCTCTTGAACTTGAGGCAGACACGCTACCAGCTACGCTACCGAGGCGGGCAAGACCACCAGATGAGGGATGATATGAAAGGATAATGGAGATGAAATGGAGGGACAGGAAATTCGGGGGATGTAATTGAACTACCCAGCATTCGTCTAGCGACCCGGGAAAACTCCCAAAAAACCCATGGGTCAGGTAGGTCGGCCACGGGAATCGAACCCGTGCCTCCCGAATTCAGGTCACAGACTAAACCACCTGAGCCATCCCACTCGTTATATAAGGGTAATGAATGATAATCGTAATATCGAGGTATTATACACATAAAAAACTAATCTTTAGCTAGATTTAGATTCTCTGCTCTACACTCTGTGCTACAGTGTACCTGCAGATTTCTACATGAGCAACACTTGAAAGGTAGGGGTATTTGTAGAGAAATGTACAGAAACATATAATTTTCGTTGAGTTCCTATAATGCAATTTTACGAAGGTTTGTCTCTATAGGCCAAGACCTCATGATTTATACACCAGGGGCTGAAAATAGGGATAAAATTGTATGTTAGTTTAGTAGTTTGTTGGTACCAAAGTACATCAGTTTTGCCTAAACAATACCAAAGTCCTCCGAAAGGCTCAGAGAAATGAGAGGAAAGCAGTTGTAAGATTTTAAGCCTCCTTACTTGCACTTTTGACTTGAAGTCATTAAACGCCTGCTATTTCCCTGAAAAATTGCAAAAATATATTCTCGAATGTTAGTATTCAAGTAAGCAGGATTGAAATTGGATGATATGATCCAATCATCCTCTCGCAGTTTGTAAAGCTTTGAAAATTTTATACAAACTATGCTCGGTAAGAAAAGCAGTGAAATAATTATCAAAAATCTAATCCGAGATTACTAGACATATATACAAACGCAGAGTTTCTCTACTTGGAATACTACTTTAGGATCATTAACATATACAGTAAGGCATTTGCGGATTCACTTCACTAAGCACTAAAATCCTTGTTTCTTAAATAGGCAGAATATCTCTCATTGTTTCACTAAGGAAAATTGGCCCTATTACTACAACTCTTGCAAACAGAAGCACATTCTTCCACACAGATAATGATAAATCATATTTACCTTATCGTAAAGGCACGTGACTGAATGGACATTACACAGCAATAAAAGTGGGACATAGGGGTAATACACCTTCGAGCGGAAGTTGATGGCGTGCCCACCCCAAAAAAGGCAAGCTGGACCTGAAGAAGGAGAGGGGCTTGAACTGGTATTCTGTTCCGGGACTATGAAATGAGTATGAGAGTGCATATGAGTCACCCATGCTGCCAAATCTAATTGTCGTTTCAGTATTATACGAGGGCTGTTCAATAAAGAATGATCATAATAGTTTTACGGTCATAATTTTTCGCAATAAAATTCAACCTTATTATATTCTGTTAGCTTAATGTGAAATAAAGAAGCCGTAGTAGTTTCATTGTTGGTATCCTGTTTCCCGCCTTTGAGAATCAGGCAAGCTCAGACATGTTCAGTATCGCCTAATACTGCAATGGAGGAAACACGCGAGGAACAGCATGCGGCTTTGAAATTCTGCTTTCGTCTCCACAAAACTTCAGTTGAGGCCTATACAATGTTACAGGAGTCTCTTCTTCCCTACAGCACAGCTCGTAGGTAGTTTAAAATGTTTAAAGAGGGAAGAAAATCAATTTCAAAGGAAGGTGGACCCGGTGCTCCAGTTACTGCTCTTACGGAAGAAAACATCAACACATTTGCTGCCATTGTGAGAGAGGATCGACGAATTACCTTAAGATCACTTTCTGAAATAATGAACATTTCACTGTGTGCCACATTTCCGTGAAGTAGGCTGGATGCTGCACCACGATAATGCGCGACCGCATATTGCCAATGTTATTGCTGAAAATCTTGCAAAAATCAGCGTGAAATGCATCCCTCACCATCCCTATAGTCCGATTTAGCCCCATGTGACTTTTTTCTATTCCCTAACTTGAAGAAACGCCTTCGTGGGAGGCATTATCCATCATCAGAAGCAGTGGTGAAGGCTGCGGAGGCGATTTTGAAGGAACTGCCAAAAATTGGTTTCCAGCATGTCTTTGAAGACTGGCAGAAAGGCATCGCATCGCAGTGCATCGCATTTAGGGGAGACTATTTTGAGAAGTACCATCAAAATTATGAGGATGAGTAAAGGTACGTTGTAAAAAAAAAAAAAAAAAAAAAAAAAAAAAAAAAAAAAAACTAGCATCCTTATCATAGCCGGATGGCGACAATAAATACAGCAAAAGTGATTACGTTGCACGTTCCTCTGCTTGCATTCTTGTAGTGGGCAGACAGTATAGGCCACACAATGGCCACACACTGAAATATTTAAATGAAAGCTTTGACGCTTGTCTCTTATTTTTTCACCCTGGCCTTCAACAGCAGCTACCTTGGGTGCTTAGTGAGAGGTGTTATCTAGTGCTGAGTTAAGGAGTAAAGTTCGAATTAACATAGTGCACAACCTTTGATATAATTTACACTGTTCTTTTCTTTATGAACACTAATATGCGTATGACAGACACAGTACGTTACAGTTAACTGTACACCGGATGGGGGGACAGACGATTTACACGTTATCATATTGCATCAACTAACAGGAGCGCTAAGTTCGTTGAATATAGGAGTTGGAAGCAGGCAAGAGAAAGAAGGTTAGACCTGGGCTCGCTGACTGTTCTATGGGTGAAGGTCAGAGTTCTACAACCATTGCGCGACTTATACCTACCACTAGAATGGCGAGATAACTGCAGAGAAGAGAAAGGGACTGAGAGCGTTATCATATAACAAGCCATTTATAAACTTTTGGAGAAACTTCCTTTTGTGCGACGCGAGGATATTTTCTAAGTCAAAAAGTACACGTATACGCATGCGCTAGCAGACGACCAGCCGGTTCGCGCGTTGCAGCCAACATGAGAAAGATATGTAAAACTTGTATCCAACCTCTGCAAAAATGCCCCAGACATAATAATCGACGCATTCCGTATGCAAGGGAACATGGTTTGAGAAGGCTAAGTTATCGCCCAGTCAAACTTTGTTACTCATGCACTGCTTTGACATCAACAATAACTCATGCATGTATTTCTTACGGAGCACTCCATTATCTTCGTGTCGTAGGATGTTTTGTGTGCAAAGCAGTGCATAAGTAACACAATTTGACCGGATGATAACTTAGCCTGCTCAAACCATGTTAGTGTTTAGTTAGCTATGTGGTGCAATTTAAGTGCTACTTTGTGGTAGTCTGCTAGATAGTGTAAGTTCGGGACAAGCAAGACCGTTGGCAGCATTGCGTTCAGTGGAGAAACAAGCATAGTTTGGCTGCACTGAATTCTTCAGTATGGCTGCATTACACAGTAAGTAAATAAACAAACAATTAATAACGTTAAAAGAATGCCCTCCAACACGAAATTTCACTAAAAAGTTAAGAAATTATATTAAAAATCATGGTTGTATATACAAACGTCAAAAAGTGTGAAGGAATTAGACGTTATATATTAGAAAGAAGAGCCAAACTTTCAATTATAATCATTGTTATAAAAATTAATCTTTAGGAAGCCTTTCATCTGCTTGAACACGTTCCTAAAATTGTTAATAAAATACATTAAAAACATCTGACCTACCAGCACGGAAATACCTATGAAGACCTATACGTATGTTTAACAATAAGCAAGGATGCTTGGGTCAACTTCTTGTCGGTGTATATTTCAGGACTTTTTAACTGAGTCAGAGTATCATTACCGACCATTGAGGATGTGGGAAGTCAACTAGAAGACGGACGTCATACGTGATTATATACTCCATCCTCAATACCAGCTAGTTAGCAATCGGAAAAACCTAAATAATCGATAGTACATATTACGTTCCAAGAAAGAAAGATATGCAGGATGAACAGAAATTGCTGGCAACCGAAAAAAAACAAGCAGTAATTTTTAAATACGTGGCTTGTAACTTCTGTAGAACATCGGCTACCGAAGCACGATGAAGATAATAATCGCCGAAGACATAAAACATTTGCTGGTATAAAAGTTACCCTTCAACGTAACATCAATCAGAGCAAGTGCTGTAGGAAATCTGACACATCAGTGCCTTGAGGGCCTCAAAATGCATTCCTCCACGTGGTTACAGCGCGAGATCCGGCGATTGTTATCTCAAGCAATGTCTAAATAGCTACAAAGAAACAAAAACTTCTATAAGTAGCATACAGAAAAAAAATATTGTTTTTATCCACTAACGCAAAAGCTTCGTATTTTTAGCTACAAAGAGAAATAAAGTTGAGAGGTGTTTAAACTATGCAGTTTGAATCCTTATGAACGGATCTTCTACTTATATACGTAATACCTACTGCTTATCAATTGATTATTATTTATGGAGGAGTTAGTGTTCTCTAGTCTTTTGGATTAAGCGCATTACATTTGCACCTAATGTCTGATTTTTATAACAAGATACCAGCTCATGTGTTTCTTCACGTGGGGAGCTGCAATGTTCCCGAGAAGCAGATAAAAATTACCCATATCCCCTTCTTTACCCTTTCAATACGAGGGACACCCAAAAGAAACCACATTGTTGTTATAAAAACTTTATTGATGAACCTTTATACAAAATGCGATGCATTTGTCAAGTCTATTTCTCCACTGTTTGAAGCATGTTTGGAATTCTTCAGTGCCCTTTGCGAAGCTGTTTTACCGCCTCCACATCATCATAACGCTCCCCTTTTAGAGTTTTTTTCATTCGTGGAAAAAGGCAAAAGTCGCACGGGGCTAGGTCCGGCGAATACGGAGCGAGGGACACGACACACCACCTCTGAGATGCCAAATAGTGGGTTACTCGTAAGGCCGTGTGTGCCGGAGCGTTGTCATAATGCAGAAACCAGTCACCTGATCGCCAAAGTTCCGGGCGTTTCCTCCTCACATCCTCTCGCAGACGCCTTAAAACATCCAAGTAAAAGTGCTGTTTAACAGTCTGGCCAAGGGGTACGAATTCCCGATGCACAATTCCACGAACCTCAAAAAAGACAATGATCATCGTCTTCACATTTGACCTCACTTGCCTTGCTCTTTTTGGTTTGGGAAAGATATGAGTCCTCCAGTGACTTGACGCTTGCTTGGTTTCTGGGTCATACCCGTAACATCAACTCTCATCCCCTGTAATGACTTTGTTCAAGGAGTTTGGATCACGTGCAATCTCTCTTTTCAAGTTCTGATACACATTCATGCGGATGGTTTTGTGCTCCTGTGTGAGAAGGCGTGGAACAAATTTAGCAGCAAAATGTCTCATGTGGAAATCCTCCCTCAAAATCCGCTGTCACGAGCTCTAACTGATTCCTGTCGCTGCTGAAATTTGGTCGTTCGTTTGCCGATGATCCTCGTTGATCTTTTGGCGGACCTTTTCAATGTTCTCCTCATTTCGCGATGTTGAAGGGCGTCCAGAACGAGCTTGGTCTTCAACACACATCTCACCACGTTTAAAGCGCCCAAACCACTCGAAAACCTGTGTGCGGCTCATACCGTCCTCCTGGAAAGCTTCCTGAAG
Organism: Mantis religiosa; assembly: GCA_030765055.1. NCBI lineage: Eukaryota > Metazoa > Arthropoda > Insecta > Mantodea > Mantidae > Mantis > Mantis religiosa. Next base: position 63,222,211 of record CM060949.1, read on the forward strand.
AATTCGGTGTGTCTCCGTTGCAGTTTTTTTAAGCAGGAAACAAAATTTCACACACTCTTTGTTCTTTTAAAGTTGCCATAACGACTTCGCAGAGGTAACCCGCCAAGTCAGAGAAAAACGATACCACACTTGGACGTTCAGCTCTACTCTGTCGCCGTCTGCACAGCTGTTTCATGAAGGTCTCTACTAACACTACCTAGCGTGAGAACCCTACACTACGTCTACGAGTGGCAGCGCCCTAGGAATCCGGTTTCTTTTGGGTTCCCCCTCGTATATTCGAAATACATAAACAAGGGTTCGAGTTCATCTCACCTCAGAAAAACATGCAGAATTAACCTGTATTGGCTACTTAAAGAAAAGAAAATGCTATTCTCAGTACACATTCACTGTGTGGTAGCGTCTTCACTGTGAGTTTTTTAAAGGATTCATTAACATCTGATCCTTCGAGTATCACTTTTCTGTTATTCATATTTTTTAACTTCAATCCCAGATCATGGAGCACTTTGTTTAAGGAGCCAAGACCTCCTTCAAATACCTCTGTTTCTTTAAGAGAAGAAAGAAACTTAGTGTGGTAGAATGCTTTCTTCGGGTGTAATAGTCATAGATGTGACTTCGTATGGTATCTAATTGAAAACATTCCAGCTGTGAAACTGGAGATGCTACAGTCCCTTCTCTTATTTTAAGAACACATACAATTCTTTTTCTCATTTAGTTGAAAGAAATATGCGGCTCGTTGTCAAGGAGGAAATTCTCCTCTTCATATTCAAAGAATTCCTTAGAGTACAAACATGAATACTCGGTCCACCTCTTCTGCCTACTGACATTAAGTCTTGTTTCCTAGCGACATATTTTAATGGCGTTTTAACAAAGTAGGCTAAATACACGCAACGCAAATGGCGGCTCAAGAAGGCTCCGTTTCCTGCACATAACTAGCGATAACTGTCCTGAGGAATAGGTGATTTACCAGCGTAAACAACGTAGCAACCTTTGTTTTCGTTTCTATAGAAACGACCTTCCCCTCTTTCCCACGTTCTTTGCTTGACAGCTGTCATGTATCTGCTTTTAAAAATCAGGCTGAGATTCTGCATGATGACTCCTGGAACACTGTGTAAAGAATAACAAAAGGCATCACGATTAAGCGGTGTTCCCCAAGCTCCGTCCTCTCTGACTTACATGACCCGTGGGAAGACGACGCCCGCCTTGGTAGCGTAGATGGTAGCGTGTCTGCCTCACGTTCAAGATGCCCGGAGTTCGAATTTCTGTTAGGACGATTTACCTGGATAAGGGTTTTTCAGGGGTTTTCCGTTATCCTGAGAGACGAATGTCGGTTAACTCTAAGCTCCATGAGCCCTGGACTCGTATGAGCATCACTTTACCCATTTCACTCATCGTCCGATATGACAACGTTGGAGGACGTAAATTACAACAAAAAAGGACGCATAGAACCGAAGGGCAACCAGATCCTGATGACAATATTTGCCAGCAAGGAGATAGTCCTTAACGATTCTAGAATTACATAAATGTTGATAAGTCATCAAAGTGTCAGGAAGAATTATTTACCGCTCAAGGACCTCCGTTCCACTGCAACTCATCAGTCGTCATTGGTTGGTCCTTCTTGTTCCTCTTATTCACTTCAGGGATAACTTCAGCCTGTTCCGTCTTCCCATTCCCACACCTACTCCCATCTTTTCTATGGTGTTCTACATCTGATTTTCCGCGAGGATTGTATTTCCCTATTAAAACTGGTATTCTTTCATAACTCATTCTATTCTACATGTTCTTTCAAGTTGTATCTGTTCTATCAATTTTATCTTGTAATTTGTATATGCCTAATTCATATCAATTTTTTCAATTTTTATTAAATCTCATCTGGTGTATTCTTTCATTCTTCTTAATAATCTCATTTATGCTACCTGTATTTTACTTTTTTACCCTTTCTTTTAATATCTAGGACTCGCTTCCGTATATTAGCACTGGGACTGCCATGACTTTATCAAATTTCAATTTTGTTTCTATCTTTTGTTTTATTTTTAGATGCTCTTGCTGTGGTTCCGTATATCTGCCGAAACTTCTTTATCTTGTTTTCTATATCCTTGATTGGTCCTGCAACCATAAAACATATGAAGGAGAAGCAAATGAAAGTTAATTATTGCAACAGGTAATGATGAACTAGAAATTCGTAACAGAAAATAATCTAGCATTGACCTGTAGACCAGGGAAAAGCACCAAAAACCCAGGTTACAGTGGTGAATCCGGAAAAGCTAGAATGGGGTCTTACAAGTTAACGTGGATGACAAGTAAACTGATTATGTCTATGTATGCTCTTTAACTGATATGGCTTTCAGATACTGGGCGTGTAACACCGATAATTTTTCTTCAGAGGCCTCTTTCAGGTTTGGGATTATTTTGCGCACCGACTTCCTAGACTCTCGTTCCCGAGATCGCGGAGAGGCGATTGATGTTTGGGCTGTAAATATCCTTAGCTAAGCTTGCTTCGGAGGGGAAGTAACTTCGGTGGCCCGTGTCGTAGATTTATGAAAGGTAAAAATACCTCAAGCCTAATAGATAAGCCTCCGAACAAACTTAAGCACTCTTTCAAGACCAGTATAATAGAGTTCTGAGAACTACAGCAATTAAAAGCGTTCTGAAATAAAAACAAAATTTCAATCCCCCCTGCCAACGGAAGCTATACTTAGGAATTGTACTCTTTAAAACTAACCAGAGTTACGCTCACTTTCTTCTGGGGCAGCCAGGCATGCTGTGTATCGCAAGCCTACACACACCGATCTCTATCTGAACGCACATAGTTTCCATCATAAGTCTCAACGACTTGAAGTTCTCAATACACTGGCCCACAGAGCTTTGTCTATCTCTGATCCCAGCCTCTTAAAACAAGAATTACAGCACCTGAGACTCACTTTCCGTCAAAACGGCTACTCCGAATATGACGTTGAAGCCTAGAAAGCTAGGAAAGGGAAACCTGTAATACAGCAAGCGTCAGATAAGCCTACCGCTACAGCCTGCATCCCGTTTACCGGCAATCTATCCGGCAGAATCAGCAGAATTCTCGCCAAATACATCAGGACCATCCACATACCACCTCCGAAGATTAAACAGCTGTTGAGACCAGTGAAAGATGAAGTGGACTTCCAAGTTCCGGGAGTGTAGCGCATTCCCTGTGAATGTGGGACACCGTATATAGGACAAACCGGAAGGACCATCGCTACTAGAAAATAGAACATGAACGGATCATTCGTTTAATGCAACCTGAGAAGTTTGGGCTGGCAGAACATTGTTTTGGTAACGATCATAGAGCCTATTTTCGGGAGACGACCATATTGGCAAAATGTAACAGTTACTGGAAGCGGAGAATTAAGGAGGCTTTGGTGATTTCCTCTGAAAGGAGCACGCTTAATCGTGATGCTGGAATTTAGTTCAGCTCCTCTTGGAAACCGGCCTTAAAAATGGAAATCCGTAGAATTAAGAAGCAAAGATCAATACAGCTTGATAATCAAGTTAAGTAGTTACATTTCTTTGAAACAATTTTCTATACTCACGCCATCTCCTGACCTGGCATTTAATTTACTGAAAACTGTCTGTTGGTCAGTAATGCGAATTTTGATAGTGTTTTGTCAGTTATCCCTAGTTCACGGAGGAGGATAACCGCTGATTATTGTCGCTCAATGTAATATAAAGGAATCCATAGGAATCTATCTAGAGATTCTAGAACATGCAAAATAGAGATGCATACTTTTCCAGATTTCTAAAGTTCTATTTTATACGGGTAAGAGATTTTCATATAGCATATTCTACCGCGACATGCTGCAAGTCTTCAACTCATATCGCTTGACGCAATTCTTTATGTTCATTGGGAAGTACAATAAATAAAAGAGCATGCAAATTCGTGATCTCTAAAATCCACATAGAAAGAGGTAGGTACAGCAACTAGGGATAGTTAGGAAATGGCATTTTCCTTATTCATTTTTCTACTATTTACGTAAAGTTTTGAGTTGATTCCAGCTTAAACATGTTTGAAACCTGAGAAATTATAAACTTCATACTTATTCGAACTCTTATTATGGATGTCAGATTCTTGTGCCTTCACTTGTTTTCCCAGTAATACAGCTAATTCAACTAAACCGTTAGGATTAGGATAAGGATTACTACGGAGGGGATTCGGCACCGAAACCTGTGGTTTATTGTACCTAAGTCCCAAATGGAACATCCCCGGGAGGAAGGATGAAGAGAGAGGAGGCAAAGAGTCACGACAGTGCAGAGTGAGGGTCCCTACTATTTACTTGTTGGAAACTCCTCCGGCAGGCCAACACAAACAGCATACCACCCGCCGTAGTCCAGAAACGGTCCCCCAATTCGGTTCGGAGACTGGAAACCGGAAATGTTTACCAGGAGCATATCATTCTGCCATGCAGCCCGCCTTGGTAGCGTGGTGGTAGCATGTCTGCGTCACGTTCAAGAGGTCTCGAGTTCGAATCTCGGTCACTGTGATTTACCTAGGTAAGGTTTTTCCCGGGTTTTCCCTTATCCTGTAAGACGAATGTCGGGTAACTCTAAGCTCCATGGACCCCGGACTCATTTGAGCATCATTTCACACATTCCATTCATCGTCCGATATGACTTAACGTTGGAGGACGTAAATAATAAACAAACAAAAAAAATCTGTCATGCAGCGCCGAGACTCCCGCCTAAACTTCTACCCTGAAATAGACCACTAGAGGAGAGATGATGTGAAATGATAATGGCGGTGAACCACTGAAACAGGAAATTCAGGGGTTGTAATTAAGCTACCCAGCAGTCGCCTGATAACCCGGGAAAACCCCCCAAAAAACTTGGGTCAAGTAGGTCAGCCACGGGAATCGAAACAATAAGTGCAGAAAGATTCGTTATGTTTTTCTGAAAAATAACTGTAACGTTTTTTATTAAAGTAAATGCAATTAAGATATTTTATGATAAAACATTGTCTTTAACATCATGTTTGAGCTACTCCTCATTCTCTTTGGATTTCATACACCAAAACTGCGATGACTGTATATTTAACAAGAAAGATATAATGTTTTAGTATATAATTCGGTAAATAAAACTTTATTGACCATACGCATTTACCTAATATTAGTATTTGTTGCACCCTTCTCCCTTAAAACATTACGATTCGAAACGTTTAAGTAGTAGTACTTTACTAATAGTTGTAATCAGTTTGTGCAATGCTATGTAATATGGAATTTATTTAATTAGGATGACTAGAAAGAAAATAATTCTTTTCAACGATTTGGATTTCAACTGAACATGATCTGGTATTGGCTCACCACACATTCACCTATACTTAAAGCATCGCTCATATGTTTCACAGTAAAATGACCACTTAAATTTGTGCGTCAGCGAAATCGAGATTTCATCATCGCAAAGGAATTGGCGAATGAATTGTTGGATGACTAAGAAAGATGGTTTGATTTTTCTCACCCATAATTTTGGGCTGTCGGGTCCCTCTGAATACTGTACTTACTACGAAATGGTTTCGACCTTGATGAATTTACATGTTCGAGGTTAAGTTTCCCGCAGAGGGTCGAAAGATAAAGCATTTCTCTTGTCAAATAATTATATAAGATGAATTAAATATACATTTAAGAAATGGTCCTTTGTATTTTTAGGAAAATTTTAGACGCTTAGCTACTATGTGAATTATTACCGACTCGCTGAGCATTCGCAGACCTCCATTTATAACACGCATTAAAACCGTATTTCGGCATTCATATATTATTTATATGTATTTTTCCTTCCTTCCTTCTTCACTTCATGGTTTGGGCATATCGCCCGTTCCGGCTTCATAGATTTCTCCAGCGTTTCCTGGGTCGTCCTCTGTCTCTTCTTCCTTTTGGATTATAGTTTAATACTGCATTTGGGTATCTTCCATCCTCCATTCTTAATATATGTTCATGCCATTGTTGCCTTCGTTCTGATATTTTGTCATGGAATGGTTCGATTTCTAATTCCTTTCTAATATCCTCATTTCTTATTTTGTGCAATATTTCATTTATACAGTCTTTATTTTATTTAAATCCTTTTGTATTGGCAACCAGGTTTCGCTTCCATATAGTAAAGTTGGAATAGCCATTACCTTATATATTTTCATTTTTTTATCCTTTCTCACTCTGTTTTTAAAAGTTCTTTGGATTGTCCCACATATTCCTCGGAATTTGTTTACTTTTTCTTCTATATCAGTATTGTTTCTAAAACTTATGTTACATCCTAAATATTTAAAACTCGATATTTGTTCTAAAATCTTATTTCCCAAAACAATTTTTGATCTTACATTATAATTTCCTTTAAAAGCCATAATTTTTTTCTTCTGATATTTTAAAGTTATACTTTTGTACTATTTATTTAGAATATACATTGATTTTTGCAGTTGATTTTCATTCCGATGAATCAATATTTGGCCATCCGCAAACTGCAGGGTATTAATATAAATATTTTCTTTTATTTTGATTCCTGGGTCTACTAAAATCTTCCATTCACTTAGAATATCGTCCATATATATACTAAAAAGGTAGGTGATAAGCTACACCCTTGTCTTAGACCAGTATTGGTAGAAACTTGTTCTGTTAACCTATCCCCAGTATCAATTCTTATAGTTGTATTTGTGTATGTGCCTTTTATTGCATTAATAATATGTGGTGGGTAACCCTTACTTTCTAATTTTTGCCACAGTTTTGATCTATTTATTCTATCAAAAGCCTTTTCCAGGTCAATGCGATATGTTTTCAAATTATTTTCCCTTCGTTGTTCAATTATTTGATTAAGGACAAATACGTTATCTGTACAGGATCGGCCTTTGCGGAATTCACTCTGCTCTTCTCCTATAAGGCATTCTGTAATAGTCTATTATTTATTATTTTATTATATATTTTGTAACTTGTGTTCATGAAACTTATCCCTCTATAATTTGCACAGATTTTGCACTCTCTTTTTTTAATATATTTTTAATTACATCTATAGACCATGATTCAGGTATTTTACATTTTTGCCAACAATTATTAATTAAATGTAGTATCCTTAATTTTTACATTATCCCACTGTATTTTATAAGTTCTGCATTCATTCCATGTATTCCTGGTGCCTTTCGATTTTTAATGGTGTTCAATATATCGTCTAATTCTGCAAGAGTTATTGGATCTACTTCCTGTTGCTTTGCTTCTTCTTTTGAGATGTTTTATTGTAAATAACTTTTTGTATTACTAAAACACAGGGTAGTGTAGTGCTCTATCCATTTATCTTGAGATACTATATTAAAACTTGCTACATATTTTCGTTTTTATTTAAATGCTTAATAGTTTGTATCCTATTGTTTGTCTCCCATGTATGTCATTCTCTACCTCACTTATAAATTTATTCCATGTGTTTTTCAATCCCATAATTTCCAATTTTCAAAATTAATATCTTATATGTTTTATTTACTGCTTGTTAATTATTGTTTATTAAGTAGTTTATAGTCGCTTTAACAGTGTAGGTCTTATCCCAACTCCTGTTGTACATGTTAGTACAGATTGCATTTATTATTGTTGATAAACACTGAAGATTGTAAAGACACACAAAATACTAAAATTTCAACAGTCATAGTTTTGAAAATAATCAAGTATCTTTTAAGAACTTAATGATATCAATAGATGGTGGCGACGAGTGAGCTTCTTTGATCTTGTTGGGAATACCATGGTACTGACACTGTTTGTACGCAGTACAGTGGGAGGCTGTTCTCGAGAAGATAGCTGTAAGTTAGTTTAGGGTGATCTATTCTTATTCTTGTCATTACGACTTGATTTTGCCTGCGAAGCTTATAGATGCAGTACTGTGATGCTGACGTTATTTCATTAAGCTTACTGTTGGGGTAATGAGCCAATTTATCTTCCATTTTTCGTATACTTTAGTTTTGACGAAAGAAATAGTTAATATGAGGTGTAGCTATTCAGTATTATTTTGAGGAAGATTAGTAGCTTCTTTAGTAGCCAGATCAGCAATTTGGTTGCCTTGAATACCCTATGCGAAGGCACCCACATAAGAATGACTTAAGTCTGTTTAGTTAACTCGTGTGCACTTCGGCCGATTCCTTTGACGAACCCTTATAATCGTTTTACAACACTGACCCTCCTTCTCCTAGTCCTTTCTGCAAGGTTGCCACCTCTCACGATACGTCATGGGTATCGTACGAGGTTTCGTCTAAATAAATTATCTTATGTCCATTACGACGAAACTTCCTTAGTTTTGATATATGTATATAATATATATCGCCAAGCAACCATTCTGCTGGATTTCATAATAAACCTTATGTTTTTCAAAGTGCGGTATTTAAAACCCAGCTCCTTTAGAAGGCCGCGCAAAGTGCAGTGCCCATAAAGAAAATCACAAATTTCTTGCAAATGTGCAACCAATTCGTCAAAGGTGGGTGCTCTCCCTTTTGCATAGAATCTATAAATTTCTCGGCGAATTAAATCGCATGTGAAATTATCTACTTTAGAGAAACGTTTTGTTTTGTTTTCATACTTGATCGGCGTCTTTGGTATTCCTTTCGTCATAATATTTCCTACTGTATTTCTGTGAATACCCTGAATTTACCATCAGGTACATTGCATGAGCCCTTACCATGATTATTTTTCAGCACATATATTTGTTCAAAACTAGCGCTTGAATTTGCTTAGAAAAAGTTCCCGTTATAACTTTGTATTTTGAGGCTTTTCCAGTAACATAACTTGACCCAGCACCACTTTCCAATTTATTCACACTATTGTCTTCACTTAGATTATTTTCGCTTTACTGAAAGTTATCTACTACTTCATTTGCACTTACCACTGCATTTCCCTCCTTCGGTCTCCACATCGTGACACACGACGAATTTCTGCACGTAATGAAACAGACAAACTGGAAGTTGGAACTTTGGCAACTGAGACTCCACGTGGAGTAAACATGCAACTGTCATTTCAAGAAAATCAGGTTTGCTATTGGTCCTCAACGACGGTGTTCCATTTCTGAAGTGTGGAGATAGATTTATGACGGTCATTAGTGGGCGGGAGGGTCAGGTTCCTTTGAGTGTGAACTGCACAACCGTTGACTAGACAGACTTTACAAGGTAAGTCGACTTTGTGATAGAGTAACTTAATTTCATTTACTATAGCTTGCGTCGATGATGGACTGCCTACGGCGGTTAATACACTTTTAGAGGCCGAGCAAATTATAAATGAGTTGCTGCGAGTGTTCACGTCCGGAATGTGCAACATTGCTTGTTTGGTGGCAAAGATCTCTCTTGAAAAGATACTGTAGAATTCAGACAGTCGGAAAAGCAAGACTACATACTACAGCACACCCGTTTCTTTCTTCGCATTTAAATCCATCAGTGTAAATTGTAGTGTGTCTTGGATAACTGCTACTAACTTCAAGAAATAATTGTTTCTACTGGGATGTTGATTTGATCTTTGACACTAATGTTCAGTTCAAAGTTGATTTTGGGCAGTCTGATTTTCCATGGTGGAACAACAAGGGGATGATCCGAGTGCAGTATCGGAGGGAAGTTTACATCTAATTCTACAAGCTATTTGGTTATTCTGATATTGTTTGTTAATTGTAATTGTTTGTACACACTACTAAACATAAACGTCGCTTCTTACAGCAATTCCTCTGTGGTAATTAAAACGCCTGGATGCAAATTTAAGCAATGTACTTCATTAGAAGTCTTATGACTAATGACTCACATTGTATAGTTCAAGAACCTTGCGTTTGTTTATACCGATGTCTCAATAAGTGATGGATAATATAGAGAACAGTCGATTTTCTGTTGTTTACTTTCTCTACTAGGCATCTAAGTAGGTGAAGTAAGGTATTGTATCCAAAAATTTCGATACCAAGATTGCACCAGAATTGCATTTTCTAGCCTTCCTGAATAAAAGAAAGCATTTTAAAAAGATTTTCAAGTGTAATCCTGTATTCAATGCTTTCCTTTATAAGGCCTACTTTTCCAAAAGTTTGATTTTCCCAAAAACGCCTCTTAAACGGCCTTATGGCGTTTATGTTTATGCCACTAAATTTTCTAGAAATGTTCTAGAAGTTTTGTTTCTTATGAGTGACTTTTGCCTAATTGGCAACTGTAAAATATAACATCTTACTGCGCCACATAATGTATGTTCGTTAAAATATACAATTATTTAAGTCAAATATATATATATATATATATATATATATTTATGCAGTAACCATTTTTGGAATATGCCTTGCTGATATCTGAATTTTAAAATATTAAATTTTTAATGCATAATTCTCAAGTGAGAAGTCATTATGCTCTGAACAGGCAAATAAATTGCAATGTTAAAGCTAACTCGTAGCAAACGATTCTTAGAAGATTTTACTGACTCTTAATCCGACAAGTATTTTTAAGAAGTAGAGAAGTATTTTTAAGAATAGTTTGCACAAGACTAGTATCACATATGATTTTTATTTTGTGGGTGTATGTAATTGAAGACGTTTCTTCTCATTTTCTCTATTTAACCAACGATTCACTAAGTACTCTCTTAGTAAAGGCTAAAAAAATTATTCAACAATTAAATTATATAATTAAATATGTAACTAAATGAAAGCTCGGAATTCCATCTTTCAAGGACATCAATGCGCATCTTAATACCCGAGGAAAATGACATTCCATCTTCTAATTTTGATGCTATAGATAAATTATCAGATCCCCAAAATCACGTTGTGAATGAGTTGACACAGAAATGATTCTTCAGAACTACTCCCAGTGGTGACATCTGTCACTCTGTCAGCTCTACTCTGGTTTTTCTATGCCCCTTTAATATAATGTGAAATTAATACAGGAACATCGTTTAAATGATGCAAAGTAAATCCCCAAACTGGTGAAAAGACCTAATTATCAAAGCTATATATTAAATAAAGTATCAGCAAAACAAATGACAGAGGTGTAACACCAGAAAATCTACTGCTCCGAATTATCTATCGCGCTTGAAGGTTGCTACATAAATGACATTTCTCTACAATATACTTCACTTTTATTAGTCTATTGTCTTTCCCATAAACAATGCCAAACTTGTACACGACAAAAAGCATTACATTGAACCTATCGTTTCATAGCGTGGTTCACAAGAGCCTTATATATTCGCTCTTAGGCTTACCTCTTTGTTCTGAGGCTGTAAACGGATCAAATTAAGTTATTCAGCTGATACTCTTCACAGATGGAGTACTTACTCCGAACTCTCGAAATGGGGCTAAAATTTCATTTTTAACGCTGATTTTTCCTTGTTACTTCTTTGAGTCTATGTTAATAGATAACCATGTTTAATTTTTTACAGTGGTTCAGAGATGCAGTTCAGAGATGAAATCCATAGTTATTTTGAACTCTGAATGGAGTTCAAATTTCATTTTTAACATAGCTTTCCCTTGTTTCTTTCGTCCTATTCTGAAGAAACATTGCAAATGGAAAACCATGTTTGATATGTTGAATTAGACACCCCAAACCTCTGATGAGATATTTAAAGCAAGAACATTCTGATCGGAAATCAGGTTTCTAAGGATCACTGATTTACAAATGTTACTCACTCCTAGCATGCAGTTCACGTATGGTACTCACTCTCAAAGGAAGCTAATTGCTTTGTATGTTTGTCCTGATTCGAAAAATAAACACATCTACTTTAAATTATATGGTACGCAAATACATATAATACATATTTAAATAATTCATATTGCAGACTGGAATCATAACCTTCATTTTAAGATACAAACCTCAGTATATTAACTTCTAATTAAATGGTTTATTTGTGATTATTCTATTTTTAATCTTTGCCAGGTTTAAAACGTATAGTATTAAATATCAAGAAGAAAACAAAAGTTATCGCATTTCGAAATTATGAACCAATAAGAACAAAATTGAAAATAAATAATGAAATCTCAGTATTAGTGGGTTGTTTGAGCTAGGTATTTCATAAATTATTTTAACTATGATCAATAGCGCAACATATATTAAAGTAAGATCATGTTTTATATTATATATCCTGTTCTTAACAAGTAAAGTAGCTAAGAAAAAATACAAGTTAAAGTTTTACAAAGCAATGGCTGCACCTGTGATTTTCTACAGATGTGAACTATAGACATAAAAAAACAGGAAAAAAATACGGGCATCTGAAATGAAATTGTTCTAAGATTAAATAGCGGATCATATACTTAATCATGAACAAGGATGGACAAGGCTATATCCTTTAGTTGAGCATGCTATGGAGTAGAAAAGAACATTTAGCTGTACGGCTTCTGAGCTCCCCAGGGTGTAAAAACCAAAGCCATTTACATTTTATACATACCAAGAAATACATATCGATTTCCATATCGATTTCCTCAACAAACAAAATACAATCAAACCACTGTTATATTTGTTTCTTTATTTGCCATTTATCAAATGCTTCAGATGTGTATGTGATCGAATAATGTCAAAAGCCCTTATTCTAATTCTGTATATGAGAAGTGTCTGGATGCTATAAACGTTCTAATAGCCCCATGTAAGTTGAGCTTTATTTGCTTTGTTGTATAAATGTTTGGTGATGTACATCGGTATTTAGAACAGACTGTACGAAATTCAGTTACGAAGGATAAAGATGGGGATCCACTATAAAACCGTTTAGATTACTGTACATAATTTCACAATAAAGGAAGGGGGAGTAAACAGAATTAATCAGCGCGTCATTGAAGTATAAAAAAGTAACTGTAACATTAGGATAAATTGAGAAATTGAAAGTGAAAATGGAAAGAGCATCTGCATAAAATGTACAGCTCAAGACTGTCACTGCTCATTTATTAGTCAGGCTAAAATAAAAAATAAAATATAGTCCAAAAACTAGATAATGCGTTTAAAGATCCAGGAAGATGGCTGAAATATGTTTGAAGAGAGAACAAAAATATACTTGTGCCTGCAAGTAGTGTTTATTAATTGAAGAGAAACTAGAACAAGAAGAAATAGGCCTATAATACAACAATTAAACTGTGACATGTGATCGGAATCCTGGCCCTGGTTATTCACATACACACGAGGCTGAGTTTCACTCGATAGGTACAGTTTGTTCTCAAGCTCTGCATTACCTGATTCTGAAGCCCAAGAGCTGAAGTAAATAAAGGATGGAAGACGTGCATGCTATCTTAGTGCCCCAGCATCGTGCCCTGGTACCACAAATATCCGATGGGAATAGGAGGCGGAGAAGAAACATAGTGGTTATCGCAAGACACTTTGAATGACTGATCATGACTTCCATTCCGTTTGTTGCGCCGCCGAAGCAAGTGTCGGCTCCCTTTTCTCACATCAGGGAACCTGTTTTTCCCCACTCGTGGGCGGAGAAAAGTTCTCTAGTGGCCTTGAGAGATGATGCGTAGTATGTAGTCCTGGTGCAGCTCTAGTGCTGAAACAATGCAAACTGACAGGCTTTTGGCAATTTCTGGGGACTTCCTTCTACTTGCTTCCATTTGAGGTTCACTTGCCTTCGAAAGGAATCTATTTGTCCTGAAACAAAACCCATTAGCAATTAAGTCAATGGTGAGGTAGTTAGCAAACCCGCTTCTAAATCCAGGGTCCGGAGTACAATTCCCGGCTGAAGGATGGGGATTTTGCTTTAGCCAAGATTATTCATTAGCCTTCCTAGAGTCTGGAAGTATGGGTTAGGGTAACTTAACTGATGCTTACAAACCTCTGTCTTCAGAGGCCCTGTTCTATGCCTGGCTGAAGAAGAAACTTTTCTGTAAATAATACCAACTTTATAAACCACTTGCACTGCCTTTTGTTTCTTCGTTTTTATTCTCGGTTTGTTTTTCATCCAGCACCTTTATCCATTTCCCTTCATGCTATATTTTTTGTTTCTACCAGGAGGTATAGAAAATAGATGATATGTTTGGGCCACCTCTCCTCCAGTATTCCCTAAAGATGTGCATACTAAAATAGAGATCGTGCTTTTGTTCCTAGAATGGTTTCCGTTACATCCAATTCATTTAGTATGGCCTATGTTTTTCACTTATGCTCGATATATTTTCTTGTTTTTAATAACTATACGTAATTTCCGCAATCTTTCATTTTTTCCCATTTACATTCCTCACGATGTATAAAAGATACGCTCTAGTTCAGTTTTAGTAGCTTTTTATACTTAAATAAAACTAAAACTACAAATGCTAATCCTTATAGACTTTTTTTCATAATAATATTTAGGCATTTTTGCCTAAAATATTAAATTCAAATAAAAAAATTAATTTTAAGAAATAGGTATAATATAACTTTTATAAATCAGAAAAAGCATATTACATTTACATAACTTTCTTTTCGATCATTCGTTTATAAACGAGTATAGAAATTATTTTTTGGAAAGTTTATTTTCCTATTTCATTTTCCGGAAATAACTACAATACAAATTGCGCTATAAAGGCAAAGGAAGCAGCCATCGCCTTTTTTTTTAAATCTGAACAATTTCAACGACTAATAGTGGACATCTCTGGAATGTCTGGAACCACATAACATTATTTGAAATGAATTGTACATGTTAACGGGATTTAGTTTTCTTAAGGTTTGCCAGTTACAGAAGGTCATTTACAGTTCCTGTGAAATGAAGTGAACTTCACAGCATATTCCCAGAAAATTAAAGATAACCGTTTTGTTATTTATGAAAATATATTTATATATGGTATATTAATCAAAATTCTTAATGCCATTTTTCATAAAATTAGTTTGGAGGGGTACTGGAAAATGTTCCTGTCGCACCTCTGGAGCATATTGAACTTAGATACCAAATTTGTATTGATGCTGCATTTTCTTTTTGAGCTATGGTGCTTACAATTGACCGATTTTTTTGAAAATCATTCTTAGGATTCGATGGGCTCCAAAACATTTTATTTCGTGTGAAATATCAAAATCGAATTTTGGCTGGAATGCAATGCTTTCTATATCTACTATGTTTGTATTAAACTAAATAAAAAATGAATAAGTTAAACCGTTATAAAATGTAAATAGGCCTACATACTACATAAATTGATGTATTTTAATGTAGTTAGTCAACCAAATCTCTTACGGCTTAATAAAAGCGATTGGCTGCATCATGTGTTTTTAAACATCTATGTGCTTTATGTGAACTCCTAGTTGAAGATGGCTAACATAAATGAAAAAAAAAAAAAAAAAAAAAATCTAGTGTGTTACATTCAAGCAACTTTCTCTATTATTTGTTTCAGAACCCCATCTTTCGGTGAACGACTTAAACATTCGTAAAGATGTCTCCATAACACATTTAGTTGTAGGTAAGAAGAGATACATGGGATTGAATCGATAACAAAATCCTTTGAAAAGCTGAAGATCGCTATAACACAGTTTTGAAAGTACCATACTTATAACACTGTCAGAAACAAAAGAATATTCATAATCCGAAATTCAAACCGAAAACAATAGATATCTTGAGACGTTTGTTGATAAATTGTATGCCAAACGGGATACATAACTTTTCAACTTTCCTGTAAAACGTTCTCATCTGTGTTTTATAATAATAATGATGATGATAATAATGAAGATGATAGTAATAGTGACCGTGACAACAATACTTATTTAATATACTTATTATCATCATGAACATCATCAGGGTCATCATCACCATCATTTTTTATTCTTACTTTTAGTATTATTTTTACATTATCCAACATCATTATTTTATGATGTTACAGAATCCTTGTAAATGATGCATGAGTACCTTCATGGTACTCTAATAATCTGTATGTACCGCCTGAGTTCCTACTCTGCAGAAAGAACGGGTTTAAATTCTAAGAAAGAAATGTTCAAAAATGGTCCGAACTATAAAAATAATTCTTGTTGCTGAGGAAGGGCTGTAAATATTATTTCATGGTTTACTAACCCGCAAATATATACACGCTGCATCAGAAATTAACATAAAAGAAACCAAGCACTCTCAACGAGTGAGTCAGTCATCGCATATCTGAATTAGGTCTTTCGTATGAGTGAGTTTGTAACGACTTGCTGGGAAGTGACTATTGCTTTCGCGAGATATTGGAGAAGTCCCCTGTTCGACTCCCAGCTAATGAACCGTCAGTAAGGCGAGACTTCCTTGTGCGTATTCAATTACGAAGAAATTTAAATCACAACGAAAGTTATATGAAGTTACAGTGAAAAGTTTAACTGGATCACATTAAAGTAGTGAGAACTTAGTGAAGTGACAGTCAACTGGGCAGTCACAATAACCTATACTTATATAGAATGCTCATACGTTTTGTAGGTGCACATAATTTAAAAAATAATAGTGCCTGTATATTTGCTCCTATTTCTTGTTTATGTTCCAATAGTGCAGAATAGAACCACAGTGTTGTAAATGCCACTAGGGAATTGTTGGACCTGTATATTTTCTTTGCTAAATTACTGTAAATTTCTGTAATAAGCACCCAATTCTTTGAACCAATCGCCGACTATCTCTCACTTTTCGGTTCGGTTAGTCATTACCTCTCATTGGTGGTTGCAGTTTTGTTCAAGTTTACTATTACTCTAGCCTTCCCTGGTTATTAAAGCAGCACCTTGTGTTTAATAGTAGCTTCTCTAACGCTAACTTAGCATTTGCATCTTTATCCTAACACCTGTTAGGGACCCTGTCCATCACAAGTCTACCCTTTCATCATTAACTGTGCCTTCTTATTGTGTATAGCTTTGCGTCAACCATAAGGTTGTTTCCGCTTAAACCCGTTCACTTAATTCTTGTCATTTTTTTTTTTCTTATTTGTAAAGTATATACTTTATCTTTGCATCATGTATTTCGAATATTCGAAGATTACATCATTAAAGAATGCAACGAACACCTGAGTCAAAAATAAAAATGTTAGGATGCAGGCTTTGTTTTTGCTCTTCATAGCCATCAACAATAAAAATTTTATATAACATATAATATTAATTTTATTATATCATTCAACAGATTACTGCTATATAATATTTCAGTTACCAAATGCTCACTAACACAATTGTTTTTAAAGTATTTTCGTTCTCATATAGTGTGTCAACAAAGCTGTTTACAACGGTTACCAAGTTTCTGGGATGATAAGGCACGTAACAAACAAATGTTTTTATGTGACAGTTCCATTCATATTGCATCACACTTATCTCCAGTAAGTTACTACGAAACAACTTGTTGTAATCAATCTAACTGCTTATGCCACATATTTATCACTTCCGTAGCACTTGTCTATTTTATCACCTAGATAGCATTTCTGTGTTTTTATCACCTCCCTAGCATCTGTTTGTTTGCTTACAAGCTTCATTTGTTTTCAGCCTAGATATTCAAGTTTGCTTCATCAAAGTAGCACAGCGAGAAACATAATTAGTGTATGGATGCATTAGATCAATTAATTAGTATTTTTATATTTATTTCTTGTAAATATAAGTTGAGATATAGAACAACGGCATTTTTTAAATTTACAATTCAATTTTTAAAAACGTTTTTGTCTTGTTACTGCACGTTTCCCTGACGTTTGTTTGAGGACATTTTCAATATCGTCTTCAGTAATTAATTTACCGTGTATTTTGGGCGTTCGATCTCATTTAAATATTTTGAACTCAGTGCTCTTGAGCCTTATTCTTGGTGGGGCCGGAATGTGAGATGTTTGTAATGAAAGTAAAGTATGGTTATTCATTTTAAAACAGGTCACTTTAGTTGCATTGCCAAAAGCCTGCAATGGCATAAGTATGTCAAGACACCATACGCTTTTTAAATGTTCAAATAACCAATAATAAAAGAAAATAGAACGAATCAAGTGGCAGTGTTACTTATAAAAGAATTGAGCACGTCTATTCTTTTAGGGAGCAAATATTTCACTCTGTTTTTTAAGTTATGGACCTCACCAATGTCCTCTTTGTGAATGGAAGAAACAGCCAACGAATTAAGCCTATCTTGGCCCATGGTATTTCCAAAGAAGGACTTAATTTTTCTCAATGTACTGGAACATCTCTCTATCACGACTGTTGAAACTGAAGTTGTTAGTGCAATTTGCAGTGTTTTTGGAAATGTTTTCTCAAAGGAGTATTGTACCAAAAACATTGAAGGGTTCTCTGCCTCGAGATATATCTTTGAATGTGTATTTACGATAAATCGTTCACAGTTCATTTCTGAAATTTCCTTGGGAGATAATGGGATAGTAGTTTGATGCAAGTTTTCTAACAGATTCAGTAGAGAAATGTCCTTTAATGCAATGAATTTCTTTGAATCAATAATTGCAAAAATATAGAATATATGAGAATGTTGGAATCGTACTTTCACTTTTGTTTAGCACTGTGTCACACACTTTTTTGGCATCTAATTCAGGTTGGCTGTCGAACCATATTTCGATCGCTTTCTTGATGGAGGAGCAAAGTTATATCAACCTGGTATCTATTATTGTTCTCACGAATTTTAGAAATAGCTGATCCAAAATGCTACAAAGCATTGGTTAATGTAAACACTATCGGCACTGTACATCTTAATTATGTCAGAGTGTTAGCATGTTTCACAATGTCGTAAAAACTTTAAAAGAAACAAAAGTTCTGGATTATTCAATAAATTCTTAAAATCAAAAGCTTCCCATATTCTTACATCATTCCCCTCATCCACCTGCTCAATCTTTTCAAAGAACTCTAGCAAATAAAGGTGCTTTTTTCTTTTTCTTCCATAAACGTTGTTCACAATCCTTACTTAAAGCTCCATCGGGTTGTGGAAGCAGCGTTTGTCAAACTGAATGCAACAGATCACTGCGTTTTGGTGAAGACGAGAAAATTGTGAACCCATCAATGTTGGCAAAAAAACAACTTAACTGATTTTATGGATCAAGCATTTCCAATAGCCTAATTTAATTGGTGAGTATAGCAGTGTACATACGTTGTGTATGGGAAAGAGTCCTGCATCAAAGTCAGGACATTTCGGTAGTTACTCCACATTACCACGGAACCATCGTATGTTTGAGATGAGTTTTATTTCAACATTCATTTCAGATGAATGTACTCTGTACAAACCAAAATATATAAAACTGAATTACGTACAAGAATTTAAGAGAGGGGTCACCCAAAATTTTATGTGCTCTTAACACTCTCTTCAGTATGTATTGTCGTCGATCGCATTGTTGGTTAGTGCCACGGCCGCAAGCCAGTGCTGGTCACGCGTGGCCAGGAAAGAGTTAGATAGCGATGCGCGCGCTGGACGCTTGCCGAGAGAGAGAGAGAAACAGAGAAAAAGAGACAGAGATAGTCTGGAATTTCCCACTGCCATCCTGATTGTTAACGAACGATCCGCTAAATTCAAGAAAATGACTGGAGGTATAAAAGCCGGCAAAGTTTTAGTTGCTAGTGAGCAACTAATCAACTATCAACACAATCATGTGTGTGCAGCCATTTTAAGTGTACCGCAAGTGAATTTTTTCGTCTGTTTACGTGTGGTGAAGCAACGAGAGACCTTGAAGACTGCGTTTGTGTATGTCACTTCATTCTGCTGCTGTCAGTTGTACAAAGTGTGTTTCTTCTTGTAATAAAGAGCATTCTAAGTTTCTGCAAACAAGACCTTTAATTCTACAAACCCTCAAAGTCACAGTATCTATTTTAGTGACCAGTTAATTGTGTTTCTGGACTGATATTTTATGTGCAGAATCAATCTGCACAGCAATGTTTACAATTTCCAGTAATTTACTTTTACGGGCATTTTGTAATTGAAGTGCACTTGCATGATGTCCTGCAATACGTCACTCAAATGTTTCACATTCTTACAACGTTACGTGATCCTTCACCACCAAATAACAAACAGTAAAAGCAAAAGACACTTCATTTCTTCTTACTTGCAGCTATCCACAGTTTCTTACGAAACCAACTATTACACAAGTCCTCTATTTTTTTTCCCAAATTGTTGCGTAAATGTAAAATTATTTGGTTGATGCACCCCTAATTGTTTAATTTCAAGTTTTTATTCTAGCTTTAATAAATAAAAAGGAGATTTCAATAAGCAATTCTTTATAGTGTAGTTTTAAAATAAATATTTTGTCCACCAAACAATTACTTTGCCAACAACAACCACATGAATGCTAAAACTTCATGTAAGCGGCCGCAAAGGGCCGCAACTAGCAGGCCCCAAGCATTACTGTCAGCGATGTAAGAAGAGGAGAGTGGGGTAGCCAGGAAGGTATAAACGGTACTGGGGAAGTAGAGGGGAGAGTGTGTAGAGAGCAGAGGAGTGACCACGGGCTCACAGTAATTTGGCCCAACATTCTGCTTCGCGAAGGAAGCTGGTGCGCTTATCATGCACAGTACTGCGGTTAGCAGGTTTCGGTAACCATTAGATTATTGTTTGTAGCGATTATTGCAACTGAAAAAAATATGAAATTATTTTTAAAATTAAATAACGCCTATACGTTGCGAGATATCGGTGGGGACCGGCCCCTTTGTTACGAAATGACCGCCCGTCCCTAATTGAACCCATATCTAACTGTTGCCGTAGACGGCTGAAGAACACCATGATAGGAACGTGTAATGGCGTGGCACTTGAACTAAACTCGGATTATTTTAATTCTATTTTAAAACCGAAGTTCTGTATTTCTATATACATATTATGCTATTCTTGTATCTGTAGGGAAGTATTTTTTTCTATCTGTACATAATTATCGCTACCTTATATTCAGAGAGATTCTCGAGCTTCAAGCCAGGTGAGATGATTAGCCATCGACGTTTCAAATTTTATTTTATCCATATCATCTTTTTCATATTTCCTGTATTTCATGCAACTAAACTGTATATTCCTTGGACATGTTTTATATCAGCAGGTCTTGTGGTTACTAGTGAATTCACTGAACGCAAATATATAAATAAACAAATCAATAAGGCATAATTTTCTGAATCATTGAGAACTTGCATGGCTAATAAATTGTACTCGAAGTATACTGGCAGAGAAAAACTGCAATACCATCAAAGATTGTTTAACGTTATTGTAGAGTCAAGCGAAAGTTAATACACCATGATAGCATCATGTGATAACAAAATCAACAGAAATTAAGCAGACATATCACAAGAAGGGATGACCAAACAGTTTCATCAATTAATTTTGTGTACCCACTTCGGGCTGCAATAGAGGCATGTTTTCGTCCAGACAAACGAAAGTACAGGTGACGAATGACATGCTGCAATACACTGTCCCAAGCATCGAGCACTTGTCTCAGTTCGGCAATGGTTGTGACCGGCCGCAGAGATCAGTCAGTATCTTTCCCATCATGTCCCATCATCTTTCCCATC
The DNA here is from genome assembly GCA_030765055.1 of Mantis religiosa. Classification (NCBI taxonomy): domain Eukaryota; kingdom Metazoa; phylum Arthropoda; class Insecta; order Mantodea; family Mantidae; genus Mantis; species Mantis religiosa. Next base: position 63,243,518 of record CM060949.1, read on the forward strand.
ATGTCAGCGGACCGTTGCCTTCCTGTAGAAGAAACGGTAGTAAACACAAGGATAAATTATCTGATGGAATTAGTTCGCACTGGTCTCATGCCCCTGCAAAAGTTCCAAAGGCGAGCGTGAGTGATGGCATCCCACACTATGGTGCCAAGAGTTGGGCCTTTGTGTCGTGGGCGAATGCACCCTGGACAAGTTCGCTCACCAGCTCTATGTCTTTCTCATATGGACCATCACTTATGCATTGACATGACCTGCTCTGATCACTGAAGAAAACAGAGTGCCATTGCATTGTCCAATTACCTTTCTCTGCAGCAGAGGAGCGTACATGACGGTGTTGTGGTGTCAGAGGTATCGTAGCCAGAGGCACTCCTGATTTGAATTCTTAAAAGACTCAAGAAGACGATTTACCGTCCGTGCTGACACACCCGGTGCTACATGTACCCAGATCGCTTCCTTGGTTGCTGCTTCGGCTCGTACAACGTGTCAATCCAGAAGTGCGTTTGTACTATGTGGTCGCTGAGAACCTGATCTATGGTAATTAGAATGTTCCAAAGATCATCATCCAAAGATCATCAAGATTGTTGGAAACACCGATACACAGATACATTGTGCGTAAAAAGTGAAGCAGTTTTTAAATAGGTCCATCCAACTTCTTGCAGGCCAACAATTCGACGCCATGTTCAAATGGCTGTAGCTGTGCATAAGAAGCTTGTTCGCTTCGTTGTGACATAGGTTCACCTTAGACTGTCTTTTGTCACTGTAGGGAAGGAGATCTGTTCCCTTCAGCTGCTCTGGTGCGAGCGCTGCGGATCCCTAGCATTCGTGGTACAGATGTATCTTTTTTATCTTGAAAAGTGCAGAGCGATGCGCAATGGTATCTGGACGAGTCCACCTCAGAACGGTTGCAACTAGAGAGGAGGGTAGGTCAGTTGCGTAACCGTTGCGAGCAACTAAACACGTGCAGAGCTACTCGGTAACACTACAGCTTGTTTCAAAATGTGCTTGTCTCCTGGTTCCAAGACAGCACTTATAAATGACGCCTCCTAGCAGCACACTAGGAAATAAAGTGCTACATTTAAAAACACGAGAAGTAATAACCAATATGCATAGATTTATAAAAAAGAAACAATGGTCTGGGTCAGCTATAAAAATCTGGGGAAGGGTATCTAAGGCAACAGTTGTGTCTGAAAGCAGTTTAGGAGAGTCATTAAGGAAAGAAAAGCCATTGGTGCTAGTGTAACAACGTCCTTCTCTATGCCCAGTAAACAAAGATTAAAAACATGCATGAAATCTAATTTGGATGTTTTAATTCAGAACTATGAACTATGAATAATTTTTAAAGCACAGAAAAACAAAGACCAACTTTGAAGAAAGTGTTTATGAAGCTAAAAATTCTACTGACTTACAATGCAGTGTCTGAACATTAAGAAGAGTTCTTTTGAAGCTAGGATTATTTGAAAAAAAAACACACACACACACTAAGCGTGACAGACAAATTTTAATCGATCATCGCACCATACGTACAAAAAGGCTATTCGGATATATCGAAGTGAAGCTTATATAGCTTATATAGATGAAACTTATATAAATACAGCACATACTGGACCATATGCCTGGAGTGAAATACGCTATAGGGAATCTGCAGCGATATGGAAAGGCCGACAGTTGGTTATCATGCCTACTGGAGGAGAACAGGGTTTTGTTCCAAATGCCTATGTACTATTTAAGATCCAACAAAAGCATGGAGATTACTACCATAGTAAGAATTACAACTTGATTTATAAGAGCTGCAAAACTGGCTTCGAGAATGAAACTTGTTTTTAGACACCTTATGCACCGCCCTCCCCTCTCGTAATCTTTCGCGTGTGACGCATTATGGTGATAGGTGCACTATCCCCACCACAGTTGCTACTCATCCCTACCGCGCAGGATTCCTGTCAAGATAAAATAATGCATCTGTACCTCTGACGTTACCAGAGGAACCTCGAGCCTAACATTCGAGGTCCTCCCGAAAGGGAGTTGTTTGGATTGGGTTGGACTCGAGGGGGCAGTATGTTCCCGATACCTATGGAGGATCGGGTACCTCCGGCAAGGCTTCGGCCACCCGGAGGGGCAGAATCTTGCCTAAAAGGTCCCCAGTACTAGCCTACAGAGCTAGCAGAATGTGTGCTAGATCACAAGGCGAGCCCATCGAGGTTATTCGGTAGTCTTCCCTGCGGGGTTGACGCGCATAAGTGGCATATCCACTTCCACCATCTTGAATGGTGGGGGCTTTTTAGACTCAAGGTATCGCCCCAAGGAAAGAGCCCCGGAGTTTCCCATCGCTCCCGGATTGATAGAGGCCGGAGTCTTCGAATTTCGGGTAGACCTCGCCATGAAATGAAATATTTTTGACACTACTATTCAACTCCCCAGTTACTGGACTACCACCGTGACTCCCTGCAAAGTGAGTATGTGTATACAGAGATCATGACACGACTAAACAGTGCCAACAATTGCCTACTGACCGCGACACTTCAGTCACCAACTCTATAACCCCAAAGTATTCACATAGTTTACCAGTGTTTCAATGAAGAAGGTCCCGGAAGGTGTTGCAATTTTTTACGCCGGTGTACAAGTAAGAGCATTTTACTGACAGGTTGTTGAAAAGAATCAGGATTTAATGGAGTTTATGGGCTGTAAATGCACTCAAAGGCCGTATATGGAAGGCTAAAATTTTACTGGAAGTCAAATAAAACTGAAACTGGTGGATAAATCAGATTTGAGAAAACTACGTGAATTTTCAGCACTCCAGTATATATAATTTGGTAAAATAGTTTATTCTGGGATAGCTGTATAATTTCTTCATTCTCGCAATTTCTTAAGGCAAGGTGAGATTTTAGTTAGGAAAACTGTTTATGTTGCAACTTTATTGTACTTTATATTTATTACAAATTCCGAAAAAAGCAGTTTGTTTTCTATACTTAAAAACTGTCAAAAACTATATACAAATATAATAATTTGTGATATAAGGCTTTACTTATTTTATAAAAAATGATGGAAGTTTTCTCATTAATTGAATAGGATTGCGATCTCGTCACATCATCACATTAACCCTTGTGTTAATAAACATTTTCAAAAAAAAAAGTTAGAGAGTTTGGTATAACTTTAGATCTTCAAAATAAATATAGTATTAAAAATTTACTACATTTCTCTAAAAAAGATAAAATTCCTAATAATATCTGGTATTTATCGATTTAATTGTTTCGATTGTGATAATGTTTATAATGGAAAGACAAAACGTAATTTTGGAACCAGAACGAAAGAAAGTTTTCGTAACATTAATACAAACTGATAAGTCGGCCGTAGCAGATCATATTTGGTTCTTCAACCATGAAATAAATCCAGAAGTAAAATTATTAAAGCAATTAAATGGTCCGATAAATTTGATGGTTTGGGAAAATATATTTATATTCAAAAATAAATATCGTGTAATGAATTTTGAATTACCGGCTGTCGATTTTGTTTTTAAATTTGTTTCATTTACAGATTTTTGTAGTACTGGCGAAAACGTGGTAATCTTTGGTGAACGTGACCTTGGCAACAGGGTGATATCAGATTTTTTCACGAAATCGCGATCCTATCCAATTAATAAGGAAACTTCCATCATTTCTTATCAAATAAGTGAAGTTTTATGTTACATATTTGTATATATTTGTTTACTTCACTGTTATTAGCTTCATATTTTACGTATTTGTCAAAAGTTATCTATTGGTTTTAGGACAGCACTTGAAAAAGTAAAAAAGTTGCAATAATGAAGCCAGTAGCTGTTTACTATATGTACTTCATTTCATATTTATTTTCCCTTTACTTCTAATATATTATTCTTTTCCATAGATCATTAATTTAATCCAACAAAGATAAATACTGCTTTTCTGTTTTTATAGTTAATAAAGAAGTTATTCATTTAAACTTATTTTATCTATATGTGATTCTTAACGGAGCTACTGTTTCTAATAAACAATGTTTTGTTTTCCGAAAATATATTTGTGAAGTTTTGAAATCTATCATAGGATAAATTCCAGATAAATATTTCATATAGAGCTACAATATACCTATGTGCGGTTGAATTTCACCTTTATTTTTATATTAACACTGTTTACCAAATCTCTCACTACTAAACTAGTGACCTGTTAAGATTTGGAGGAAAAAATAACTATTTATACAACCGTTTAAGTAGTGGATAAGCGCTTGGAGATTAATATTTCTGGCAAAATTTGGTGAAAAATAAAAATATTTTTTTCTTACAAAATCAACCATTTTTGAGGCTAAGACACTTTCAAACTAAGATATTGAGTTACTCATACTTACTTAAGTAGCTTTTCTTTCATTATTCACTTCACAGATCACTACATCGAATGATGAAACAAATCTTTTCTTACCTGTGTAACTCCGCTACCACTTCACGAACAGCAGTCCCGAGTTTCCTCGGTCGTCGACGCCCTATTCGCCGGCAGGTGATCCCAGTAATATCCGCTGTGATCGGCAACATTCCGTAACAGAGTTCTTGTGTGCAGCTCAGTACATAGGCTTCTCATAGATGTAACCAGCTCTAACCAGTTTGAGAAATTCAAACTGGGTAACTTAATGCTATATTCTACCATTTACAGACGATAAGAATACTATACTTTGAAATATCGGAGGACTATAGGCAAATCTACCTGTAGTGACTATAAAAGGAAAAGGTTCTTCAGCATGTGCTTATGACAGGATATATGTTATATTTTGCGTTAAAATTTTAGGATATCTTAAAAGAGATGTTTGCTATTTTTGTGCTTTTGTATTGAAATATAGAGTAACAATTTTAAGAAAATATTTTCTAAAATTAGACTGACTCATTAGTTGTGACATTAGTGTGTTAGTACCTATATGTATCATTTTAAACTTATTTATTACTTTTGCTTCTGACATAGTGTGTAATAAATTTAATTATCCTAATAAAAGCATAAACAGACTTCCAAATGATATGTAAAGTGAAAAAAAAAGTTACTCAAACGTGGATGTGGTACTACCATCAAACCACCATGAATGTTGTACCAGTGAAGGAGTATTTCCTTCAATTGTTTTGGATGCGTTTTTATTGGTAATCAGAATACTTCTCTTTCATGCAACACCCAATATAAATCCTATTTGAGTTGAAATTTGCCTTCTCTTAAGCATAACTACGTCTATAACGATTATCAATAACTTTCAATTCGGTTTGTGTTTCATGATTTCATTTTAATTTACTATGAAATACTAATTAGGGGAAATATGATTTCTATCCTTCAAATAGGTTAAAATATGTCAAAATATGAACGTTAACATATTACTTTCATTTTTAAAAGTACATCGTGCATTCAAATTAATATATCACAATGTATTGCGCGTCAAGCTAATTTGTGTAAAAGTTTTATATATCAGTGTTCCTAAATGATAATCATAAGGTGATCATAAAATAATTTATTGAAATCTCTGAAGGACCTTTAAAATACAATAATAATGTTTGTAGTAAATGTATCAATATGTAGTCAAGTTTTCTTCTGTTTGCATGATTTGTAGTTTCTCCGGGACCTAAATCATTTTTGACAATAATACTTTCCAATCACATTTCTTTGAAAGATTGCATGAGTCTCATTTATTTAGGGTAGCAAAATTATAAATTAAAACTGAGAAAGTTTCGAAACGTTTGAAATGTAATGTAATGTTTTAGTGGGTGTTGGTATATGCATCTCGTGGTCGTTTAAATAGCACCATGTGAAAGGATCAGATGTTGAAATTAGGCGTTAAAAGGTACCAAAACAAAAGCTTAAAATAATGCTGAATATTATTTCAAAGATAGCATTCTTTAAACTGTAGTTTTATCACAATATGGGGGTTTCGAAGCTACCTGAAGTTATGCTAATGTAGGAATTTAATTTGGTTGTTTTCTTCGTATTTCCATATAATTAAAATAACATTGGGCAACAACAACAAATATTTTTTGAATGTTTCGAGCACTTCATGAGGCAATTCCTACTAATTTTGGGTTGAGAAAAACAAATATGAGAATGAAAATTTTTTATTAGCTCTAGTTTCTATGATATAGACAAGGAGGAAGTATTACATATTAACGGATTGAGAGAAAAGCATACATTTTAATTACATAAATGCTAACAACAATCAAAATGCATTTGTTTTTCTAACTGATAATTACATGCTAAGAGTTCTAAATTGCTGGAAAAATACTTCGCAGATAGTCGTGTCTGAAGAGAATCATGTCGTCTTTTAGCTTGCCTTTTGTGATGGAGTTCCGCAGAATCCCTGTACAAAGACCAACAGTAATCTGCAAATATTACTTCATTACAACGGCCCTGATATCTTTGTTCCATAACAGAAATGTCCTAATGGAATCTCTCCCCATGTTCATCACTAACAGCTTCACAACTAGCAGCGAAAAAGTCTATGTGGGAGTGGAAAAATGGATCTTAATGTTGCATCCATGGTTACAGTATTTTTTCAGGAGCACTGTCACCAAATGCTTGTAGTTGTCATCTTTTTTGTTGCCTAAAAGTCCATGAAGGCTTCCCTTGAAGCCTTCCCAAGCTTCCTTTTCTTTCCCCTCCAAAATTCGGTCAAATGCAGCATCCTTTACAAGTTCTCTTATTTGTGGTCCGAGACTTCCTTAACTTTTAAATTAATTAATTTCCAAAATTTCTCTCTAATTGTGTTTTGTTACTTGACAGGTGTACCAACACCCCAAAAATTTCACAAAATTTAAAATCTTCACTCTGAAAATGAAATGTCACTTTATCTTCAAAACAAGAGCTAATATACCAATTTTATGGTAATTTTTTAATTCAGAGATGGAAATGCATGTAAATTCACTATTTTTAAGCCCCAAACATTTTAATTGTTGCCCAGTGTAATTTGTCTAAAAATGAGTATCACAAATACTATAGCAAAAAAAAAAAAAAAAAAAAAATCTAGTAGTTACTCACACATTAAAGTTAAAACAAAAGCAGGAACACAAGAATATATAAAGTGAGTTTGCTGAACCCTGAATACCATATACTAACCGTCTTATTACGGCCAAGGAACAGGAGTGAGAATTCCTGAGGAAGCTTAAAACATGTTTTTACTAGTTAATACATGGAAATAAATGTGCACATTGAAAATATTTGCTTCTTTTGGAAATTAAAATGAGTGTTAAGTTTAAACATACATAATATAATTGTAAACTCCAAAAGTTTTAATCGAAACAAAGAAAAATTTTTCAGAGCTAACTTAAAGTCCTCAATTGTCTAAATGTAGTTTAAATATAAATAACATTGTTTTCTTCTTCTTCTCATTTAACGTCCTTTTAGTATCCTGTCTACTCAATACAGAGACTTCGTTCTATTCCCGGCAAGTATGGTAGTTTCATTTCATTTTTTTTTTAATTGAAATATCTGGCTCTCTCCATAGGCTGTTCTTAATACAATGAATGGAATGCATTCCAATATAATTAAAGCCTAAGTAATAAATTAAAGAGAAGCAAATTCATATCAGCCTATGGCTCCAATTCAGGAGGTTTGCGGTTCAAATTTCATGACGGACTGGTTTTCCCTCAGTCAAGAAAATATATGATTTGATATGCAATACTGCAACCCAAGGTTGTACAAACAGAAGCAAAATGGGTGGTACATGAAGGCTATTTACACGACTAAGTCAATATGTACGGCTCACACTGACTGCAGAGATCAGGAACATTGCCCCTTCGGGTTCGTTTAATATTAACCAACAGCACTGCGTAACTAAAGCCACCTAGCAGCAAGTTACTGAAACAGTAACTAACACAGTTTCTTAGCTACGACTATATATGTCACCCAATGAATGATGGTTATCAAGAAAGTCGTAAGTAGCTGCCATCTAAGTGGTTGAAAGGACTATAATTCAAAACTAAAGAAGGAAGGTAAGGAATATAGGTAAATATGAGCTTTAATAATAATAATAATAATAATAATAATAATAATAATAATAATAATAATAATAATAATAATAATAATAATAATAATAATAATAATAATAATAATAATAATAATAATAATAATAATAATAATAATAATAATAATAATAATAATAATAATAATAATAATAATAATAATAATAATAATAATAATAATAATAATAATAATAATAATAATAATAATAATAATAATAATAATAATAATAATAATAATAATAATAATAATAATAATAATAATAATAATAATAATAATAATAATAATAATAATAATAATAATAATAATAATAATAATAATAATAATAATAATAATAACAATAATAATAATAATAATAATAACAATAATAACAATAATAATAATAATAATAATAATAATAATAATAACAATAATAACAATAATAATAATAACAATAATAATAATAATAATAATAATAATAATAATAATAATAACAACAATAATAACAATAATAACAATAATAATAATAATAATAACAATAATAATAATAATAATAATAATAATAATAATAATAATAATAATAATAATAATAATAATAATAATAATAATAATAATAATAATAATAATAATAATAATAATAATAATAATAATAATAATAATAATAATAATAATAATAATAATAATGTGTACCTTAATTTCCCGTGTATGACACAAATTCTAATCACTGATCCTACTTGCGACGCCCGACACATTATGTACTGTCAGCCCAACAGAAGAAGGCAAGGCAGAGGGATGTGTAACGTAATCACTTTGCTGTGTTTATGCTTGCTGTCCGGAGATAATATGAATGTTAGGTTCATGTAAAATACACAGTGTCTTTACTTAACTCACACATGCATAATACCTATCAATGCAGTTAATGAAACGAGCATTACATCTGGCAGCATGGGTAGCTCATATGCACTTTCTTACAATCATTTCGTGGTAAACAGATGCATAACAGAGCAGATAAGCATTTCAAGCTCCTCTTGCCTTCTTGTGGTGGACAGACAGTAATAACCCTAGCACTAAGGCCTGCTAGTAGAACACAAGAACACTTTTGTGATGTTTTAAAACCAAAGAAAAGATTGATATTTTAAAATCTGACTACTTTTTCACTTCAGGGATTAGGCATTTCAGCCTGCTCCGTCTTTGCATTCTATCAGCTATTCCCATCTTTTTCTAGGACGTCCTACATCTCTTCTTCCACAAGGATTATAACCTCTTATTAAAACTGCTACCCTTTCTACGTCCATTCTCTTAATACGTTCTTTCCAGTTCTGTATATGTTCTTCTATTGTGTCCTGTGATTTATATATGCCTAGTTCATCTCGAATAGTTTCATTTCATATTAAATCTCGTCTAGTTCATTGTTTAACTCTTTTTAAGAACCTCATTTCTGCTGCCTGTATCTTACGAGGGCTTTTCAATAAAGAATGATCACAATTTTTTTTTTTTTTTTTTTTTTTTTTTTTGACAACGTACTCATCCTAATAATTTTGATGGTTCTTCTTAAAATAGTCTCCCCTGAATGCGATGCACTTGTTCCAGAGTTTCTGCCAGTCTTCAAATACATGCTGGAAACAATTTTTTGAGAGATCTTTCAAAATCGCCTCCGCAGCATTCACTACTGCTTCTGATGATGGATAATGGCTCCCACGAAGGTGTTTCTTTATGTTAGGGAATAGAAAAAAGTCACTTGGAGCTAAATCCGGACTATAGGGAGGGTGAGGGATGCACTTCATGTCGATTTTTGCAAGATATTCAGCAACAACATTGGCAATATTCAGCCAAGCATTATCGTGGTGCAGCATCCAGCCTGCTTCATGGAAATTTGTTTTTTTTTTGTGCCTGATATGGACTTGCAATGTTTTCAGGACATCCCTGTAGTATTGTCCAGTTACTGATGTGTGTGCAGGTACAACATGAATATCAAAGAATGAGATAAACATAACTTTCCCAGCAGAAGCAACCACTTTTGCTTTTCTGGGGGTTGGTGATGAAGGAGATTTCCATACTGAGCTTTGCTGTTTGCTCTCAGAATCAAAATGATATAGCCCAGTTTCATCAACAGTGACTACGTTTGAAAGAAACTCCGGATCTTCCTCTAACATCAACTTTAACTGCATGTTACCTCCATTGCAGCCATAGGCGAAACTAAACACGTCTGAACTTGCCTGGTTCTCACAGGCGGGAACCAGGAGTACGAAAAATAAAACTACTATGGCATATTTGTTTCACATTAAGATAACAGAATATAATAAGATGGAATTTTAGTGCAGAAAATTATGACAGTAAAAATTATGATATTTTTTCCTTCAATTTACGTCGTCCAACGTTAAATCATATCGGACGATAAATGGAATGGGTGCAATGATACTCAAATGAGCCCAGGGTCCATAGAGCTTAGAGTTACCCGACATTCGTCTTGAAGGATAAGGGAAAAGCCCGGAATAAACTTATCCAGATAACTCACCCTGACCGAGATTCGAGCTCGGGACCTCTTGAACGTGAGGCAGACATGCTACCACCACGCTACCGAGGCGGGCTTCATTCTTTATGGAACAGCCCTCGTACTTTTATCTCTTTCCTTTAATATCCTGGGCACACTTCCATTCATGAGCACTGGCATCGTTTTATAAAATTTGTTTCTTTCCTTGCTTTGTTTTTCAATGTTCTTGTTATAGTTCCACATATCTGATGAAATTTGTTTTGTTTTCTGTCTTTGTCCAAATGAAAGCTTACATCACAGCCCAAATAGCTGAAATTCGAGAGCTGTCCCGGGCATTTATTTTCAGTGTTTATTTTTTATCTTAGAGGATATTTTCCACGATGTGTCATTATCTTCGTTCTCTTTGTGGATATATTTAAATTCTACTCTTTTCCCAGTAAATACATTTTACATACATGGGACGTTGAAGGCTTTCTTCATTTTCTTGTATTTGCTTCATCGTCAGCATAGAGTATCACATTTAAGTCTTTTTCATTCTATATAATTGTTTTTTCCAGGTTTTTATCAAATCGTCCAACTATATATTATATAGTGTGGGAGAAAGGCAACATCCCTGTCTTACTGCTTGATTTACTTTTACTTCTGTTTTTATGGTGCCTGTATTTATATTTTTGTCTCCATATAAGCTTTTAATTATTTCTACTATATGTGGAGGATATTCCCTTTGTCCATTATGTTCCATAATCTATTTGTATTTATAGAATGAAATGCTTTTTCGAAGTCTACAAGTAGACTTTGTTGACTTAATTCCAAGTTTCATATTACCATCTAACGTTGAAAATTCATATATGAAGTGCAATTTTCCACTCGATAGTTTGTTAAATACCCAGAATTTTTAAATTACAGAACTTTCTCACTGGATTAATAACTACGTTAGATTTCTGGTATGGCTTGAATCAATGGATTGGGCTAATGACCTCTTATTGGTCATTATAAATTTTGGCCTCTACTTTTTGCATTTAGTATTAATTTTAACATTAGGGAATATGCCCCCTATAATTTTTATATAACATTATCAATCTTGCTGGACAATCATTTCTGCATCACGTTAAATCTCTTTGTTTTTGGGGAGCAGCAACACTGTCTCTAAGTACTGCAACTACGCATAAGGGAATAGGGTATTTCTTGAATATAATCACACGCGCAACATGTGGTGTAGAGTACGGGTGATATAAACCTGACAGGGCCATTCAACAACTGAACATCGTGGAAGCGACGCAGTTACCAGTAGCTCTAGTTCCACTCTTCAGCACTTGCTGGTTCTGATATGAGCGATTATTTTGCCGCACACAAAGGTAATTACTTACATAATGCAGTTTATCTACGCGGTAGTGCAAATTATACCAACACATGTGTTTAACCTACAATCAGCAGATAGTATCGAGTACATGTGTTCCCGGTGTCTTTCACTGGAAAATGATAAACAAGCAATATACCTGCTCTAGTCTATGTATCAAAAAGCATGTGCAAGACCGTAAATGGAGAACAGAATATTGTAGTTTCAGAATCCTAGAGCATGTCGTATACAAAATCTTAGTGATGTAAACTGAAAACAATTACCTACTCTTGGAACGTTAGTATTCTTATTTTTATGCATTATTGTTCTTTAGGATAATGCAGATTGTGTTTTTCTGGAGTGACAATGACATTTGTTATGCAATCTGAAGATAAGAAACAAGTACTATTTGCTTAGGAAGAATCAGCAGCCTAAGTTCAATGCAATTGTAGACATTTCAGTTGTTTTTACGTTCTCTGAATCAACACTGAATTTTCACCGCAAATGCATGTTTTGAACCTCGTTTATTAGGAAAACATCAATTGGAGTTTTTGTAATTTCACGTCCTCCAACGTTAAGTCATATCGGACGATGAATGGAATGGGCGAAATGATGCTCAAATGAACCCAGGGTCAATAGAGCTTCGAGTTAACCGACACTAGCCTTTCAGGATAAGGGAAAACCCCGGAAAGCCTTATCCAGGTAACGCATCCTGACCGAGATTCGAACTCGGGACCTCTTGAACGTGAGACAGACACTCTACCACCACGCTACCGAGGCGGACCATCAATGTGAGTGTGTGTGTGTGTGTGTGTGTGTGTGTGTGTGTGTGTGTGTGTGTGTGTGTGTGTGTGTGTGTGTGTGTGCAAGGATACCACCCGAAGATCTTAAAAAGGTTTCCCCATCCCAAATACCCTTTTATAGACATCAATTTTCAATTTTATATTATTTTCTCAAAAGTCCCCCTAGAAATTTTGATCAAAATGACACATTAGATATTTACATAAAAAAATAAATATATATCTTAACTTTCCTGGGAATATGTGAAATTCTCTTTACTCAAAACGAAATTATATAGCTTTCTATAACTTATTTTTTTAAGCCAGAGACAAAAGTGTACTTTCTGCACACCAACAAAATGCAGATATCTTTAACCACACAAATAACTTTTCTGTTAATAAGCCAGTTTAGATAATTTCATTACAATTTTTCGAATCGTCCAGTACTTCGTCATTCTTTTAAGGACTTTTCGATGGTGAGTTCTGTCCGGTTGCATACAGATAATATGGAAATTTATGCATCAACGACATATCCTACTTCTAGAGAGCAGTCATTTTATGGCCCGGCCGGGACCACGTGTATGCGTGCTCCGTTCATGTTTACTGTAATGAGGGCGTCTCTGTTCCAAAACGCCCAGTTACATACTTCACAGGATATTCTAAGGAGATTTAAGATGGTTATTTTGTTTGTCATGATTTAAATATTATATGCTTTACTTTTTTTCTTAATTTACATGCTCCGACGTTAAGTCGTATAATGAGAATGAATGAAATGAAATGAATTAAATTATGCCCAGATAAGCCCAGGGTCCATAGAGCATAGAGAGGGCTGACATTCACTTTCATGCCTTATGTTCAAGAAGTCCCGAGTTCGAATCTCGGTCAGGGTGAGTTACCTGGATAAGGTTTTTCCGGGGTTTTCCCTTATCCTGATAGACGAATGTCCGGTAACTCTAAGCTCCATGGACCCCGGACTCATTTGAACATCATTTCACCCATTTCATTCATCGTCCGATATGACTTAACGTTGTAGGTCATAAATTACAACAACAAAAATCTTTCAAGACAAGGGAAAACGGGTAAAAACCTTATCTAGATAACTCATCTGGACTGAGATTAGAACTCGAAACCTCTTGAACGTTAGGGAGACATGCTACCAGCTATGCTACGCGTACTTTAATTAAAATCGTTAAAACCATTTAAAAAAGAGATAGATTGTGCATCTAATAGGTAATTTGGTGTGTGGAACCGTGAAAATCTGCTATTGCATTCTAAGAAGACAAAATTAACTAAATAGCAGGATATTAGGCTAAAGCTTACGGCCCGAAGCTGCCCTAGCCCACCTCTGTTTACACAGGGTATCATAGTGGGCTGTAGTTCTGGAGGATGGGACGTGGTTAGTATCCCGACTTCCCCTCGACTAGTAATTACCGTCTTCACAACCAGAAATCGCTATTTCTCTGCCATACAGTTCCTAAATTGATCCAACCAAGAACCTCATGAGTCTGAGTGCATCCCGAACTAGATCTCCCAGTGGAAGCAGTGGAGGTAAATCCCTATGGCAGTACTGGTAATCGAAACCGAGCCTCCCGATTGATAAGGAGCTGCGTTATCGTCGTTATGATTGCTGCATTATCATACACACACACACACACACACACACACACACACACACACAAACACACATGTGTGAGATTCACGAATCTCAAAACGCTAATGTGCGGTGTTATCCTGGTATCGAAGTTTTGGGTGGAATGCAACACTTCCTGTAAGCATAGATAAGCAGTCGGGGAAATAAAAGGTTAATATTTTTGTGTACCTAACCTTTGCTTCTGTCACGTTCAACACATGGACTAGTAGTGCTGTAATGTTGGGGTCACAGTCTGTACCGCGCAAAACGAGTTTGTCACGCCATGTGACACTATTCACTGCGCAGTTTCTTTATACGAGTCATATTATACGGGAAACAAGCACCCGTCGTTCACATTTTATTGCTACCAAGGTACAAGCATACGCAGTCTGTTGAACCAGCCGATGAAATGCCAACCTTACCACTTGAAATAACTAAATGTCGTTGAGAAGGTCCCAGAAAATTTGCAATGTTAGTAAGTGACGATATAAAACGCATACAATAACTCTTTAAAGAAATTCTTCTAATGATTTTCAATTTGGATTTATAATATTTTATTTTCGCTATTATATATCTTGATGGTGGAAGAAGTATTGAATTCTACCTCCAAATTCGATATGGATATTTTACTGGAAATGGATTTTAGGACTCTCTAAATCAAAAAAGATAAAGGAAGGGAAACAATCCATTAGAAAACCTCCGTTAGTGTACGTGTGTATTGGAGAATCGCATAGCCTATAATCCTGAACTCCCTTAATTGAAAGAGCTTCCGAAATGTTCGATTTTTCTAAAACCATCTTTAACAACTTCGATTCAAATACCATAATTTACATAACAAATAAAATATATATGTTAACCTTCCTGAAAGTAGCCTCCGAAGTCTTCTTCATCTGAAGAAATTTTGTACAATTTATAAAACTATAAACTTAGCCAGAAACATACTACAAATACTGTATATGTGCTTAAAGTACATCATTTCTTCTAAATAATATGTTTGTTCCATTAGCCAGTGCCACCAAATCCTGAGGGACATGGGTATACATTTCTGACATTACATTTTTCCCAGTTTTTGAAAAACTATTATTTCTAAATTTGGTGAAAACAGGTTAATCTGTTTCTAAATGCTGTCTTTTAAGTAAAAGTATGTGCTCTTTGATGAAAAAAATACTGGAATCTGAAGATACCCTAAAAGCAGAATATTAGGTCACACTATAACAATTTGTCCATTTCATTTTTCTCAGTAATAGGTAGGCGATCCTGGTCAAGAAAGCCAACCTTTTGGCTGGGGATATAGGGATGCTGATCACATCTCCTACCCGTATCCTTGGATGCTCGCCGACCTACCTTGCGTATCTGGGCGTGAGGACGGCAGTCTGGTTAGCAGCCCCTGGTCCGATATGGACTATAGTGCCTGGGGTTTAAGGGATTTTTATTTTTCTCGGTTACAATATTTTAGAAGTATCTCAGCATTTAAAATTTTTCTTTAATTTTAAAGCTAAATGAAATTTCAGAAACGGTGTCCTAAATATATGCTAGTTAAAACTAATTATTATTATTATTATTATTATTATTATTATTATTATTATTATTATTATTATTATTATTATTATTATTATTATTATTATTATTATTATTATTATTATTATTATTATTATTATTATTATTATTATTATTATTATTATTATTATTATTATTATTATTATTATTATTATTATTATTATTATTATTATTATTATTATTATTATTATTATTATTATTATTATTATTATTATTATTATTATTATTATTATTATTATTATTATTATTATTGCTGTTGTCGTTGTCGTTATCGTCAGCATTGTCGTCGTCGTTGTGATTATTATGATTTTGATTATGTGTATAATGATGATTTTTAGTAATTTACGTCCTCCAACGTTAAGTCATATCGGACGGTGAATGATTTGGGTGAAATGATGCTCAAATAAGTCCAGTCCATGGAGCTTAGAGTTACCCGACATTCGTCTTGAAGGATAAGGGAAACCCCCGGAAAAAACTTATCCAGGTAACTCGCCCTTACCTAGATTCGATCTCGGGACCTCTTCAACGTGAGGCAAACATGCTACCATCTACGCTACCGAGGCGGGCTATGACGATTGTGATGATGTTTATGATGATTACTGTGCTGATTATGATTCTGATTATGATGATGATTGGATTATGATTACGATGATTGTGATTGATCGTGATGATGATTATGATGATTACGATGATAATTGTAATGATGATTGCGATGATTGTGATGATGATTACGATGATTGTGATGATTACGATGATTGTGATGATGATGATGATGATGATGATGATGATGATGATGATGATGATGATGATGATGATGATGATGATGATGATGATGATGATGATGATGATGATGATGATGATGATGATGATGATGATGATGATGATGATGATGATGATGATGATGATGATGATGATGATGATGATGATGATGATGATGATGATGATGATGATGATGATGATGATGATGATGATGATGATGTTGATGATGACATCTTTGGAATTATCTACCGTCAAATTCATTCAAGTTTGATTTGTATTCAGAATTACTTTGAATTCAACATTATGATTTTTAAAGAAGTTAATTTAATGTTGTATTTGATAATAAGATTATTTTATAGCTCTACGTGAGATGCAAATGGGAAATGCATTACAAAAGTAACAAAAATTAAATCATAAGTAGTATTTTTAGAATACAGTTCAAATATACATTTTATAATGCATAATGCGTAAGCGAATTAATACCTATATGTGCTCCTCATTTTGCAGTCATACTACTTTACACCGATATGATATGTGATAAATTTTGAAAGTCGAATAGAGTAGTTTGGGCTTTGGAGAATTTGTAAATTGGTTCCTTTTAAGTGACTCAGACAACAAGGCGTTCGTCACAATTCTTGGTGGACCACTTACATTTTTATTTCCACTTAGCCAACGGGTTGGCTAAGGCAATAAACTCTTGGCCCCAATTTGAGAGGTCCTTGTGTTTGATTCTCGTGGCTGAACATCCTGACTCATGGGTATTTTTCGGGGGGTTTCGCTGGGTATCTAGGCAGCGATGACCGGGGATGTATATTACATCTCCAAATTTCCTCTCCCCACTCCATTTCACCTCCTCTCCAATTTCACTTTGCGTTCATTAGCTTGTCTTCTTTTTCCAGATTTCTTCGCGTCGACAGGTGTCTTGGACTCTGCATAGTGGGGAAAAGATTGCCTATGTAAAACTCCATCCCTCGGCGATGGAGTTTCCGAGCCTTCCAGGAGGATGTCACTCCCTCCAACGGGGAAGAGTGTAACTGTGCAAAGTGCGGCTGGGAATGGAACTCTTAGGAAACTTCTGCTCTGTTCCGGATCAACCGCCCTCTATTTCCTCTCACCTCACCTCTCCCTCTCGGGGGTCCACCTTGTGGCACACAGGCACAGAAGGTAACGTGGTCGAAGTTTCATTCTCCATTGTAACGTTTATATTATCTTAGCCTATTTAATTTCCCCTTACCTCTACAAATAACAAGTAAGGCACTTGGTTTTGTTTGCCACCCAAGAACACTGTAGGGCCAACATCACGCTCATGTTGTACGTTTTATATTTAAATCCTCATCATACACCGTTGTAAAGTTATGAAGACCAAAAGCCTTTATTTTCATTTGTATATGCCTTAAAACTAGACGCAGGAAGTTATTGCATTACCTGACCAAGATAAAACTGAGCGATATCACCTAAATGATGCCTTATTAAAGTATCGAGTTGTGACCTCAATTAACCTTTCCCTTTATGGTATATCTCCCGATTCGCCTTTGTTCAACAAGTAGTTAAACACCGATGCAATTCCACCGGTAGTTTATTGAAATAGAATTCTCAACACTTGTGCTCATTAAATTTGCCCATTGTCGCGAACATTCTGCCAAAAGCGCTCGCTAGCCAGATGTTTAATTATCGGTTGGTTGCGTGTTGGAAGTTGAAGCAACGTACTTTCACATATCATATTCTAGGCGCCGTAGCTTCTTCCGTGCTGCCCACAGGGGCGGCTATTCCGGTGAAGGATTACTAGCGGTGGCATCTGAGACTGGCCCTCAAAGGTGCTTGTTTGTAATCTCGAATACTCTTTTATGGGTTTCACTGGTATTTTGGGTTTCTTACAATCGTGGATTTTTCCGACCTCTATTCCTTTATTTAGTTTTTTTTTTTTTTTCCTTCCTTCTTTAGATTTTGGGGCCAAGTACTAGGAGTAGACAGATTGAGGGACATTCAAGAATAGAAAGACAGCACAGCAGATGTGTGCTCTTTTTGCACGAACATGACAGCTCGGAGAAATGAATGATTGGGAGCCTGTAAGAGCTATTGTCTGGACGGGGTACCCAACATTCCCCTATGGTGTCAAACCAGACTGGCTAGCCCTGCCTAAGCCTCTCGTAACCTAAGGTTCTCATGTTAAACGAGGCAGTTCCCTGGATGGACCCCCCGAATTTCGACCAAAAGCCAGAAAAAATAGTTTAAAAATATATAAGCAAAATTAATTATGAACATTATATGAAAAGGAGAATAACCTACTCTATGTATTAATACAAATAATGCAAATAATAAATATAATGTTTTCTTCTAAAGTCAAATCATGCAGTAACTGATAATAAAGCAATACAGCTTTCCGCCGAAACATACCAACCGCCGACACCTGACCATGCATTCCTGAAACATATGAGTTGAGAGTAAATGATAAACAGTAAATTCCATGTAGAACGGAATCAACTCACCTACGGACCCTAGGGAACACCCCCCCCCTCCCCCCAAAAAAGAAGGAATCACTGACCCAAGAGAATTCGAGCCCTGGACCTTGCAAATAAGATTTCAAAGATTACCATGGAGTACCTCGTTCGTTTTGTGGTGTCCAGTGTTACACGGTATATAGGTATGGAAGAAATAACTTGGACTGAACTGTTTCTACATGGCATTAGAACCGTCTGCTTGAACCTGTCCAAGAGAGCACCTCAGGAGCTGCATCGAAGGGAGCTCTGCTGGATGCACAATTTGGACCAGCTCTGACTGACCTACATATTCCCTCACCAATTACCTCACCCTTTCTTCTTGGTGATTAAGTAAACACAGTTGAAATAGATTGGCCGCAGTGATGAAGGTCTCTAAACATTATCTCAGTTTTTCTGTTTTCATTCCGTGTAAGAAATTTAATCAGTGGTATATCACAGCTAGAATATATGTGTATTAAAAATTCTTTGTCGTGTAAGGGCTGAAGTTTCGAATCCAACATAAAAAACCAAATATAGCTACTAAATATTCTTCTGTTACCTATCGTAGCTAGTAAGATCATTGAAACTATAAATTATTATTTAAGCAGGATTTTATTTTCTCTCCATTAAACATATGAATATTTAAGACAACTCACACTTTCTTATAGGCATATATGAGAGATTTAAAATCAGAAAATCTTACCTAAAATTATCAACATGAACTGAATTCATAGAAAACAAAGGAATGACAATATTAAAATGCAGAGTGAGTATTGAAAAATTCTAGTGAATAACAGAATGTACATATCTGGAAAAACTTCTGTCTGCCTTTCACACATTATTATATAAAATAAGAAAAAATGAGGAAGACTTAGCAGGCACGGAACATTCAAAATACAAGCTTCCATTAGCTATACTAATCTCTTAAAATATAAATAGTCTTTAATATATTATCTTCGAGAAAATTAAATAAAGAATAGCTTTTCATTTAAAGATTTTAGAAATAACCAAGCGGGATGGCTCAGGCGGTTTCGTCTGTGACCTGCATTCGGGAGGCCCGGGTTCAATTTTCTTGGCCAACCAAACTGACCCATGGGTTTACTCGGAAGTTTCCCGGGTCGTCAGGCGAATGCTGGGAGGGTTAATTACATCCCCCAAATTTTCTGTCCCTCCTCTTCATCTCCATTATCATTTCACATCATGTCATCTGGTAGTCTCTTTCAGGTTAGAAGTGTCGGCGAGAGTCTCGGCGGTGCATGGCGGGATGAGTAGGCCATTCATTTCCTCTTACGGTAGGACTTTTTCCGGTCTCCGAACAGAGGTTTCATGGTGGGACAGCTTCCGAACTCCAAAAGGGTGGCATATCCCTTGTTGGGAAAGTTCCGTCTAAGTAAAATGTTGGGACCCTGCCTTCTGTACTGTCGTAGCTCCTTGGGACGGCTTACACTCTTTCCTCTAGCCTCTCCTTCCTACCCGGGTATACTTCAATTGGGGGCATAGGTACAATAGACCAAGTATAGACATCCATTCCCAGTCCTCTCCGAAATAATCCAGTTCCACTTCTTGAAACAGCCCATAACTTACGCACGCGTGCACACACACGCATAAACAAAAAAATCGGTGCACATTTTCTGAAAATGTTTTAATATTGGAGGAGGCAGGAACATGGACTTCAACACACTTATTTTCAACACAATGATATTTAGCTACATTGCCGAGCGAGTTAGCTTCGCAGCAATGTACAAGATTCATACTAGCGAGGTGCAAGGTTCGATTCCCGTCGTTCACGCACTTTGATCTTAAAGTTTTGGTTTCCTGGTCGATAAGCAAAATAAGCCTGGCTTCCCCATACACTTTACTTTCCTTCCGTTTCATTCTTTGTAGGTTTCGTTAAGATGAGCCGGAGAGACAGTGGTTACTCCAAGGAAGGAGCATCCTTCGTGTGCACTAGAGGGATGCCTGACTAAACGAGTCGCATCTTTGTATACCTCTAGTTTAGACTCTTCAAGTGAGGAAATGTTACAGACATCTGCGCGTCTCTGTGGCCTATCTGTTTGCTGCCACTAGCCTCTTCACCCCATCTCTTTCTCCCAACTAGCCAAAGAGATATCTATACGCCTCAACGAATGAAGTGTTCCCATTTGTTGTATACCCTATACCCTATTTGGCTAGAGAATGTACGATCAGCACTACCACTGCCCGCCTCGGTAGCGTAGATGGTAGCGTGTCTGCCTCACGTTCAACAGGTCCCGGGTTCGAATCTCGGCCAGGGTGAGTTACCTGGATAAGGCTTATTTCCGGGGTTCTCCCTTATCCTTCAAGACGAATGTCGGGTAACTGTAACCTCCATGGACCCTGGACTCATTTGAGCATCATTTCATCCAATTCATTCACCGTCCGATATGACTTAACGTTGGAGGACGTAAGTTAAAAAAGAACCGATCAGCACTACCATAAACATGCGACAAAGTAAAACAAGGTAGAAATACATTCTGTATTTATTTTAGTTTTCGTAATTAACAGTTGGTCGTCGTAATGCAATTCCGTCGTGTCTGCTGCTCGTGTTTTGTTTCTTGTAGTTTATTTCATATGTATAAACATACGCAGTCACGAATGCCCCTAGGTGCCCATATTTTTTCCCATAGATGTCAGCTTTGACGTTTTGCAGTAGTCGTATATTTATGGGTGACAGAGCGCTAAATATAATAGCGGTAAAACTACTCCAGTTATATAAATATTTATACTTTATAGCGCATGGGATGAATGACCCAATTATGTCCTCTAGGCATTCCTCGCAATTCAAATATTCCCGCATTCTTTGGATCTTTCCTGTTGCTTTTCAAATTGACTTAACTTTATTTACTATGGGCTGAAGAATATTTCTGCATGTTTATCTACTTAAATATTCGTTATGTATCATGTAAGAGGTATCATTAACATCTTCATCATCATCATCATCATCATCATCATCATCATCATCATCATCATCATCATCATCATCATGACATCGGCATGTGTGGTGGTAAGGCGCTGCCTTTCTGTAGAAAAGATTAAGGACTGAATGTTGAATCTTGTTATGTATTGAGACTAGCTTAGAAAATGTTTTTAACAAATCTATTATATTACATTCATATGAATTTCTCTTCACTATCATTGATTCTTATATAGGTTCTTATGAAAGAACAGTTGTTCTGTTTCATCTGCTTTATTATACATTTACTTATAGGTACAAGAATAATACAGAAAACTAAATCGATTGTCAGGTGTTTAAAAGTAGCTCCACATGGCCTCCAATGACATTGCAAGAAACAAGTGAGATTTAAATTTCTCCTACTTTTTAAATGGAATAATGTCTTTTGGAATTTAGCATAATATTCACGTCTGATGTTGTATTCACATGACTTTCTCAACTACTTACTAACTTCCTTTTAATCGAGATAAATATTTCTTATGTATTTCTTTTAAGAAGTAGACTAAAGTAATAGTACCGTTTTAAAAAGTCAATCGTTAAATGTTGCCTTTGAAATACCATAACTACCATAAAATATGAATAGGGCTTCCCACTTAAAATGAGTCTAAGTATTCAACAATTCAAATCTGTAACAAAAAGTTATATCAAAAGTCGGTAACGCTATTAAAAATAAATTCTGAAAATACATTTGGTATAGATTTTGTGATTAAACTACCTATATCTAGTTGTGATACATGCACCTGATTTTGTCATTCTCTAAGGGTTTATAAATTATAAAGAAGATTTATTTATAATGAAGAGGTCAGAGGCTATTCCCGGATCATTCAATGTGTCTGTACATATATGTTTATATGTCCATATTATATGTATATGTATATATAATTTTCATACAAATATCTTAAACATTAGGTGCTTTGTTTGAAATCCTTAGAGCTATTTTAGAGAAAATAAAAAATAAACAAAAAGTTTCATATAAAGAGTAGTCTATGGTATAGCATAAAATCTTCATTGTATGCCTGGAAGACGCTGAACTTACTAGGTATTTCGGTATTTCACTGAATTATTGTTTTTGAGTAGAGTAGTGTGCGTACAAACACTCTTCTAAGTAGATGTGCTTTTTGGTGTCAGAAACCTCAAAACGTGTACTTCCGTCGAAATATCTTTATAGGAGTTTCGAATGGAATGGAACACTTCCTTTACTTACTATAGTTAATTAGTAGAGAAAATAAACCATATATACACTTCTTTTACATGATTTTATCGCAGATGTTTAGCAGATACCTCTTATTTTATAAACTTATTTAATTAATGTTCATTCTTTGCTTATCACTTCTATGCCAGAGCACAAAGTTACCTTCGACCCCTTTCTATTTCCATCATTACATATGCCTCCCTTCTTTCTTCCCTTTTCATTATTGATAATATTATGCTATGAATTTCTTATATATCGCCATTAAATTTTCACAGTTCGCCAGTTCACTCTATGAATGGGAAGGTCAAAGGCTTTTTGAAAGGAGTTGTAGAAATTTATTCACAAGAAACACTATTCTTCATTACTAGCTTATTGTTAACACTTAAATGGCCCGAAATTCAAATCTCATGTATCATGTTTAAAAGCCTGGATATAAGCAGCAACTGCGTTATGCAGTTTTAATTTCTCAAAGTCAGAAGGAATTGTTTCATTTAAAACAAGGCTTGGATTTTTTTTTTTTTTTTTTTTTTTTTTTTTAATTCAGAAGGGACTCGGCACTGCGACGAGTCTTCGTCTATTGACCAGTCTTGGTCTATACCCAAATGGGGCATCCCCAGGAGGAAGGATGAGGTGAAAGGAGACAGAGGGCGGCCGTCCCAAGGAGACACTACAGTGCTGAAGGCAGGGTCTTACATTTTACTTAGAGAGAAACCTCCCATGGCATTCACCCGTACTGTGGTTCGGAGACGGTCTCAGCAGTTGGTTCGAATACGGACAACCGACCTACTGAAGAAGGAAGTGGTTCACCCAGAGCATATCATCCTTCCATGCAACGCCGAGACTCTCGTCGACACTTTTATAGTGAAAGAGACTGACAGATGATATGAAATGATAATGAAGATGAAGTGGTGGTACAGGAAATTCGGGGAATATAACTAACCTACCCTGCATTCGCCTGGCGACTCGGGGAAACCCCCAAAAAAGCCCAATGTGTCAAGTTCCTCGGCCAAGGGATTCGAACCCCAACCACCCGAATGCGGGCCACAGACAAACCGCCAGAGTCATCCCGCTCGTTACTAATACCAGAAATGCTGTGAAGGGGCGACACGATTACTTAAGGCTAAAGAAGTAGTAGAACTTATGTACCAATAGTCTAGGTGACGAAAAAGAAAAGATCGGAGCTATATCCAAGTAGATGACACACTGAGGGATTCCTGTGATAAAATTCATCCAGTTTATCACCGGCTTTGTAATAAGTGTTCTCCAACACAAATACTTACAAACTCATTAATGTTTTACCAAGTGAGGATACTAAAATGTTCTAAAAAGCTACTACATAGGATTATTTTGAACAATATGTTTAAACTATGTACAAATAGTCTATCTCTATGAAAGTTATATTGAAATGAGTGGAGGATACGAAATATTCATTGCGATAAAAACATGAAAATGGAAAAACATCGCAAAACTCTTATTTACATTTCCCTTAAGAACATTCCAGTATGTTTTGTATATTCATGGCACAGAGTGAGGTGTTTATACAGTAATATACGTTCTATAGGTAAAGTAGGTACATTCGATTCTCTTGGGTCGGAATTTTCATGTTTCCTCCGGTTGGTAGACGACAACTGTCCATTTCCTTTCATCATTTTCAGCTCATCTGTTTCAGAGTTTAGGAACCAGAGAACGGCGGTTGGCATGTTGCGACAGGATTATAGAATTCGACCTTGAAAAGAATTATCCCTGGAGTCCCACCCTTCCTGAGTCTTTTGTCTGTTGCCGAGAGCCATATTTCATAATATTTAAGTTTTATTACTTAAAATCTAAATTCAATGTCAACTAATATCAAACAGAATTTACGGGAAATTAACGTCGGGCAAGCTGTTGTCAGAATTTAATTTATTTGAATCATTAGGGACCCGGAACCTGCTAGCGCAAATCGTCGTCCTGTCTGTCGCACATCAAATCTGACTTTCCTTCCTTCCAGGTCACCCACTATGGCCACTAAGACCACTATGGCTTACGTTTAGCAAAGGCAAGAATTTCGCAGGCTAAAAGGTGCAGTTGGCCACAACTTGCATTATTTTTTTAAATATAGATTTAAAAGGAAAAGAAAAGCATTAGAAGAATCACTTCCCAAGATTACTGTCACAGCAGACAAATTGCAGTCGCTAAGAAGAAAGCCTTTTGATGCGAAATGTGAACACACGCTGTTTGGATTGCTAATTCCAGTTCCTAAAAAAGTACATACTTAAAACAATTAAGCACTCTTAACAGTAAAGCAGTTTTTTCTGTCATTTTTCAGTTCAGAGATTTGTTATGTAAGTTCATATAGGCTGTAGAATGAAGGGCAACACTCCACGGATTGCGACCTACAGAGATTTATTGTGTCTACCACAAGGAGGAAGTGGTGAAACGAAGAAACCATAGGACGCAAGAGAGAGGCTACACACGCTCCCCCATGATATCTTTGCAGACCAACCCCCAGCTGGATTTGAACAGAAAGGGCGACGACCAACGAGTGTTGTTAGCATATTTCTTGTATGCCCAACAATAATTTGTACTTCTACATTGCGGCCATAATGGTTTTAAAAGTGCAAATGTATGCCTTTACACATAGTGGATCTAATTTTAGCAGAAATATTGGCACACAAGTACAACCACGATAAAAAAAATGTAAGCGGGAAAATCGTCAAATGTTTACTAGCAAGTATTTTTTCTATTTTATTCACTTCAAACATGTAGCAAGATTTATAATATTTACTATAGCCAGATATTGGCTATCCTTTCTTCTTGCACTCTACAATACTTTTGTTCACCTAACACACCTTGTAGTCTTTAGTCAACTTGTGGTATTACTTCTTTGTAAATATTTTATGGTGAAATCCACGTATTGCAAATCTAGTTGTGCCATCTCTAGTCTTTCTGTCTCCCAATATGGCTGATGTGATACAAAAATCGTCATCTATTTCCTTCATTAATCTGTCACTGATGTGGTCCTGTGGAAGGCAGCATTGATCCTGCGATACTAGTATGATGTCCTCTATGAAGTAGATCTTCCTAAAGAACACATGTACTCAGTAGGATAGTGCCGTTCTTGCTACCTTAGTATCCGTTTCATAAACATTCTTTTCACTTCTTTAATTCTCATCTTGCCACCGATTTTTAGCCTTTCCTACATAATGTCTAATCCTCATGTTGCGATGAAGCCATCATCGTTCTCATTAGCTGGACTGCTCTGTTTGTCGAAAGGTTCTACGAGGTTCTGATGGCTGTTGCTACTGCTTAATTGTTGCGAAGGATGTAGCTATTGTTTGAATTGTAGTTCCCAAATATTTATGTTTCCCTACCACTTGAAGAATCTGTCATTCTATCTATGGGTGATGATTTCCCTCCTTTTTTAAAGTCCATTAAGACTGTCTTCTCTTTCTTATCTATGCAGTTCGTCTTCCTCTGTCCATGCTGCTGCCTTATGCACCTTCTCATTTTCTGTTGATACTATCATCATGTCATCTTCGTATACTAAAACCTGTGCTTTTATTATGTACGTTAATTTCATTTAAAATGATGAACAAAGAGGGCTCATGAGTCCGTTTGGAGCACTATGCTTTCTTTATTTGCAGAATTTCCTTGGATATTCCGACATTACTATTTATCTGGATCATATTTCGTTATATACATGCTTCGATTGTTCTCGCTAGTTGGTCTCCTTCCCCAATTGTTTCTGTCAGTTTCTTAATTAGCTTTTCTGTGCTTTGCTCAAGGAGCAAACACCTTGAACTCGACGAAAACGGGACAATACTTCCTTCTTGTGTGTCTTAGGATGTCGCCCATTTGATCAATTATTTCGCTTCTTGCACAGAGCTCTTGCCCTGCTCCTCATAAATTTAAATTGATTATCCAGGATTTTTTTTCCGGTGACGCTTAGTAATTTATGGATTTTTGTGAATTCTCTGATGGATGCATTTTCTACGTCATTCCTCTGAGAGAGTCCGGTGTCTTTAGCAACGCTATTCCTCATTGTTTCTGCCTGTACACATTTGTCATCATGGTAACCCGAGTGATTTATTTCGCAAAGACTACGTTAAATGTCTGAAAGTTGTGTTTAACTTCCATTTGAATAAAGTAACTGAAGCTTGACAGTTAAGGAGATAACTGTAACAGTGTCATTCTTCTGTAAAATTAATCACTCACCTTTCTTCGCCTTACTATCATAAAATATTCTGTTTTTGAAATGCAGTTTAGTAATATGCAATTGTTTTGAAATATTTCGGAAAGTATATATTCACTGCACCTAAATAATGTTTATCAAACTTATTTGCTGCATTTATTGACATATGACTAAAACTGCATTCAACAAAAGTGGCATACTAAAAGCCTGTTTAAAGTATAAATGGAGATTTTACATGAAAGGGGTCCGAAATGTTTAATTTTGGGTTGATAATGCTACAATCAGTTCACAGTATATAAGTAGAAATTTTCATTTATAGTACCCTATGTGAAAAAAGGACCAAAAATTGCAAATAGAGATTTCATGAATTTTCCACTTTAATTCCATGTAGGCTTTATAAATAGATGTATGACCTATCAAAGCAAGCCATATACTTCGCAAGTCTAGCTTTCTATAAAATTTCAGTGGAAAACCATAACTTTTGACAATATTATAGTGACCAAGAGGGCTTGGGTATGCTTCTTAAACATTCTAAGTCAGTTGTAAAATGCTTTAATTTTTTACATTATAATTTTATTTTATATTATTTAATCCATAAAACCTGATTCATAAAGAATGAATTTTCCCACTTATGACTATTAAATATTCAGAAGAAATTGTTTCAGTAGGTATATTTTTATATGTACATTCAAAGAAGCTCACAGACTTAGCAGTGAATGTTCAAAGCACAATCCATTTACGTTATGATATATTATCTTTGAATGAGCTCTGTATTCTGTCTATCTGTATAGAGCATAACTCACATACCAAAAGGTGATTAAATATTAAACTAGAATATTAAGCTCAGTATCCTCAAGGAAGCCAGACAAAGATATTGAAGAAAAACCCTCCACCCCAAATTATCCTAAAAGAAGCTATAACAATTCAATTAAAACAGAATATGTTAAAGACATTTTCGTGACAAATACAATTTTATGACCACTTTTTCATACGTGGTAAACATAAAGCATAATATATAGACAAAATCTTATTATATAGAAATGCATATATGGTTAATGTACAAATATTATGGCAAATATAATTTTATAGAACCATTTCAAGATACACTTTGTTATTTGTATTAATTTTGCAAACAGTCCTCTATACTTTTCTCCAATAAGATTACTTTTCTCCAATAGCGAACAGTTCATACAAATTTCTCAAGCCTATGTATTCCCTGTGTTCTCAATGTCCCTGCACAGAAAGATACAATAAAAAGTATATTTACAAATGTCGTATAACTACTGCTTGAAATGAGAAATATCTCTTTAAATCTACTTATTTCATCATGAAAAGACGCATGAATCTAAACCTGATACTGTGCATACGTAATCTCTCTTGATACCATGAATATTTATTTAAACATATACTTTTAATGAATTCTTTATAATGAAATTATAAATCTTATGTCACTTTTATATTTTAGTTTCTTCTTTGTCTGAGAGGAACTAGAAAGAGAACTAGCAGAGTTATCATGAATTCTAGAGGCGAAATCCGGTTTTAAATTTTTTAAATTATAAATTATGCACTGAAATTATTACCAATGTGAACAAATTATTTGGAAAATGTTAATGTGCATCGATTTCAGTTAGGGAATTCTGAAATGTATAATTCGGATTTTATTTGTCTAGGAAAGACTCTGCACGTGCATAAATATCGAATAGGTTAGAAGCCTGGGTGATGGAGAAGAAATCTTGTGTTGGCGTTCCAAAAATATAATATTCTTAATTGAACACCACCAGATTCGCATTTGTTTTGTTACAGGCAGTTTGCATATTACTGCAGGGAATGAAATAACATAAAATATAAGAACAAACCCTATTACAGGAAAGCTCTAGAGATGAAATTGCAAAACCCTAAATAAGGCAACGTTTATTGACAATTGTTTATTACTGTTTATGAAAGGGTTCATATAAACTACAACAACGTGAATGAAAACTGCAATATGCTTAACTATATGGTGCATAAAAGTGTGAGGTGATTCCATATTGGAAAAACGAGATCGGTTAATGATCTAGTGCACAAGGTCCTTGTAAGTGTCAGCTAACCTAAATAAATTAAGCATGTTGCGAGCTTGTTATACATTCTCAATTCTTGAGGCTCGTTTTTGGGAGTTCCCAGCGTTTTATTCCCGTTCGGACCGGTGACTCTGATTTGTTTTTATTTCGCGCTTTCGTCACCGAGAGAAATGACTCTGCGGTCATGTGCAAGGTTCGCATTAGGGAAGGTTCGATTCCTCTGGCAGACCACTCTAAATATGGACTTTTCGTGGTTTTCTCTAGTTGATACAGATTTAAGGGACGGAACAAAAATAGCATATCGTGTATGCATTCAGCTACTCTAGGTCTCTGACCACTAAACAGCTACTGGTAGATGATCTCTCTGGAGGGGTAAGGGAAGATATCATCACAGGGCAGCTCACGGTGATTTCATAAATAAGTTTACTATCTAATTAAATACATGGTACAATGTTAGTATCGCAGCATCACTAACAAAAAGCATGTATTTTCTTAGAAGCTTAAGCCTTATTGATATGTGGAATTCTAGCCATAATCCTTTTAATATAACGCTTGAGCTGTATATGTCCGTATTCATTTCAGTCACATCCTCGTAGCTGTATGCATATATGGATGCGTACCTACAGCTAGGTGTAGCTCATAGATGAATGTCGTTCAGTGAGAGATTCTTCATCATAAGCATTCGATATTATATTTTTCTTATATATGGGTAGCTGCAATACTTAATCCTTTCAGTCCTTCCCGATGTGTGTTTTCTTAAAATACAGCTTCAAGCACTCGTTCAACTTTCTCTAAAAGTGTCACAGTGAAATTTATTTTCATGAAATTGTGTTCCAATGACTTTGAATTTATATTTTATTTCATATGTATGAAATCTATTTGAAGCTTATTCCAATTTTATTAAACTCATTTGTTATAAATCTGAATGTTAAAATGTTCAATTTAATATTTGAACGATCCTCCGTGAAGGCGCACCATTCCAGAGGTAAAGGATAACGTCATTTATGATGACAATTGACCATCCTTGTTTACCAACTTCGTTCAAATCAGTAGTCAATAGAAGCTATGTGCTGCTGAGCCACTTTCTGTGACTTGGGGAATTAAGCTATTTTCGACATTCCTGCACTGTGTTTTGAGAATTTAAGTATTACTACTGATTAACTAATATACAGTCATAAGACAAAGTATAACCATTTGATACAATTAATCATAAGCACGCTCACAGGTGCTTTCTAAATCAAAATTGTGTGTTCAAACAACCACCATGCAGTCTAAAGAGATACACAAAATGCTGCTGTACGGATTTCTGTAATGATGAATGACTACACATCTAGCTGCGTATTTGCTTATTGCATTATAGATATTATGAGCACTAAATCTATAAGAAAAAGTTGAGGTTGAAAGATTAGACATTTTACATACCTATGTAGAAGCATTTATAATGTGTCATAAGATACCAGTATTAAAATGAATTTTACTATGTTTCTTCCATACTAAAAAACTGGGCTTTCAAGGGCCAATTTTGGCATTTCTTTCAAGACGTAAAACATATCTTCTCATCTGAAAAAGAGTCGCACTAGCGACGCAACGCAAAGAAGGTCCCTCAGAGGAATGTTCTGTGTTACACAGTTGGACAAGGCCAGCGAATGTGTGTGGCAGAGAACGTCTGCTGCACAAGGAGCAGAACCGTTAAAAAACATGCACCCTATTCACTTTGTGTACTAAAACCGAGAAGATTCATTCACAAAAGTAGAAGCCGTCAGAATGTTTTTGAATGATCTGTAACTGTACTGACGTGGGGTGTTATAAACCTGTCCAGGGAGGGAGTGGGAAACTTCGCCAACCCCCCTGCATCTCATTCCTCGGAGACTTTCCTGTGGAGGTGTATAGGTGCATTGGATTTGGCTGGAACTGAAACGATGTCAGACCACTTTTATTCACTTTAGAGATTTATCATAGTGAGCAGGTGGTATCAAGTGGACCACTGGACGGCTATATTAACTAAACAAAGGATTTGATAGTTTCGCATGGCACGCAAACAAATATTTAAGACAGAGCCAAACTGAAAAGTTCAATACTATAGCCGGAATTTGAACCACGGATCTCCTGGTTTCCGTTCAGTCTTTACCCATTTAGTCATGGCTAACATGCCGACCTGGCATTAAATTCTCCAGAGTACTCATGCCGCCAGGAAGCAAATTTCATTAATAGATGTCGCTAAGCTAAACTACTTCCTCTAATTATTCCAGAGGTAAGAAGCACAGAAAGTGGGGAAAAAAGTAAGATGTGCATAAGCCTACGTGATGTGATGAATAGACTTATTCTCAGTATTTCATCAGAACTAATCAAAGAACTGGTGTATGCATTCTGCTCACCTTGCTTAAACTATTTAGAAACAATTACTCTTCTGTCTAGGTAATGGTAATCTAGATTTAAATATGAAAAAGTGGTTTATTATAGTTAGAATGGGACCCGTGGGCTTAAGCGATATTGAAACCCTTAAGAGTCGATTGTTAACTGATGGCTTCGTTACTCTATTGTCTATGTATAGACAAGTCATAACGGAGTGAATAGTGACTTTGTATAATGACTTGATAAAAGTAGGTATAAGCATAGCAGAATGGAAACCAATAACGGAGTGTACCTCGAAATTTCTTAACTCCACAAAAAATCCTCGATGATTTAATGAAATCTACATTTTTGTGTAGTAAGGTATTGTTTGTTTAACGATTTAACGTTATGCAAAAGTCATCCAGAATAAAGAGGACCTCTGAGACCATTCCAGAAAGTTTATGATAACACACGGTATGTTAATCAAAATAGTTATTAATTGTTTTGGAATTAAACATTTTCTAAAATGCTTTTATGTAAAAGGTAGTAGTTTGTGGTATACGTAATATAAGTAAAATGACCTCATACTTATTCGTTAACGAGATTTCTTAATTTATAACTAAAATATATGTTTATAAATTTATAAATGATACCCTGTCCATTTATTTTAAGTTTACTAGTAAGTGCAAACGGCACAGCATGACAAGCCGTTTTTAATATCTTATAAAGGTTGCAATGAAAAATAATTTTTAATAAAATAAAACATTTCTCTAGATTACTCCGAGGAGCAGGATGGCTTTTATTACGTTTCCTTCTATTGTTTCAGATGTGCTTCATGGTTTCGTAACGTATGTCGGTGCTTGCTAGTATGGATGCTTGCTCAAAGTTTGACTTTAGAGGTCTGCTTGATCGACGAATCAAGGCTTTCTAGGTTCTCCAGCAATGAAACGGTTCTTGGAGTATACAACTATCAGTGATTACCACGCGTCTTCGTTATCCTGTCTGCGTGTGGTCTGTAGCCTCCTGTAATTCATCCCTCCATCGCTTCCTTCTAGGAGATGCTAGACCTACAAGAGATGAAGTCCAAGTAATGTCCCCCTTCATTGTGAACCTTTACTATAACGATCTGTTATTTTCATATGAACTGCCACTCACTATCAATTGTTACTTTCCCTAGAACCTACTTATACTAGTAGAGAAATTACTGTATTCCACAAAAAAAAAAGTTTATATCGAGAGTTCAATGGAAAAAACAAGTTTCTGGTTCCCTCGTATTAAAAAAGTTAGAAACGATTGCGTTGCTGTGTATTGTCAATCTGTTAAAGAAGAACTCAAAATCAAAAATTTGGATGGATATAAACTTCCTATTTAAGTAGATACAGTATCTTCCAAGAATGTGTCAGGACAACTGTCAAGAAAAATTCCAGCACAAGCTACCCTTTTAATGGAAAAATGTTGTCTTAGCTTTGTATTTCTCAAATCCTGTTTTATCTGCATGATTAATAAAGTGTACATCTTGAATTTTCTGCAAGTAACTTCTGAAGTACTCTGCTCTGAAAGAAGTTTGTCTAATTTCGTTCAGACCACCTCGGTAGCATAGTGGTAGCGTGTCTGCCTCACGTTCAAGAGGTCCCGAGTTCGAATCTCGGTCAGGGTGAGTTACCTGGATAAGGTTTTTATCCCGGGGTTCTCCCTCATCCTGAAGGACGAATGTCGGGTAACTCTAAGCTCTATGGAACCTAGGCATATTTGAGCATCATTTCACCCACTCCATTCATTGTCCGATATGACTTAACGTTGCAGTACTTTAAATTACAAATAATAATAATAATAATAATAATAATAATAATAATAATAATAATAATAATAATAATAATAATAATAATAATAATAATAATAATAATAATAATAATAATAATAATAATAATAATAATAATGAGGAGGAGGAGGGGGAGAGGGAAAAGGAGGGTAGGGGGAGGGCGAGGGGAGGAAGAGGAAGTGGACTTTCGTTCAAATACTGAATCAGAAGCATGTTCTGTCGTTAACAGTACCTTTCAGTCATAGACCATAATAGAACTTCTCAGTTGGAAAGCCTATTGTTAATTATTATTTGTGTTTATTTTAGTATTGACACATAGCTCAGTATGCTTGAAAATATGGGTAAAGTGTACAAATGTTTGTTATTCTTTTAAGAAAACATTTGCCCTATGCCCTGACAAAGTCATCGCCGTTTTATATACATATAGTCATACAATACTAATCCAATTTGCAACCTTGCATCAGCTTCTTAGTTTGAAAACCAGCTGTTAGTGCTGAAGAAACTGGTTCACTGGCACTATTAGCAGTGTGAGTCATACTCAAGCTAGCTGAACATGTTGTAGGTAAGAAATAATTTAAACTCTCTCAAGGTGCTGTGAGAAGAATAGCTGAGTGGTTTCGTTAGCGACTCTCAGAGTAAAAGTCCGTGGTTGTATTTCCGGCTCTGAGGTAGAAGTTTTAAGCGACCTTAAAGATGCTGATGACAAGAATGTGACACTGGCATGGCAACATAAGGAACATGGTAAACAAATAAGAAACGTAAAAATATTCAATATTTATCAGTGGGTTTGTCTTATTTAATTTTGATGAATAATTAGAATCAGTGTCAAATGTAAGTATTTTATAGAGCTGGGAGACATTTTTATATCTAAAAGAAGTAATAATTAAAATTTGAGTGTAAAAAACTACCAAGGAATAATGTAAACATTTACATGAGAATGTAATGATACACATACATAAATTGAAAATAAATGACGGTCTTCATTTTCGACGAGTTTTGTTGAATTTAAAGTATTAAATACTGGAATATAAACTGATACCTATTTAAAATAGGAACAGATGAAATAAATGCTGTAATTTTCTGTATGAAGATAGTAAAGTTTAAATTCAAACAGATAATAAAGTCAAAGCTGTGTAAGCTGTGTAAGCTGTGCTATTTACCATTGCAGTTTTCACTGGATACTTGTGATGTAGCTGTAACATTTTGATAGTTTTTGTCATCAGTTTTTTATATTTTTGTTGATAGACTTTGATATTTTCTTAAAATGTTCAGGCGTTTTTGTGTAGCAGTTAATTTAAATCGAATTTAATTTAAAATTATAATTAATATTATAATAAAAAGGGAACGAGGTTAGAAATAACAGTTGAAAGTAAAAATAGTGAATTGGGAGAGAGAAGAAAATGGAAATAAATATTAGTAATGTTTTAATAATTATAAAATTACTGTAAATTTTGAAAGAAATTTTGTTTTAATGTTAAATTGTTCAAAGATCATTCAAAGGAAAAAGAAAACATTCTAAAAGATTAACAAATATGGTAATGAAAGTTGTGCAGTTAAGGTTTGACGTGGACCAATAAAAATATGTTAAATTGCCATAGCAACGGCAAAACCAATAAATTCACACTAGCAGAATTTGGCATTCTTCTGTGAAAAGACTTTATCAAGGACCGACGCAAAAGATCATTCGGTCTGTAAACTTGCAAATAGATGCCATAGAAAATATAGTACAATTGTGAAAAGTAATATTGAGGTTTTTGAAACCGTATACTGGTTTGGTGTTACGATGAGTTTATGTAAATTATTAAATGAATTAAAATTTGAATTTCTATAAGAAAGTTACAACAATTATTTTATTACTTTAACAAATTATTCGTCGCTTCCTATCCATGACCATGCCCAAGGTAAGGTCATCAGAGCAGCCTTGGTAACTACAAGAACCCATCGCAACCAGGAACGTAGGGTATAGCCCCGAGGACAGAGAAGCTGCAGCATCCAACCTACTGGAAGCAGATGTCTTCATCATCATCATCATCATCATCATCATCATCATCATCATCATCATCATCATCATCATCATCATCATCATCATCATCATCATCATCATCATCATCATCATCATCTTCATCATCATCCCAATAGCAAATCCCGTCGCAATGAATATACGTAGTTAATAGATAAGTAACTACTAACTAGTTGCATATATTATTAGTTTCCAATAAATGTAATTAATGTAACTTAAGTGAGCTTATCTCCTATTGATTTTCTTTCATTCTGTATTTTAGTTTTAATTAAGTGTAACTATAAGTAACCTCTGCAGAGTGTTGAAGTAATGAAATGTATTAAATAACTGTTAAAATCTGCAACATGATTAGTTCCTGATGTCCCTCGTGGAACTAAGGCTAAATCTGCAATATAGGATCACCTTAAATTCGGAGCTTTCATGACATATCCCACGACCCCCTATGCAAATATAAAGATACTATCTCGTAAGAAATTCCAATATTCCAAGACATTATCAGCAAAATGTATTACAGACATAATGGTATACTTACGTTCAACAAGTGAACGACCCCACTGTTTTCCAATCACCAATGTGATTATTTTGTGCTTTCCCATTTCAAATATCACTGAGTGAAGCGGTTTGTTTTTTAAAGCCACCCGGTATAAGGAACTAGATACTAGAATGGCGTAGGTATATCGGATTTTATTTAATGTCATTGTATGTTCGCGGACCTATTATTTACGATAGGCAGCAACGCGTATAAATAGATAAGTCCCAGGCAGAGATAATGAGCCTGCAGATAAAGATAGTGCGGAGATAACAAGCTTCCCGGCACAGATAACTTGATACGTCTGGAACATTCCTGTCTCGTCTAGTGACAGCACATTCGATTTCTTGTTTGTTACAGAACAGTCTAGAATCCTAGATGGTCGTGTATAAAGAGAAGCCGTTTCTAGTTTGTCGAGTCTTTTGAAAAGAGTGGGAGTAAACAGTTGTAAACTGTTGTAACGAGAGATGATGATGTCAACAGATGTAATCAGAACGGAGTTTGTTGTGGTCATCGACCTTGGCAGATTGTGATTGTGTATGTGACGTAATTCTGCTGCTACTAAGAATTGAACAGAGTGTTCACACAGAAAATGAAGCTAGTCACACTGAAGCAACAAGTATTACACAAATAAAAATATTTGTAAAAGAATCTCCACTTAACTTAAGAAGTTGATATCAATACTTCCTTCCTCTTTATAAAATCGATTTCAAAAGCATATCGCTTTCATCATCAGTTAATTCCAAACTCCGTTGTTAAGGAAATCTCGGTTACCATGTTTTTTTCTTTTGTTATGTTACGTTTTCAGCATTACCATCATCTGAAGACGAAACAAACCTAAAAACAGAATAAATTGCTGGTATGTCAAAATTCATTACGCGATGTTTAGTTTTTAAAATAAATATTTTTCCCACACTGTTAACTCTATGGGACCATTTAACTGCTTTAATAATTTAACTTCGGGATTTATTTCATGGTTAAATGACCAAAAATGATATGCTACGGCCGATTTGTTTATAGAGTTAATAGTGTGGGAAAATATTTATTTTAAAAAGTAAACATTGCGTAATGAAATTTGTCATGACGGTAATTGATTCTGTTTTTAGGTTTGTTTCGTCTTTATATGTTGGTAATGCTGAAAACGTAACATAAAAAAAGAAAAAAAAAAACTTGGTTACCGAGATTTCCTTAACGGAGTTTGGAATTAACTGATGATGAAAGCGATAGCTTTTGAAATCGATTTTATGAAGAAGAAGAAAGTATTAACATCAACTTCTTAAGTTAAGTGGTTGCCGGCCCTTGTAGCCATGGTCGTTAGAACGTATATCTCTAGCGGTCCACCGCGTAGATGATCGTGGGTTCGAGTCCCGCCCTGGGCATGGGTGTTTATGTGTATAGTGTATGTGTGTGAAACTGCAGAAAACAGAAAGGAAAGTCAGACAGATGCCAAATCTCTTAAAATTTGGCTGCTATGATGATAATAAGGCAATCATTTGCATGTAAATCTGTTCAGCTTTATTTCGTTCAAAGTATTTTAATTTTAAGTAAAACAATATTTTGAGTTGTCCTCAATATTGATAAAAGATGGATTTTAATTTTCCATGAACAATATGCTCTTTTCATTCCTATTAGAAGTTATGTTGACTTCGAAATAAAAAAAAAAAAAGTTAAGAATGATTTAGATTTCGGGGTATTTCGAATACTTAAGAAGCATTCAGAAATATTAGTTTTAAATAAATAAAAAGTTATTTTGGACATTAACACCAGTTATATTTTATGTAAGACAGATCTCATTTTATAGGTTTTCTTTATATACATCTGCATTTGCTAAAATATAAGAGACCTTTTGGTGAACTCACTAAGAATGAACCAAAGGAGAAGTAAGGAAGACATTGAGAATTCTAATTCTGAGCGTGAATTGTTCTAAATAACTTAGCGAGAATAGTCTTTTTAGATTAAATAGGATTTAAATTTAAAATTACATGTTAAACTATATATATGTTTTTTCAGCTGCAAATATACATTCCTTTGCATTGTTTTCTATTTTTTGTGGTTTCGTGAACTTTTAAAATCAAGGCGTAAAGTCCTGCTTTTGAAAGAGTTTACTATGTCTTTATTTTACCACATTCTTATAGCTACAATGAAATGTGTAAATGTATAATGAAAATTTAATTCAGTTAAGAATTAAATATAGCAATAGAAATTTTGAAATTGCCAGTGGCTTGAATAACAAATGCCACGTGAATACTACACATTAGATATTTTAAAGTGGCGACGACTGCCTTTGGGAATTCGCAGAAGTACTCCATGTAATAACAACACTGGCTAAACTTATGCATCAACTACGAAAAATTACCTTGATGTGTCGTACTTGGTGTGTGCGATTATTGCGTATCGGTAAACATGTGATTTGCTGAACACAAACAGTTTGTCAAACAATACACAAACAAGTTTAAAAACAGATAAAAACTCCGTCCTGATGATAGTACATTGAAAACCGTGTTTTGTTGATTATTATTTCGTCAAGGCCTGTAATTATACACACCTGCAATATTACAGTAGACAGGGAGAAGAAGAAAAAAAAGCCTGAGAGGAGTACTAATCTAAGTAATTTTCCAGCAGGTTATTATTTTTGGCACAACTCAGAGAAATAAATGAGAATTAATTGATAGCTGTGTTGATTTATCTATTATTCTAAGAGCTATCACTATGTCGCGGGTTGCTGCTTTTTGTAATCCACTTCTTTCACAAATTATTATTCTCATGGGATACGCGACATTTATTTACACCCCCTTTATAATGGTTATGTTGGCAAATCTGCAGTATTTAACCTTGGGAATGCATTGTTATTCCTAGCAGTATTCTTAGTGTATTATATTTGTTTTTAATAGCCTCGTCCTTAGTCCTTGGTAAACATCAACCGGAATCATAAATCATATAATAAGTATCAATTTACTCCGTAGTGCATGTAGCCACAAGCTTAATAAAGATCGAATTTCTAATATATTTCAGCAGAATGAAAGTAAATCTGAAATATATTTCTAGTTTATTCAGCAGTATTTTCCTGTTTATGTCAGACGTGTCTGCCGAAAATAATTTAGGTTAGGTAAAGTCACAGTTGTTACCTCATAATTATTTAAAAAATTGGAATAGTAATACGCATTCTTCTTCGCATGTGATTATAACAAATAAAAGGAAATAATTAATGGAAATTATTCATTTGTTCACACTAGCCGTATTTAGGCTAAGGTTTTTGATAGAGTCAACATGAAAAATTCAATGCACGGTCGGGATTTGAACCACGGATCTCCTGGTTTCCGTCTAGTCGCTCTAACCCATAGAGCTACCATGGCCAACGTGCCCTCATGACATTAAATACTCCATTTGACTCATATATTTCCCCAGTAGACGACTAGGGTCTCTCGTATCCGAGATACACCTGTTGTGGCGACTTACTCCGTAAGTACTTGAGTCCAGGCCATGGTAGCTCAATGGGTTAGAGCGACTGGACGGAAATCAGGAGATCCGTGGCTCAAATCCCGGCCGTGGCTTTGAATTTTTCATGTTGACTCTATCTATCAAAAACTTTAGCTTATATACGGCTAATGTGAAGAAATGATTAATTTCCATCAATTAGTTAAAATAATAAGAGTTAAATTATGAAGCCTGGGACTCAAGTTCAAAAATAGACGTTTTAACATCAAACTTTGTCCTTCAAGGATGCGACATAAAGATTTTCAACAAAATCCTTCCAATTCATGCCACTTTTTAGCTGTAACATTTTTCCGGAATGGTTGTGACTTTTTAAACTAACATATTCCAAATATGTTATTACAAATTAAACATATATCTTGAATTTTCTGAAAATAGACTCAGAGGTGATCTTTATTCTGAATGACTTGCATAATTGAAAACCGTAAGACATAAATACAATCTTATCCTAAAAATAGTAGACCTGGTTTAAACACACAATTTTGCTTTGCGTGGAGTTAATCATTTCCGATAAATTCCCTTTTATTTATTTTATTTAATACATTTCTCAATTGGAAAATACGAGGGTGGGTCAAAAAGTAATGCATCCTATTTTTACTCTTTTAATTGCCAAGAAAATTGAATCCAATTTACATAGCTTGAAAACTACAACATTGACGATTAATTTGTCACTATTCAATATAATCTCCGTCTTTTTCCACAGTTTTGGTCCGCCTTTTAACTAGGGCGCGTATTCCAGTGTGCTAAAACACACGGTCTTGCTTCCTAAGCTATTGATGCACGGACGCTTTCACAGCCTCCTCATGTTCAAAGTGAATCCCACGATGAGCTTTCTTTAGTGGCCCGAACAGATGGAAGTCTGAAGGTGCCATGTCAGGGCTGTATGAGGGGTGGGGTAAGACTTGCTATCCCAATTTCTCAATTTCTGCAGTGGTGTAACGGCTGGTGTGTGGTCTTGCATTGCCATGCAAAAGAAGAGCATCCACCATAGTTTTTGTTGGGCGAACTCGGTGAAGACGTGCTTTCAGATGTTTGAGAGTTATGACGTATTGGACAGAATTTATTGAGTATCCCTGCTCCAAAAAATCAATCATAAGCACACCCTTTGCATCCCAAAACACTGTCGCCATAACTTTTCCTGCCGACCGCTGAGTTTTGAATGTTTTTTCTTCGGTGACGTTGTGTGATGCCATTCCATTGACTGCCTCTTTGATTCAGGTTCAAAAAAAATTAACCCACGTTTCCTCTCCAGTAACAGTTTTTTCCAGAAACTCCTCTCCCTTCAAATTGAAGCGCTGCAAATGTTCGGAGGCTATTGTTTTCC
Organism: Mantis religiosa; assembly: GCA_030765055.1. Classification (NCBI taxonomy): domain Eukaryota; kingdom Metazoa; phylum Arthropoda; class Insecta; order Mantodea; family Mantidae; genus Mantis; species Mantis religiosa. The sequence goes on from CM060949.1 coordinate 63,284,408, forward strand.
TTGTTTCTTTGTTTTGGGCGGTTAACATTCTTGGTACCCAACGTGAACAAACTTTTGAGTAACCCAGTTGTTAAATAATCGTCATCACATTGCCTTTACTGAGGGAGGTAATGCGACACAATTCACCTCTTGTTACCCGGCGATCACCACGAATGTCATCGACTCGCTGAATGTTGCATGGAATCACTGCAGTCAACGGCCAGCCGCTTCGCTTTTCATCCGCCAATGCTGTTTGCCCTTCAGCTTCGTTACCGCGACGAACCCATCGTCTAACAGTGCTGACATCCACCGTTGCATCACCATACACATTTTTTAGCCTTTCGTGAATGCGACTTGGCGTTTCATCTTCTGCAGTCAAAAATTCAATCACAGAATGCTGTCTAATACGAATGTCGAGGTCAGCCATTTTGCAAGAGGATGCAGTGCTGTCACCTGTTGACTTAGGAAGTTACTACTGCAAGGAATTGGAGAAGAAGGTTTGAGGAATTGCGCCAAATTCAAAGTTTTCACATAACTTTCTTATTTAAGGGAAAAAAATAGGAGGGGTTACTTTTTGACCCACCCTCCTACATTTTTTTCCCCCTTTAGTTTCTTTTCGGTTTCTTCCTGGCCATGCACAGAAGGAATTTCAAGTATGTCATATAGCTTCCAAAATATTTTACCAATACATAACACTGTCTTCCCATATTCTTATTGCACTTACAAGGAAATAGATCAAATAAAACTATTTTTTTTTTTTTTTTTTTTTACAAAATATATTTATCTTCATTAAAGTGAGGTGGGCGGAACGATAAGCTTTTTCAACAATATGTTGTTCAACAATGGGCAGATATAGCTGTATAAATGCGTTTATTTAAAATGTTTGCTTCTTGTTCCATTATATTCATTATATTGTGTCCCTTAGTGGTGAAGATAATATGTAATCTATCCTCAAATGCTATGCACCAAATTTCATAACAACGGGTTCAAGCATTCCTTAGTTAAAGGTCCACACCACATTTTAAAAATTGGATTTTTGGCTGTAGGCAGTCCATTATGTAAGTCAGCGCCCTCCCATGAAGAGCAGGCGCGCATTAAATTCGAAGCCGACCTCGTTGTCACCATAAGATGAGAGACCATACACGTGAGGAAGATGTACGCTTTCCCAGGCGTGAGTGTGTCGCCGTGAAGTGACGTCAGCAGTGGCCGTCACCGCCTCATCAGGTTGTGTTGGCATTTACCCGCTTCGTTTTCTATCCATTATGTTTTGAATTATTTTCCTCGGCCGTTAATGGGCACACACAAAAGACTTGTAGCCCTCTCTTTCTCGCTTGCGCACATTAGTGGACTGGACTTGCGCGTAGTAAAATTAAATTATAGAGCCTAACTAGCGAGGCGAAGTATAAGGCAAGATAAGCCATTGTGCCGCTCTATGGCCCCGCTAATGGTTCTTTTTTACTACTACATGCACTGAATCAACATGGCGGTTCTTGTTCCGAATTTATTCCGGGCCAAGCTATGGGATAATTTTCTGTTGACTACCTTGGAAATAGTACAGTCTTTTATGCTGCTAATGGTCAGAAAAAAGGCATGTAAACTAAACTATATGTTTTCATGGCAACCACGTACGCAGGTCTGTGCAAAACTACCAAATAATTTTCAGCTGGTTACCGCACTTTGTTGCTCTGTTTTTTACATAGATGGAGTACATGGCTACTATTAAAATAAATATCGGATAGTAACAGTGCACTGGTGTGGAAATCACTGCTATCAGGAATTTTTTCTTGTTCTGAAAGCTTTATCTTGTAGTCCTCCTTTCATTAAGTTTCAAAGAAGGAGCAAAATCGATATCAAGGCATGTGCATTTTTAAGTTCTGTGTCATATAATAGTCTACATTTGCTAATTTACAGATGTGTGCAAATTATTACTCATTCATGGTTTTTTTTCTTACTTTGCTTCAGTTTAACATTCAATATAATAGTTATTTACCGCCGTAACCTATTTCAATTTGTCGCAATTCTTTTCCTTGCTATAATATGAAGCATATTCAATGAAATTTCCCTCTTAATAATAGCTGGGGGATATTTCCTTTACTTATAATAATATGGTGGTAGCTCTGAATTAAGAGCAGCCATTTTCTTCATGTCTGTTTATCCAACTGTTTGGTGATATTGCTTTCATTTGGTGAATGTAGTAACTGAAGATTGTTAATATTTGCCTTTATAGTGTTTTATGACTAATATATCCTCAGTATTTATTATTAATTGATCTCAAGGCAGATAACACCGTGTACCTTATCCTTAGCATTCACGTTGATTCAAAAGTGAGGTTATGGGTAAAACTGCTGACTTATCCCCAAGGAAAGTAGCTGTAACTGAGAGTCTTTTGAAGGAAACTCTATTCACAACGTGAAATAGCTACGAAATTGTGTGTCTCACAAAAACCTGTTAGTCGCATTAATCAAGCTTTAACATTCGGTGAGATGTTGACCTCACAAAGGGATGGAAAATGCGGGAGGAAAAGAAAGCTATCACCAAGAATGCAAAGAATACTTGTGCAGGTGGCAAAACAAAATAGAAGAGCAACTATCATTGATCTCAGTAATCAACTAAAGCAGTACGGTACAGAAATATCAGCCTCAGTAGTTCGCAGAAGATTATGTGAAGCAGGTTTACCAGCACGCAGGCCTCGTAAAAAGGCTTAAAAACCCGTTAAGGGAAATGAAATAAACAGCCTAAACTTTGTTTCTCTCATTGCTGGTTTTGTTACACTATCTTTGAGGAATTTTAAAACTGTTTAATATTAATAGAGGTTTTTATTGTGTCAGGTAATTTTCTCAGATGAATTCATGTTTGAAGTATGTGAAGAGAGTAGCCAATATGTGAGAAGGACACATAAAGAAGCATTTTCCCCTCAGTGTGTCGATCAAAGAGTAAAGCACCCAACATCAAAAATTGTCTGGAACTGTATGTCTGTCCATGGACCTGGAAGATTATACATAGTTGTGGGATCTATGGAGCAGAAACAGTATAAAAGTGTATTAGAAAGAAATCTATTTCCGCAAAGTAAAGAATGGTTTCCAAATGGTGATATTGTGTTCATGCATGGCAGTGCTCCCTGCCATAGAGCAAAATGTGTAACCCAGTTCCTCAAAGAAAACGATGTAATAGTACTATCAAGGCCGGGGAATAGCCCTGATTTAAATCCAATAGATAATCTGTGGGGTATTGTTAAACAGGGACTGAAAAAATTGAAGATAACAACAAAAGTTCAGCTTATTGAGGGCCTCATAAGCATTTGGCACAGTGATGAAGAAATAAAGGAAAACTGCAGAGAGAGCATGCCTAAACGCATCAAAATGGTAATAAAGGCTAAAGTAATGCATACAAAATACTAAGAGCTGAAAAAAGATATTTTGTAACACTATTTCTGTTAAATAGGAAATAAACGGTATATGTTAAAAATTTCAACATTGAGTCTAATAATTTGCACACGTCTGTAATATTTTTTAATGGTACTTCACTTCAGGCATCCGTTAACTTGGCCCGTGAAGTAAAGTAGATTGTTTCCCAGTACTAATTAGTTGTTCCAAATTTTCTCTGGGACTCCAGTCCAGTTTTCCTTTATTGGAATCCTATGTTCACATTTCAGTGTCGAAGTAAATATGTAATACGTCTAAGGGAAGTGAAAGCTGTGCTAAGCATGAAAAAATATATACCTATATATCTTTCTAAAAAATCGTAAATTTTAAAAATTATTAGCTAAAGTAATATTTATAGTGAGCATAAATGAGAGCTAAATATATGAGAGTGGTCTGAAAAGTTTCCGACTTCAACATGAAGATGGCTGAACTTGTAAATAAATGCTAGTGTTGTTCATTTGTTGACAGTTAACAAACAAAGTTTCAGCCATTTTGGACGCTCAGTTGTTATGTAACAATCGTTTGAGTGACTTGATGTGAGTGTTTTTATGAAAATGGACAAAATCGAATATCGAGCTGTCATTAAATATTTGTTTTTAAAATGTAATACGCCTTCGCAAATCAGAATTGGATCCTATTCCTAGTATGGGGATTCTGCACCATTATTTACCACAGTGAAATTTTGCGCAGCTGAATTTAAACGTGGCCGTAAGTGCTTGGGAGACGCTGAACGTTTGGGACGTCCAGAAACTGCAACTACGGAAGAAAACATCGCCAAAGTTCACCAAATGATGCTAGACGACCGATTAATTAAAGTGAGAGAAATAGCAGAAGCTATGAACATGTCAAAAGAACGTGTTTGTCACATATTAAATCAACATTTAGATATGAGAAAGCTGTCCCTGTCTTGGGTGCCGCATTTGCTCACATTAGACCAAGAACGTGTTCGAATGGCCATTTCCAACGCTGTGTTGGCGAAGTTTAGGCTCAATAAACCCTCGTTTTGGCGCCGATTAATTACTGTAGATGAACCTTGGATACCATTATACGCCCGATTAAAAATACAGTCCAAACAGTGGACCGCAAAGGAGGAACCGGCTCCAAAAAAAAAAAAAAAAAAAAAAAACACTACTTTTTCGGCTGGAGAGTGATGGCGACTGTTTTTGGGATAGTTATGGAGTTATTTTAATCGATTACCTTCAAAAAGGAAAAGCCATTACAGGACGATATTACGGATCATTACTTGAGAAGCTGATGGCAGAACTTGTGGGAAAACGCCACATTTGCAGAAAAAGGAAATCCTGTTTACCAAGACAACGCACCGTCTCAAACCTCAGCGGTTGCAATGGCGAAAATACACGAATTACGATTTGAACTGCTTGAGCATCCACCTTACTCACCAGATCTAGTCCCAAGCGACATCTTTTTGTTCCCTCATCTGAAAATTGCGTTCGGAGGACAGAGATTTTCATCAAATGAAGAGGCAATCACTTTCGTGAACAATTATTTTGCAGAGAAAAACGCCGAGTACTATTTGGACGGGTTACAGAGATGGGAGAATCGCTGGGAGAAGTGTGTAGAGTTACAAGGAGACTGTGTTGGAAAAAAAAATGAAAATATGTCATGTAATTTTATTAGGTCGGAAACTTTTCTGACCGCCTACGTAACAAATGTAAATTTTGTAATTCAGGAGCTGAATTCTAAATTATATAAATTCTGAAAGTGTTTCTCACAGAACTAGCAGTCTTGGCTCAGAGTATATTTCACACTTTTCCCTGTCTTTAATGAAAGTTATTAATTCATTTTATGGAAATAAAACTATCAATTATAAAGTCTTATTTCTGAACATTAATTCACAGGGCTTCCTGAAGAGAAAAGCACGCAATAAATGACATAACATATGGTTCAATTATTTGTTTAAATGACAATTATAGTTTCCCTTACATGTTGCAATTTTGAGAGGAAATTTCAAAATACTTTCTTAACGTTTAGATATATAGGCAATTTCTTAATATGTTGTAAATTATTTTATTTTTATTTTAAAACATATATATAGCAATTATAATATATTACATATTATAATTTATAGATATAACGTATTGCATATAACATAATATATCATAACATGAGTTGATTGTGACCTGATAATTCCTAATGAGTTCCCTTAACATGAGTTTCTAATGACCCATTCTCTGAATACATATTTCTTTTAACTTATGCTTCTTAAATTATACTTACATTTAATACATATATAAATTATTTATTTAAATTATTTCTGTATCTCATAATAGTTTTATTAGTTTATGGTTATATTTTCTATTAATAATTACAGTATAATTGGTCAGAAGTGAAAGTATGTAATATTTGCATTAACACTACTTGATTTTTCGGGTATACACTCATCCTTGCTTGAGTGTCAATAAGCGAGGCTTTCCCTCTATTGAATCGATTCTAGGAGACAACATTATTAGAAAGGTAAGGCAAGTCGATATTCCAACCGCAAATCTCACTGTAATTGAAATCGCTTTGAAGGTTTACCGGAAATCAAATGATTCATTTAGCATTATAATCCATGTTCACGATCCTCAGAGTGATAGTGCCTTGGCATGGAAAATTGAGATCCGGGTTCGAGTTCCAACCTGGTGTTGGATTTAATCATTCAACATTTTTTAATCGAAGCCTACACATGACCTGACTGAAGGAACTTTATCTGAAAACAGAGAGAGAAAATTTGCCATAAGTTGAATCTTTTCCGATTGTAGCTTTCCAACGTTATACTATAAATTACATATGTGAAATATAATTATTTATATGAGTAGAGCCAGACTGGAAAAGGTCAGTCTGGCCCAAACTTTAGCCTATACGCGGCTAGTGTGGAAGAAATAATTTTCATTAATTTACCTAAAAAATTGTGGTTTAACTATGAAGCCTGGGACTTAAGTACTTAAACATAGTATGAATGAATTATTTACTATGCATACTCCAAAATTTTACAATTTACAACTTTTGGCTACATTTATTTGTCTTTAGCTTGTTGCTACCTAGGCTTACATGATACCCTGGTCTTCTGCTCCACCAGGTAGCTATTAACCTCCATGCCTCCTTGTTACTTAATTAGACCCACTCTTCCCCCTCATCTTCATTTCTTATATTCTTTACATTTCTCACCCATTTTTCTTTTACTTTATGCAAGAGCTTACCAATACTTCTTGACCGCCTCGGCAAGAAGTATGGTAGCATGTGTGCCTCATGTTCAAGAGGTCCCGAGTTCGAATCTCGGTCAGGGTGAGTTACCTGGATAAGGCTTTTCCGGGGTTTTCCCTTATCCTGAAAGACGAATGTTGGGTAACTCTAAGCTCCATGGACCCTGGACTCATTTGAGTGTCATTTCACCCATTCCATTCATCGTCCCATATGACGTAACGTTGGAGGACGTAAATTATGAAGAAAAAAAGACCAATACTTCTTACCTTCTTTTCCTCCTTTCTCGTTAACATTTTTATAGATACTATCCTCTTCCCTACTTTCTCCCATTTTCCCTCCAAAACTTTTTTTCACCACATTGCAACCTCCTCGCACTCTTGTTACATAGTATTCCATGCTTTCTTTTCCCCTACACAATTCACAAATTCCCTTTTATGTCGCCACAAAAGGTGCGTGTCTCTTAGCATATGGGAACCCTTAGTGGTATACCGGGAAACATACGAGTCAGTTGGAGAATTTAATGTCGTGTCGGCATATTGGCCATAGTAGCTCAGTGGTTTAGAGCAACCGCACGGAAAGCGGGATATCCGTGGTTCAAATCCCGGGTATGATATTGAATTTTTCAGCCTACACACGGCGAGGTGAAAGAAATTACTAATTTTCATAATAATTATTATCATTTCTTTACCTAATTCCTTACCTATGAAATTTGACGTAAAATGCAAAACTTTAAGTCGCCATTGGGATAAGTTGTCTCAAAATTAACTTGAGAAAGTTTTGTGATTTGTCGAAAAATGAAGTAACTTGAGCAATTTAATGGCATGTCGCTATGGTAGGTAGCTCAGAACAGTGACACAATAAGGGAGTTTACCTGGTTCAAATCCTGACTGTAGCATTGAAATGATATTGTTTCAAAAAAGTAAATGTATTTTAATATATATTCAAACGTTAAATATATAAATAGATAATATGTTGGAAGTGTAGTTTACTGATATTTTGGAAAATATTTTATTTCATTGTAAAAGAATGAAGTAATCCTGTTCAATTCAATGCGTTTATTTCAACTGTAAATTAAAATAACTGTTTTGTTTTGTTTTGTTTTTCTTCCATGAAGAATGGAATGCTATTGGTGTCTGGCAGTTATGAAATGTTGTGCCCATTTGGATTTTACTTTAACTGTAAAATAGCATACGCTTAAAGTAAACAACTTGTATTTTATTCTTTAATACAAACTTAAACCGTTTTTCGGTCCTGGCTGCTTTTATTACACATTGAAAAATGACTAATGATATGCGAAATAACGTTTCATACTCCAGTGAAACATCTCTAGAAAAGTTATATCTGTTCAATTATGTAATAGCTTTTCAGAAGTATAGAAATGAATAAAAAGTTGAGGGCTCAATTTACTCTGCGGCATGTGTGAGGTTAATCGTCAGGTAAGTAGGTATATGTTTCGCACCCGCTTGCAAAGATAGCAGGTAGTGTTGCCAAGTGCATCTACAATTTCAACAAAACTCTTAACGAAAACCTGTTCAAAAACATTTTCAATCTAAAAATTCAAGATCTCTCTCTCTGCTTATCTCTTTCTGGTTTGAATGATGACTATACACCCTTTCTACCGCATATAGTTCACTATAACATATTCTGTTCCTAAAGTACCTATATGATGATTCCTTAAAGATGTTCTTAGTAGTTCAGGTGGAACATTAAACAATTACTACAAAACATAATTCATGATTTTGAATTTTTGTTGCATTGTGTGCCGTACACTGATTACCAAAGTTAGAAATAATCTTTCATTTTAAATTGAGTGAATTTCTGACACTTCCCGTTTAGTAATTTAAATATGTAAGTAATATACTGCCTATTACTTACTAAAGGAAAAAGTGTTCAGCAAGTAATGATTCACTTTATGGCCACTCTTATCGAGATTATGTAGGTACTCGGATGCCATATTGTACGAAACAGAAATATTTAAGACTAACTTCCGGTAGGCGTATCACAATGTAGTCATAGTTCTAATTTGGACAATTACGTCATGTTTTAAAGCATAAACTTTTGTTCCAATCCTTTATACATAGCAACCTACATTTTGCAAATATAAGGAAAAATAATGTATGAGTACTAACATTCAGTAAGAAATTTTAATTTTTTTCCTGTTTTAAAATATTAATTTGTATATAGAATTTATAGATATTACTGTCTTTCTAGAGAAAACTAATATAGGCTGTATAATCACCTCATGCACCACATATTCTGTAACTAATTTAAGCTAAATAGATTTCATACACCGTATGATTACACGCGATTAAGTATTTTCAGACAACTGGCAGTAAAAGTATGGCCTGAAATACGATTCTGTGATACCGTGATTGTCATTTCTTATGGTGGAACTAAGTAGATATATTAAACTGAGGCCTGGTATACATTAAAATACTGGTGGATTTTTTGGATGGTTGGTAGTCGAATTTCGACTTCTGACTTTCACAGAGGATGGATCAACACTCTGATGGTGCTAGGCGCAGCTCCTGGTGAAACGTCGGTTCACTCAAGAACTTCTAGACCATGGTCCATAAGCCCAGAACACAACATTGATCTTCAACTAGTTTATTTTCGTTCAATAGTTTCTTGCCATATGAACTAAATTTTCGTTAGCCTTGTATACCTCTGGTCCCACCTAGTTCAGAGAAACGAAATTCTTTTTTAAATACTTCTTGTTGGATCAGTTTTGTTTTAATTTGTAGCCATTTACTAAGTATTTTAGTTTTATTATCTCATCAGGCTTTGTCAAGCATTTTACAGATATTAATTACAGCCTACATATATCTGAAACTCCTTTTTCAAAACTTTTACCACGTGTGTTTTACCACGTAGTTCCAATAAAATATATATTTAAGCCATTTTGGAAAACATTTACAATCACATTAGAATATGAAGTATTTTACTAAAATGTTTTCAGAGCATAGATGAAAGTAAATTATAGGCAGTAAAGTATGACGGGTTATTCTAATAAACCAGAACTTTTACAGTAATTGACAACTCTTGTTTTTCTAAATGGCTATTTTGACTCTACTTTTGCTTTCGCTACCATGTGTATAGTACCTAAGTCAAGAGGTATTAATGTCTAGCAAAAAATTCAATATCATGGTATGAACGACTGAATACGATCCGATAAAAGGCTTTTCACAAAAAGCTCCGACAGTGTCTGCGTGTCTTTTAATCAGGAATAGCATATCTCTAAAATCTGAAGTCAGTTGAACACCAAATTTGGTATTTGGATTCCACATCTTCCAAGAATGCAAAAATAATATTTTCAAGAAAATCACCCGACCCAAAGTATCTTTTACATGGAAATGTTTTAGAAAATATTTATTTTCTAAAAATATTTCTAACAAATTTGTTTAAAATACTAAAAGTTTAAATATCTATATCTTGAACTATTTTGGGAATAGACTCTGGAGGCCTTTCCGACTTTTGCTGAGTGATAAATCTTAATACTACACAAAAAGTAGATATCCTTAAAATAAAATTTATGGCAAATATACATTTATTGGGTTATTCCAAGGTATCCCTGTTATTATGTTGAAATCTCATTTGCTTTCCCTTTTGGTCATGAAGGAGAAGGAATTTGAAAGCCCTCTCATACCTACAAAATTTTGACCATCACTCAAGCCTACTAATTCCACAGTTCCCAAATTATGTTCCCAAATTATCTTGATTAACGTGAAATAGATTGAATAAAACTTTTTTAAACGAATACTTTGTTGAAAAATGGGTAGACGAAAACTATTTGAATGTAAACCAGTGGACATTACACTCTAAATGTTTTGCTTCTCGTTTAAGACACAGTGATAAGAAAATGAGGGAGCCAACCAAGCAGATAAAACTACTCCTCATTTAGGTCTGTAACTTTCATTCGATCACACTCACTAAAACACATAAACTTTGACGACTTCCTTTATAAATTTCGCCATTACAGGAGCTGCTGACCTTAATAAGCTCGAGATTCCAAAATCAATAGCCAGCAGGTAAAGAAAGTTAAGTTGGTAAGTTTGCGCAATGCTGACCTCTACTATGCGTGTCTTCGGATCAATGTCTTCAAAGTGGTGATCTCCACAAATGTGGCGGGGGAAAATTGCTTTTTTCCTAATGCATTTCTCCATAGTTTTTTGTTTTATTGCCTTACTTTTGTTGACAACACTTCGGATCCAACGCGGCTTTAACGCAGAAAACAATGTTCTAAAGTCAGAGTTCCATTTTTGGAATCACTTTTAAATTTTATTTAAAAATAAAGTGTACAAAAAGTTTTTATTAAATTCATTTCTGCACGTTAAGTTCAAATATTATGTTTAATTACAACCCTAAAAATAATGTTTAAGACACTAATATTATGTCATCATGATACAAATTTGGATCTCTTTTGTGTGCCACCATATGTAAATTTTACAAGCTTACTATCAGAACTAGCAGTATTGATCACGTTATTGCCATAGGTGAAGAATATCTCGCACTCTCTCTCCTCTCTCCCTCTCTATGCCCTTCATCTCTATCTTTGTGCAACGCATATGTTTACGTGATATTTTCAAAACCGTCAAAAATCCTATTTTCTCTTAGAATGTGACTGAAAGCTATGTATTGAACAAAAACAGTAATTTTATACTTATTTACTATAATTAGTTTTCATATTTATTTAAAAAAATTACTATTAGAATGTTTTTCTCTTCTTAATTAAGTTAATTTTATATTTTCATAATAGCATATTTTTGAAAACTATGGCATACTCATTTCTTGGGTTGGCAAGAATCAACAACATAAACACAGGTTTGTTTTTAATTAGTTAAATACATGTTTTACGTCATTGCATACAACTCTGTTATTTATTATTACATTGCACACCTAGTCCATTTTCTGTAAAATCGTTGTTTAATAACTTCAACACGTACACCATAATTTTGAAATTTGTCTTTGGCTTTCCTTTTCCAACACGTTTTGGTTCTTCAATTTGTTTTTCCGATTTTATTTATTTAGTAGCACATAAAAGACATTGGTGTCATTTATATACATACAAGCCCGAAGCAGTACACGAACCACAAATCCCTGCACCACGAAGCACCAAAGCCAATCGCTTTAGTGTTAAATAGGGACCAGCTGTTTAGAACAACAGAAAATTTATTTCGTAAACGGAACAAGTTAAGACAAAAATTATTTAAGCAATATGCATACTTCAAAATGCTGCTTACTTTGTCTTTGTTAAAAGCTTGAACGTTTCTTCAAGATATATGAAATTCTGTAAAGCTGAATAATAAAGAAGAGAAATCCAAGGCTATTTACACCAATCTGGATATAGTTAGTTACTAACACTCCCCACATGGCAACCTTGGCCTTCGGGGTAACCTCACCCCACCAAGTGATGACCGGACCCATTTCTCAGGTGGAGGCACCCAGAGGGCGGTGTCCATTACCTCCGATGATAGGGTGATAGTGAAGATGGCGGTGAGGTGAGAGGACCTACAGTTTTTACCGTGGACTCCGAACCACGTTGGGCATAGGGGATACTTCACGTGTGCTAGACAGAGGTGAAGGCGTGGATAGGGCCGACTTAAAATCGCCAACCCCAGAGCCGGGAATCGAACTCGGGACCCTTAGAACGGGAGCCGCGAACGAAACCACCGCGCTACCCCGGCGCCCCCAATCTGGATATATATTTCTATGTTTTTGTTCAATATTCTAACATAACAGTTTAATCTAAATCAAAAGTCGTCTTCAAGAAGATAAAAGGTAAAGAAACAGGTTGCAGTATCTGAATATGTTTACTCAAATATAAAATTTACTGTTTGTTCTGGCTTTTATTTTGAGCTATGTTCTGCAAACTTATACAAGAAGAGATAAATGTACTTGAAGGCCCATTTTGTTTAGCTCTTTTCTGAGGCGCCTTGCGGGATCTTAAAATGTGCTTCCGGTGAAAACTCAAAAGCAAATATTGCTGGGAAGCCATATTTATTTCTGCCTTAGTTAAGTGGTAGATGAAGCTATAAAGTTTAAGTAAATGTTCTAACATTCCTCACACTTGAAAGCCTGTCCAATATGCCTGTTCTGTATTCCAAAATGCTCACGAAAATGTATCCTATGTATAATGAGGTACTCAAATTTTAAAACATGTGTTATGGACATTTAGCTGAATTGAAAACCCTTTGCAAATTTTAAAATTAGGTCTGTAAATTTTTACCTTCTGTAATACAGAATTCTACTCGGTCCCAAAAATTCGGTAGGAAGGACGGTTTCTTTCAAATATCATGCACTTACACAGTCACTCATTTAAGAATTTCTTTTTATCCTTACTGAATTTTGTACGATTGGGAAACCATAAGAAATGGTGGCACTTTTGTTTCTCTTTACGTATAAAACAGTATCTAATATCGTGAGCATACGGAACATGATTATTTGGCCAAACACAGAATAGGAATTTATGCAAGTCCAAATAGTTCTCTGTGCAACAAAGAAGAGGAAGTGACTGAAGAACATATTCTAACCTGTGAAGCCCTACCTGCCGGACCCACTACACAGAAATATTGGAGAGCGAGAGAGCTAATGGCTTCATTGCCAAAGCCTAGCATTTGAAAACAACAACAATATCGTCAGCATAATTTAACTCGCATGACTAACAGAATTAGAAGTAGGTACAAATATTTTGTATGATATATAAGAAATCTAAAGATACCTTGAGACTAAGTACGTGTTACCATTGCATTTTCATAGATCATTTTATTTCCTCTGATCACACTGGGAGCTTTGATTTTAAGACAAATTCACTCTATTGGTTTAATTGTAAGTTAACACGTATCATTAGTCACATATAATGCTAATAGCATACATGCTCCTTTGAATTTAAAGTATTCTGCCAATTTTTAGTGTTTTGTCGTGTGTACTTGAAGTTTCGTATTTGTTTAGCCACCAACAAAATATGTGCAGCAATCAAGATAGCAAATTAATAAAATAAGACCTGAAGCTTTCCTGGTGACGAATATGTTCAAGTTATTCTCGGGAAGCAAGCCAGGTGAAAAGACGATTAAAAATCGATGTTTCGTTAGCGTACATCTCTTCCATCCGAATATTTATTAAATGTTATAACCACAAATTGTATTACTGGCTATAACACAAATATAAACAAAGACAAAACACTATCAATATTCTCATTACTGAACAAAATATTGTTTTCAGTAAATTAAATGCCAGGTCAGGAAATGGCGTGAGTATAGAAAATTAATTTGGTCAAAGAAACGTAACTACTTAACTTGATTAAGAGCCCCTCTTGGTAACCGGCCTTAAAAATGGAAATATGTCGGCTTAAGGAGCACAGATCTGTACAGCTATATCATCAAGTTAAGTAGTTACGTTTCTTTGACCCAATTAATTAGCTATACTCATGCCATCTCCCGATCTGGAATTTAATTTACTGATAACAGTCTTTTTTTTTCAGGGATGCGAATATTAATAATGTTTTGTCCTTTGTTTTAGTATATCCAGTGATTCATTTGTGGTTATAGTATTTAATAAATATTCTGATGATGGGAGAGATGTACGCTTCTGAAACGTGGATTTCTAATAGTCTTTGCACTTAGCTTGCTTCCCGAGAGGAACTTGGACAAATTAATAAAAATTAAATATTACGAGTGTGACGTATCCTTCCAGAACATATGCATTCGGTTACAAGTTTGGCAGCTAATTAAGACAACAAAGCACGTTTCTCCAACAATTTCCTACCAGGCAAGACCATTTAAACAGAATTTAAAATACCAAACTTTTCAACCTTCATAGACCGTCGAATAAGGAGGTAATGATTTCCATAAAGACCCACAACTGGCGATAACTTCTCCAAATGGCAAAATTGGTAGCTTGGTATACAGTGTTTCTATTGTTTCACGCAGTTGAATAAGAGAATTAGTCTAACACTAATTACATCAACAGTTGCACTTCAGTTAACGCCTGTAGTTTCCACACACCTCCACTAGGGGAGCGACGGCAGATGTTGCCTAGAACGGAAATCCGTAATGGCTCCTGGAAGGAAAACCAGAATTAGGAAAGGGAAACCATTTAATTCCCGATTTGAGAGCTGCTGCTAATTGTAGCAATACACAAAGCTCTCTATTAGGATCCATTAGCGGTATTTTAACGCGATCAATTATAGCGCTCTTTGTAAGAGAGGAAGTTCCGGTCAAATGACGAATTTATTCGTGGGAATTCCGTAAGACATGAAAAAGAAAGTTTCAGATATAAAATATTTTCAGAGACTAACAGTAGATAGAACAAATAAAATATATGCATAAAAATATATTATTACATATGTTGATACAGCAATAAATATAAATGTTCATGAATGGTGTCCTTTTCTTTCAGTTTTGACTCAGTGCGATTTTTGCAAAGTAACCCATAACTTAAGAATTGGAGATACACTCCACAGAGCTTTTACGTATTTTTGGGACATGTTGGGAAGGTAGCCAAAGCCCATCTGATATGTATCGTAGATATATAAACTACACTTATTTGAGTAATAAATAAATTGAACAAAAGTTAAGCAGCACACGCGAAAAGCATATTTATCTATTATGTGTTTCAAATGGGAAGGTGTTTGTCCTTGAGCGCTACCAGGTAAGCAACCAATTGGACTCCTGCGGTGTTGTCGTACTGCATTCCCCCTAAGTGGTGTGACGAACGCCAATCTAATCAATCTCTAATAAATACTATTCGCGCTAAGACAAAAATACATATTTTGTAAAAACTGATCCATGAGGAAGGAGAGAGTAAAGTATTTAACAAAACCGTAAAAACCCCATATTTTTAGCTCAAATAGTTTTCCTAATACAAATAAATAATGTAGATACCATTATATTATAACAATGCATAGCGACGTAAACACTGTATGTTGGCATGTATTCGTGAACGTATAGTGGAAATTACTCAGAACTGAAACTAAACATTGGACATGACGTGTTAAAAGACATATGTACCTTGAATAAGCCAAGGTGTTTGTTAAATTTGATGAGAGGAAACAATACACCTCCTGCTGATCTAGCAGAACGTGTCTGGTCACACTAAGTCTTTGTTTACGAATGATTCGTAATCTCTATTTACTATAGAGAGTTCAAAGCAGTATTATTCAGTTACTCTTCCACTAAAAGTGTATCAGCTCTTTCAATGAGACACAATCCACCTTCCCCTTTGCTACTGCCAGAACATTCACCTACCTGCCGGTAGAGGGAGGCCTCAGCTGATGCCAGCACATCAAATACGATGGCAAGCCGCTAGGGGAATCGTATATACACTCGCTGCATCAGCGATGCTATTGATGACCTCAAATTTTGCGCGGTAAAATTAGAGATAAACATGAACACCGTGTATATGCATGGAGTTATCTACACCTTAAATTGTCCGGATTTGTATGTGTGGATGTTTTAAGTCATCGTCTGTAAATTGGCATGGAATTGGATAGGGACTGGAGATAAAAATCTCAACAAAAGCTGTCCACCGTACCCCACGTTGACGTTAACGGCTCTAAGACTCGAACCCTCCAAGTACCATACAGAAACTTTGTGGCAGAATTTTTTCTGAATACTCTTTAGGCAATATGGAAGACAGCTACCGACACGAGCAATAGCTACTTGAGAGACTGAATCTGATCTAGGGAAGGAGAGAAATAAAAGAAAGTCCTTTTACTACTATCCCTCTCAATTTCTGTAGCCTTCTTAGGGTACCTTCTAATATGTATATCTGATTAAAATACACATATAGCTATATTTTGTGTTTTTGTGTTCTATATCAAACTGGTATGAATAAATGATAATTAATGATTAAATAAATGAGTTGAATTCATGTGACTATCTGTACTTTCCTTTTATAAAATGTTCTTAAGCGCTTATTTTCTATCTTGTTTATGCTGATGGAGATAAACATCTGCAAAAGTTATCTTATTACTTATTTCCTTGCAGGAGAAAACTTGTATACAAAATAAATAGATTTAAGTCAAATAATGTGCACTGGTCTATGATAATTTCGACATTCCATTATCTTTGCATGGCTAAGAGCTAAGGAAAAAAAAAAAGAGAGACTTTCCTATTTGAGAAAAGCAGAAATATTTGAAAGTTCAAAACAACAACCAGTAATATATCAACATTTAACTCCACAAAAATATACACCTATTATATATTTATTGACTTTAAGGAGTGGTGCATCTTTCATGCAGTAAGACTCTCTCTCTCTCTCTCTCTCTCTCTCTCTCTCTCTCTCTCTCTCTCTCTCTCTCTCTCTCTCTCTCTCTCTCTCTCTCTCTCTCTCTCTCTCTCTCTCTCTCTCTCTCTCTCTCTCTCTCTCTCTCTCTCTCTCTCTCTCTCTCTCTCTCTCTCTCTCTCTTATGGTTCAGATTTTGCAAAAACTGATCCATGAGGAAGGTAGAGAGTAATGTATTTAACATAACCGTTAAAACCCCATATTCTTACCTCATATAGTTTTCTTAATATAAATAAAGTAATGTTATATTATCACAACAATGCATCGCGTCGTAAGCAATGTAATGAAAACCATTATTGGTTGGCATGTATGCGTGTACGTATATTTGTCATTACTCAGAACTGAAACGTAAACGTTTGACATGACATGATAAAAGAATTACTTTGTATAAACCAAGGTGTTTGTTTAATTCGATCGAGAGGAAACATACACTTCCACTGGCCTATCAGGAGGTGTCTGGTCACATTACATCTTTGTTTATGGTTTTGTAATCTCTGTTTACTCTACAGAGTTCAAAGCAGCATGATTCAGTTGTTGTTCGCTATAAAAACAAAGGAAAGTGTATCAGCTGGATCAGCTTGCAATTGAAATGAGACACGAGGTATTACAAACCACCTTCCCCCTTCCAACTGCCAGAATAATCTAACTGAGATAATGTGGGCCCAAATTATGTTACAAACAGAAATAATACTTTTAAACTGACTGAAGTTGAAGGACTTATTCATAAAAAATTTGACAAGGAACACAAGTCTGAGAAAACTGCGTGAGACATCAGATAAACTACAAGAAGACGACTTTTGGAAAGAAATAGCACGTGACGGAATTTTGGAGCCTATCATGATACATTTGCAGTACTCAGACGATGAAAACAATGATGAATTATCTCTTAACTTAAGTAACATTCATAGCTATATGGATGCACCGCTGGCATTTTCGTTGGATTAGAAAAATAAGTAATTCATAAACTATAATTATTTTTAAACTATATACTTAAAACAAGTGTGTAATATATGGACATCCATGTTGTAATTGTGATTTCAACAACAGCATTATTATAAAAGTTTAGAAAATTTAGTTTGCATTCCCTTACGTTTAACGCCAAGAAGACTCGCAAGTTAGAGAAAGAAAGGAGGGCAATACAAAAGGAGTGAGGGTAACGAGGCGACAACGTTGAATGCGCTAACGCATTTGATTCGCTACAGGCGAGAACTCTTTCCATTTGAAACACATAATAGTTACCTATGCAAAAATCATCCAGAATGAACAGAATTTCAAAGGCTATTTTAAGAAAATTGGTGCTTCATATCTTAAAAATATGGCATTTAAATCTAAATTCGCTACAGCGATTTCTTTGAGAAAGCATGAATTTGTTTGCAAAATGTTCCACATAAAGGGTAATTTGGAGTGAAAAATGTTCTTGAAGATATACGTGTCTCGTTCGTGGAATATGGTGAATTTAATCACATAAACACAATTTTTTAAAAATACATTTTAAAAGAAAGGAAACAAAAATATGCGTTTCAAGCGGAACCTCGGTATCGACGTTTTGAGTGCATCTTCGCCATGGAATAACCACAAGATTTTTAACGACAATATTTTAATTAAGGGTTTGGATTACTTATTTGTACAACTACTAAAGACACGATATCAAACATGGATACTGCAGATTCATAAGTGCATAAGAAGTAGACCGCAGAACTCTATGTGAGTGTGATCTAAGAATTGCTTGTCTATTATACAGAAAATTCAAGTAACACAAAAGATCTTTTCCCCCATTGACCCCCTGCTAACTCTCATTGAGAATCTATTCACAAATAGCCTATTATGATGCAATAACAGCATATAAATTCTGTTTCAACCCCGTAGCAAGACGGGGTGTGGCAAATTGATGCAACAGAAAAAGCGCGTTGCCTTTTATTGTGATATTGTTAAGGGCGTCTTTCAAGCTCTCCCCAATGCGATCCATATTTCATAAAGGGTGTATGATGCACCAATGGGGTTAAAGTTGAACAAGACCGTGTCTAACACAGTCAGTACCGTAAACATGTCCTCCATTTTATGTTATCTGTGGAAAACTTACCGCTCAGCAGATGAAAAATGTTCCTCTTGACTTATGTTTAGCGACAGATCCTTTGAAAAAGTCTGCCATAGAACGTGTGAAAATGTTTATCAACAAGCAGTTAGAGGGTTATAAACTGTCAGTACTGTGCAAAGTAATGCCTAAACAACCGTTAGACGTTCTTCCGCGGTTGAAGGAAGATGCTATTTTTTTCGCTTTATATGCAAATGTCCCCATTGAAAGAATTACGTATTTTTGTGACCTATACAAATTACAGCCATTCCACAAATACCAAGCCTTATTTTCAACAGATGTGATGAATTTTATCCATTTGATTAGAAACTACACGAAAGAAAATACATTTATTTATTCAGAATACACACGATGTACTAAATCAACAATATCATTCCAAATTCATTAATTGCAAGTTCCGTTCTTTCCACTATTTTTTGTGCTGTAAACACAGAATATTGTATTGTACACAAAATTTTTGAGTTCTTATTGTTTAGGATAAGTGCCTACTTCTTTAATCTTAGATACCTGTTTTGTATTTCTTTCGGATAACTCAATTTACCTATCTTACTGTTCTTTTCTATTCTATACCCAGATATTGCTGTAAGAATTCCATTTACGAGAGTGATCTGAAGAGTTTCCGCCCTCAACATGAAGATGGCCGCACTCGTAAATAAAAGCTAGTGAATTTTGCTGTTCATCTGTTGACAGTTACTCAACAAAGTTTCAGCCATTTGGGACACTCAGTTGCTATGTAACAATCATTTGAGTAAGTTGATGTGAGTGTTTTTGTGAAAATGGTCGAAATCGAGTATCGAGCTGTCATTAAATATTTGTTTTTGAAAGCCAATACGCCTACGCAAATCAAAGATGAGTTGGATTCTATGTTTTAGGACTCTGTACCATCATTTACCACAGTAAAATTTTGGCCAGCTGACTTTAAACGTGGCCGTAAGAGCTTGGGATACGATAAACGTTCGGGACTCCAAAAACTGCAACTAACGACGGAAACATCGCCAAAATTCACCAAATGCTGCTAGACGACCGACAAATTAAAGTGAAAGAGATAGCAGAGGCATAAACATGTCAAAAGAACGTGTTTGTCACATATTAAATCATCATTTAGACCTGAAAACCCTCCGCACGTTGGGTGCCGCGTTTGCTCACGTTGGACGAAAAACGTGTTCGAATGAACATTTCCAACGCTCTTTTGGCGCAGTTTAGGCGCAATAAATCCGAGTTTTGGGCCGATTAATTACTGTAGTTCAAACTTTGATACACCATTATACGCCGAAACAAAAATGCAGTCCAAACAGTGGACTACAAAGGGGGAACCGGCCCCAAAATAGAAGCAAAACTGTTTTTTTTTTTGACTAGGAAAGTGATGCCGACTGTTTTTGGGATGGTCTTGGAGTTATTTTAACCATTACAGGAGAGTGATTTGCGTCATTACTTGACAAGCTGAAGGCAGAATTTGCAGAAAAACGGCCACACTTGCATAAAAAGAAAATCATATTACATCAAGACAACGCATCGTCTCACACTACAGCGGTTGCAATGGCGAAAATCCACGAATTACGGTTTGTACTGCTTTACCATCCGTCTTACTCACAGCTACTTCTTTTTGTTCCTTCATCTGAAAATTGCACTTTCGTCAAATAAAGAGGCAATCACCTTCGTGAACAATTATTTTGCCGGGTTACAGAGATGGGAGCATCGCCGAGAGAAGTGTGTAGAGTAACAAGACTATGTTGAAAAATATATATGGAAAAAAAATGTCTTGTATCTTTATCGGTCGGAAACGTTTCAGACCACCTAAGTAATTTGTACGTACTTTATTTATTTTAGTTAAATACAACTGGATTCTGGGCTTGATGCCATGATCCAACGAACGAAAATTCACCCATAACACAGCGGGATCATGGGCGAAATATCAAACTTTATAGGTTCACTCCCATCTCCCTACTTCCAAACTGCCTGGGGAACAGGGAATTTTCTGGTCAAAAAACAATAAGCAAACGCCCACCAGGAATCGTACCCAGAACCCCTGGGTTGAAACAATAAATATCTATGTTTTATTATCCGTTTAATTATTTTTGTGAGTAAAATCTACTATAACCAGCCAACGCTACCAAGTGAGTGTGTATTAACTGAAAGTTAGTGCCTTAAGCACTAGCGTTGTTCACTATTAGAACAATTAAAATAAAGTAAAAATTAAAAAAGGCTTATAGCATCACATATTAAGGAAAGAATGAACATAACATATTAAGGAAACTCTTAATTTCCTCAAATTTATTCGCACTTATCAAAACTGAGCTAATTAGAACAATGAAAACCTCTAACTAGAAAAAATAACAGTGTAAGTCACAACTTCAGCAGAAAGGCTGAACTGATGATGTGTATTTGTATAACTATTTGTCCTTATTTTGTCCATTTCAATATTTTATGTCCTTATTTCGCCAAGAAATCTAGTACCTACATCATATTTCATTAACGATTTTTATCGCTAAAATAGAGAGATTTCATAATACATAACAAAATGAATTGAATTTTTGAAAACAAAAACATATTTTTGGCATATTAGAAAGAATATCATTTAAGATTCACCTCGCAACCATGGAAGTATAGGGATAAACAAGTTTAGGGGTTTAGAAAGTACAAAGAAGTAATTTTTTTCCTATTCGTATTATGGAATCTATAATGTAAATTAAAATCAAATGTGTAACATGATAATTATCCAGAACCTGCAACTCAGAATGAACCTCAGAAATTGCTTAGTGGTAATTAATTGCGACTTTATTAAGTCAATTAACGAGTTTAGGCGTCGTAAAAAGGCTTTAGATTTCTGAAGAAAATATACGACAATGATAAATGGTTGCTTGATTACTTCAGTTAATATAAACAAATTTATGATTGCGATAAAATGTAAGGAGTAAGTTCCTACAGGAAAAACCGTTCATATTTAACACAGATGTTAAAAGCGATAGTTGAAGGAAATAAAACAGAGAAGATAACATAATATGTTTAAAAATACAATAAAATAAACAATAATAAAATAACTATAACGGAAAGACACCATTCTATCAGCAGACAACGTTTCTGTATCGTATATTTCTTTTGAACTAGCCTCTTTTATAGACCTAAAGTTTCTTGAAATCTACATACCTAGTACGATCCACATAACCCTGAACCATTTCAATAGGTCAATACTTTTGAACTAATAATAGGACACACGTGCAACTTTGGGAGAATGTAATACACAATTTGGAGATTAAATTACACTATTTATATCTCAGAAAAAAAAAATGTCAGAAGTGTCCTGAAGCCTGGGACTTCTGTACTTACAGCATAGTAAGTCGCCATAAAAGGTGCGTGTTTCATGGCATATGAGAACCGCTAGTGCTCTACCGGAAACATACGAGTCAGTTGGAGAATTTAATGGCATCTCGGCACGTTGGCACAGTGGTTTAGAGCAACCGCACGGAGAGCGGGAGATCCGTGGTTCAAATCCCGGCTATGGCATAGAACTTTTCAGTTTGGCTATACTCATCCAAACAGCATGATTTAGCTCGTCATTCTCTGTAGATTTTGTAATGTGTTTCACATGCTTTGCTGTTCCCTTTAACCAATCGTCTTTAATTGTTACTTTGTTTTTTCAAAATCTCATTAATCTCAGTTTTTTCCACTTTAAACTACACAGTTAATTCTTCAGGGGTACGTTTGTTGTTTTCGTGTTCGTCCATAACCCTACTGTTTTCTCTGCAATGATAATGTCTTATGTTTGGAACTCATTTTATAGAGATTGTGTACTTTCAAACTTTGTCTTTAAATCACCTTAGTTCACAGTTTTCTTCTAGTCGTACTTGATCACTTGTAATAACGGAACTTAAAATGAGCACACTGCAAAACATGTGTGTCGGAAGAGAGTTGAGACAGCAAATAGCTTTTGTTTTCTTTTCCCTCAAAGGATTGCAGTATATGTAATCAAATCTAGGGTTCATGTAACTTCAGTGCAAGTGTAGTTCCCTCAAAGTCATTGCACTTTATAAAATTTGTACGCTGTAACCCATTAAACATTAATTAATCTGTTTTAATCAGGTTATTTACGCAAATGGTTCCCGAAAAGTATTTCAGTTTCCGCGTTAAGCAATTTTCGGGCTTAAAGGATAACTTTACATGGGAAATAATTCCGTTCTGAAATTTATTTTCCGTTTTTCCATATTTCTCGGGATATATGGGGTCCATTTTAGTATTATACTACCTGTCTCAAACTAGAAGAATCACGTTATCATCATATGGGCGATGAGAAAGAGAAAGACAAAGATACCATTACGAAACTCTCTTAGGCTGTGGTTTAGTGGAGGAAAATGCATGGGTATTTATAGAGGTGGTTCAGATTTATAAGTTTACAATCACTGGCTCTCTCTTTCTCCACTCCCATACGTTTACATCAGCGTCGTTCTAGTTTGAGACAGATTACCTATAAACATGTGGGCTGGAAAGGCCACCCAATACGCCCTTCTATACAGGATTTTTCCCCAAGTACGTCCTGGATTCGTTGCCAAGGTATTTCCCTGAATGTGTGGTCCTTTGAAATTCTATTAGAGTTACTGCTAAATTATGTAAACTGCTATAGGCGCTATTAATGACTTGCAAAATTAAGTAATGGAATTCTGTTTGCTTTTATATTCTCGCTTACTTGTAACACACACCTGTTGTTCGTTAGCGTTTTAATGAAAACACTTAAACGTAAATTATTACATAACTCCTGTCGCCTATTATTTTTATTATTAATATTGTTAACATTCTTGTGCATCACAAAAATGTGGAGTAGCCTGTAAACTATAGCGTTGTCTTAAACCAGCTGAGTTATTAAAACTATGCAAAATGTTCTTGTTTAGTAAAGATATTTAAGGAACCTGCCCTGTGTGCATAAATCAAAATGCACGAAAGTATAATTTTGGAACAGTTATGTCATTTCAGAATGCCTGGTTACGTAAACTCTATTACAGGGCAATTAAAACTGACGTAATGTTATGTAATATTTATTATGGGCACTAAATGACACAAACAACGGCCGAATAATTTTAGGTTTGCGTTTGAATTGCGTCAATTGCTTTGAAGATATTTATTTGAAGAAATGAACAGGCTTTATTCTGCCCCTATATATCACAAAATACATTTCAGACTAATTCAGTCACTCATTTCTACTTAGAAATTATCGCAAATTAACTAATAAGACTACTCAAGTTCCTCTTCGGAAACAAGCCAGGTGAAAAGACGATTACAAATTGAGTTTCGGAAGCGTACATCGCTGCAGCATCAGTGCAGTTCCTCTTGGAAACCGGTCTTAAAAATGGAAATTCGTCGACTTAAAGAGCACAGATCAATACAGCTTGACAATCAAGTTAAGTAGTTACGTTTCTTTTCCCAGTTAATTTTCTATACCCACGCCATCTCCTGACCTACTATTTAATTTACTGAAAGCAGTCTTTTATTCAGTAATGCGAATATTGGTAGTGTTTTGTCTTTGTTTATATTTGTGATATATCCAGTGATTCATTTGTTGTTATAACATTTAATAAATATCCTGATTATGGGAGAGATGTACTCTCCCGAAACGTCAATTTCTAATCGTCTTTTCACCTGGCTTGCTTCCCGAGAACAACTTGAACATATTTATCACCAGGAAAGCTTCAGGTCTTACTTTAAGTAGGTAATAAGTCCTTAGCTACATGTGCGAAAACAACATTCAAATGTTAATTTCAAAATCATGAAGGAATAAATTCAGAAGTTATCGTAAAGAGCTCCTGGGAAGATGGCAAAATATAAATGTGCAAAGCGACGTATTTTGAAAACCACAACCACTACAGAAAATAAACTCTGGTTTCTTTTAGTCACATGACATTCTTTAGCATTCTTTTATATACCTAATATCAATCGAGACATTCACAGAATGATTTTATCGCATATTTTCTTGTATGCACAAAAGAGTTAGGGGAATATGAAGGCTTTGTATGACCACGGGAAAAAAATCGAGTATGTAGTGATTTTCCACGTGAGAATATTATAAAGCAAAGAGGATTTCGGAAATGGTTAATGTTACAAGACAAAATGGTATTGAAATACAAATCGTTAGATGCATTTCTGAGAAAATCATGTTTCATAAAATGTTGCATGTAAAGGATAGTTTGGTATGAAGAGATTTTGTTGACAATTTTTGTAATATGTAACCTTGAAGGTTACTGGACTTAATTACCAAACTTATTTTACGTTCAGAGGCCTAAAAACATGCACTTACCTCGGGTAAAATATTAACATCGAATTTTTAGTTGGAATACATATATCGCCTACTTACAGTAAGCACATTCCAGTACAGAAGGGAAAACTGTTGGCCGCTAATTCCGTATTTTAATGGCTCTTACTGCTAACCTATAGTAACTGAGTAAACAAGGTTGGGAGTTTAGCATGTCATCTTTTGTTTTTGTTTTAATGTGCTCTAACCTTACACAGAACTACCAATAGAGTAATATTATCTGTGGAGCTATTTAAAATTTAGAGTGTGTGCATTATTTTTTTAAAAAATGAAGGATGACATCCAAAAGAAATGAATTCCTTATTACCTGAAACACTATTTCATTTGTTTAAAAACGGTAAGTCACTATCTATAGAGTTATGTTGGAACGCCCTTTAAAAATATATGTTCGAGGAACTATATAAGAAGCTATAAAAACAAGTTCAATAGATTTAGCACATTTGTAAAGAATGTACTTAGTTTTTGCCCGCACTTTACGGATGTAAAGTAAAGAATAAGTATCCGAAATTCAATTAAAAGTCTTGAAGCAGATATTTCATGTTGAAATTTGTAATGAAATAGAGAAATAATGTAAGGTAGGTAATGTGTAACCATGACAACCTCAAATGAGAGGAAGTTGTCAATGTTTAAAATATTTTGTTTTTCTGGTTAAGAACGTCGTAGGAGAAACACGTACATTTGTGTCCCTCCGAGGTAGTGCAGAATTATTTTTGAGTGTGCATTTAAGATGCACAATAGCGTGTGTGTAAAACTGTAATAGTTAATCAATACACCAGTCATCGTTTGTTAAAGAACAACATTTATATTATTTAAATTTGTATCGCAATTTTAAAATGTTTAGGAAGAATTAAATCTTAATGCTTGAAAACTAAAAGAATTATTTGTCCATTCTTCAGCAATAGTAATACTAACTTTGTCAGCCCCGTTTACACGATCCTGGGAAGAAGAACTCAACGCTCCAGAATTACTGATGCGCCCACCCACACCAAGAGTTATAAGGGAAACTTCTAGGTATCTTCTAGATCGTCACCAAAGATGAAAAATTCATTAGCTTCCTCCATCATCCCAAGAAAATCCTGCTACAGTCTCAAATCTGAATAGTAAAGGACTTACGTACTGAAGTGTTAAAGACTAATTTTTGACTAACCACAGAGAGATCTGTGTTACTTTGTGATTAACCTCGAGTAAATTTATTTATAAGTAATTATTAAAATAGCGGTAATAACTAAAGTCAGTGTTAGTAATTATAGTAGTGATTTGGATGTGGATGTGTGCTGTACTTATGGAATTTGATATGTACTTTTGGACAATATTAATCAATTTTCACACATTTCGTAAAAGTACATGCAATCGCAATGAAACTGCGTTACAGGGCTCTCTGAATTACTTGATATGTTGAGGTATGTTCATTTCAGTACATCTGATTATTCTTTTAAGAAAAAATGCAATGATCACAATAGGTAGGTATAATACAGAACCGAAACTATCAGAGTTTAGTTAGCTTTCAGTTATATTTGGGACTAAGTATTACATGTTAGAGCTTATTGCGTCATTTTTTCAAAAATTATTAAGTAATTCTATAATTAAATTTTAAATGGTTATTGAAATGTTATTTGTAAAATTTGTTGAAATTTACTAATTTTGTTTTTATACTGACAAATTTTTGTTATTACTTTTATCTACTTTGTCAGTGGCTATACTATCTGACGCACAATATTTTCCAAATTTCCACATAAAATAAAACTACTGCACGGAAAACGTCTGTAGTGTACACAAATCATTTATGGTTGCTTCTGTACTGAAGTCATTGTGTGGGAACGTTTCTTTTATGGACAAGAGTTTCTGGCAAAGAGAGAAACCTTATCCCTCAAATGGTGTTCCAAGGATTTAAGCCTAACGACACTATCCTGACTGCATTCTGGAAACCAACAATGATATTTTAGTGTATCCAGAACTAGTATTGCCAGCTAACTGCGTTCCTCTTATTCCTGTTATTGAAAAAAGGTACTCAGAGGTGGAAAAGTATCTGACAGTTTATGTTTTGTAAGTATATTTCACCGATTAGCAAAATACGCCCTATTAAACGTAACAATATTAACAGTTTAAAAGTTCTACACGAGCACAATCTAACCAGTGCCATTTCTGCTTCGAAATTGATATATTGAAACAGCGATAGCCAAGGCGATGGCATCCGGATGATCCTCAGAAATTGCATAGCAAAATGGTGCTAGTCCAAGGCTCCAGCTCACCTTGAGAAGTTTCAGTGCCTGGAATTTCGCTTCCAGTCTCCAACACTGAGCAGTTTGCTTGGTAACCGAATATTACAGTTGATATTAATATATAATATGGAATATCAATACAGTAATAAAATCTGGTTTAATCAATTTAATTCTGTTAATCGGTTAACTAATTACTCAAATATAATTTAAGAACAGAATAAATAAAAACATTAAAATAATGCCTAACTTGGGAGGGGAAAAATACTTTTAGAATCAGTGCTTTTGCTTCCATTAGAAAGAATGGAAAAAGGCGAATCGGTGAACATTTGTTATACCATGCTCCTGAGAAGAAGAGGATGAAGAAGAAAAAGAAGAAAAAGAAAGGCTGCAACTATGGCAACCTGTAGGTACAATCGCAATTAAGTACGGAGGCCTCATGGAAATGAATAGTTTTAATAACGTGCACTAAAAGAACCAAATTTTGGCTCGTTGGTTGTGCTAGCATTATTAAAAGAAAAAGTTGACAATCGTCTCGCACTTGCTTTATGTTTACAGACACATGAACGGTTCTAGGTACTCCCAATTAGCAAACGCGTACAAAAATCTTCGTAAAAAGCACCAACTTGTACCCAGGAGCCTCACATAGTATTTACAGCTGATTCACAACTACCAAGAACGAAACCCAGAACGGAAAGAGTGCCAATATAAGCGTTCACACTTAGACGGGAAGCTTACCGCTGCCCAGGAACGTAAACGCAAGACGTACCCATTTCAGTTTTTCCGTTACATTAGAGTGGATTCATATTTTTCCTAGCTGCTTCTATGGTAGAAATTATTATTCAAAGAAGGTATGAATCACAAATTTAATGTGCGCTATTTGTTACAGATGTGAAGAGAAATAAAAAGCAGTAATGGCGCGACTTTTAGAAAATATTTGTTTTTTCATATTTTAAAGTGTGTTGACCAAACACACCGAATTACAAGCAGGTGCAAAATATTTTTGGTCAGTTAGGACGGAATGACATCAAAATGCACTTATTTGGCTTTTATTATTTTCGACAGACCTTTCCGTTTCGCTAAATTCTATCTGTTGTGTACAGTACTAGTCGTTTCGCGTTCACGTTTTAACAGCAAAAGTGTCCCACGAGGGCATATTTGTTCTACTTCATGCCTAACATTAAGTATACAAAATTCAATAAAGGTCTTTTTGAAGCTAAACTGTAGATGCCTTCCTTTTGTGTTCTTGTCCTAGACGAAACAATTTGCTTGCATTCAGAGCTAACAAATTAACCTACACAGTCTTTTGTCTTTTTAGTGTCATTTTGTTACTCATCGTAACCTTACGTAAACTGTCGCCTGAGCGACAGCTTTTAACTGCGTTCGACTTTTTTTCAATTCGCGTATTTGGAATTATTGTTTTATATTGCTTATTATTTCTTTTGAATCTTCGTGAAGGTATTCCGTTGGAGAGGGAATACCAGGTTCCACGCTTTGATATAAATGACTAAACATATAATATTGCTTAGTGTTTGCAATGGTCCAAATTTATGGATCAAATGTAGATATTAGTTGTATCAGAAGATCTGGGGATAAACTCAATTTCACCTCCCTTTTTCCAAACAGATTTTGACTGCTTAGTTGTTAAAGTTTACTTTATATTAACTGAAATGAAAATTCTGTAAATATTAGCCTTAAGTATCTACCCCCACATACCCTGATGGAACCTCACAAGCAGAAACAAAATTCATATGTTAAAGAGGAAATTTGCAAGGAGATGTAGGTATTATTTCAGTTAAGAAAACCCAATAGCATTTACATGCCGTCTGTGAAAACTGTAATTCCAAGTTATATAACGCTTTTGTTTGTTCATTTACATTCAGTTTGAACGAAAACATTGAAGTATTGAGATGAAAGCATTATTCTATATTAGAGTTTACCTTCTATCTCGCAATAACGAGCTCCAATCTGAAAATTCAAATGATATTCTTATTACATTTAAGTCTGAAAGAGTATTCACTTGTTTATGTCCATTTTATTTGTACGTGTTTTGTTATTTGTCATCGCCTGGCAACCCCGACAGTCATATTTTATTAGAGAAAATGATTGAGCAGTTAAAACTAAATAAACAATTGAGTTGCAGTGCATTTAAAAATTGTGTATACTCCTTAAGAGAGAACAGAAATGGTGTAGTACTATATGTACGGATTAAGTGCTTGAACGTGCTGAGGTCCTAAAGCCTAGTGTTTTTAAAGACAGAAACCCACAGAAAAACTCAAACATCAAGTCCGCAGTCTCATAACAAGGTAATTGGTTACATTACTGTCTGTCGAGCAATGTAACTTATTTCGGACAGTTAATTTTGAGCATGTAATAAATAAATTCTGCAAAATATCTAGTATATATGTTCAAATGTTCAAATGTCCAAAATGTTAAAAATGGCCACCGCATTATTTCAAATTAAATTTAAAATAAAATTAACTATCTATGAAGGAAGTAAATCTGTCAAAATCTTTATAGCTGTGGATTTAGTAGATAAAAACAACTTCAAAATCCACTTTATGAACTCTTAATCTGATTTCCTCTGTAGCATCCTGCCAAATCGCAAATTGTTTGCATATTTTAAGGGAAATTTATAACAGATACTTCAAAATCGTCTAAAATGACTTTTAAGAGAACTAAACCATAAAGAAATGTTCCGGTTTAATGGAAATGTTCCATATTATTCTTCAGAATTAATGGTGTAATTGTGACCACTGGTAAAACATATTATTCCCAAACAAAAAGGAGCAAATGAATTTTTTGCCGATTTTTTTAGTAAGTAGCTACGAGCATATTGCATCAAAGAGTCGAAAACTAAATGTAACCGGAAATACACGTTTTGTGATCACCTGAATGCAAAAGAAAGTGTATTGCCGGTATATGTGTATCTGTTAACAGCATTACAAAAAACAACAAACTTTATATTTAACATCTGCTAAGGATGCAACACGAGATTTTCAGGAATAACCCCCGCCGCCAAAAACTAGCCTATAGGTACGCGGCAAAGTTTGTATTTTTATATCTTCATAAATGGCTCTAAGAATTAATGACTCATTAATGGCTTAAGAGATTATATGTTTAAGCAATTTTCAGCTTAAACACAATATGCCTGTATCTTGCAATTTTTAAACTACTTGTGAGGCTCTCTTCACTCTAATGACTTCTGTATAACTGGTAGATCGCATAAGTTAGAAAGACGTTACCGCTCAAAAAGGAGTGACACCTTTAAAGTAGGTACATAATTTATGGCAACATATTCTTTTAAGGAATGGGCTATTTGTAATAGGTATCACCCTTTTTTATTTATTTGAAATTAAAATAATTATACTTTTCCCAAATGAGAAGTCTTTTTTCTAACCCTATTAATCATCTAAGAACGGAGAATTTCAAAATCATCAAATGACGACACGCTTTCTAAAACTCTACTACCGCTTTACCTGCTGCATCACAAACCGAAATTTGTAAATGTAAATTGAAGTTTTATCTGGATTAAGAAGAAGCAGCTGGAATAAAGGAATATTTTGTAACAATGGTTTCTAGGAGGGTGACTATAGAGATCTGTGCGAATTCAACATCACATTTTCTATATAATATATTTCATATTATATATTTCATAATATAGTCTAATATTTATGGGCTCAATATGTTGCATTACTATTTTTTCTCTTTATTGCTGAGCGGACTAGAACAGAGCATTTCTAATTTGTCAGAACGGGTACTTTATTATCTATTATTATAAGTATTATTATTAGTATTAGTATTATTATTATTATTTATTGTTGTTATTTATTATTGTTATTACTACTACTACTACAAGGTTTTAAATACAACCGCATTTACTAAAAGCTATGTTATCCTTTTAAATAAT
This sequence comes from Mantis religiosa, assembly GCA_030765055.1. NCBI lineage: Eukaryota > Metazoa > Arthropoda > Insecta > Mantodea > Mantidae > Mantis > Mantis religiosa. Next base: position 63,315,807 of record CM060949.1, read on the forward strand.
TGTTATCTATGGGTCCCTTTTTATTTAATATTCATTTGTTTTGCTTCTAGTACGTGTTTTGCATCAGAAGCAAGACGATTGTGAATGTAGTATTGCATCATTACTTAATATCAGATGACAATGTAATAATACAGTGATACATTTATCAATTTCAAAGTTTCTGTTGACTACTCACATTAATTATTTTAATACGTGTTTCCCAATGTTACAGAATATGTCTACTAAAGACAGTTTACATATTCTGCGCTTCGTTGTTTCACTTTCTAAACATTTGCTACTTGACAGAATGATGGTAACAATGTAAGCATGGAGTAATTCGCTTCTAATTTTCAGGATGTGCTATTAAGATTCCGTTATTAAAATTACGTAATGCGCTTATATTTGAATTCCTGCGTACTCTCTGGAACAAAATATAATGTTTCTTCATCCAGAAAATTTTGAGTTGATCCATCCGGTTTTTTTTTTTTTTTTTTTTTTTTTTTTTTTTCACTGTAAATTAAAACGTAAAAATATTTTGTGACGGTGCGCTTTGGGCAGTCAAAGAGCTCACGGCTATTTATTTCGCCGATGGAGTCAAATTTTAATTATGAATAGCATGTTGCTTATGTTTTAATTTTTTCTCTACTTTTATTAACATTATCTCAGCTTCAAACACAAGCATTTGTTTGTATTGCCGGCTCCAACCTCAAATGTGGAGTTGTAACCAAAGTAGTTACACTTTAGATACCTATTATACCAGGTTCTTCTTCCAATGAAGTTACTTAATGAAACTGTGCTTGCGTTTGTTTGTTCTTTTTGTTTGTTTTTTAATTAGGTTAAATAGGTTGGTTACTGTCGTGCTAATAGTTATTACGTAATAAATGTAGAAAGCAAACATTTTGTTCCATTGTAATTATTTCATTAATTACTATTCATAACAGCAGAAAGTATCCTTTGGTAATATAATTTCGCTTCACTTGTTTGATTTAATTATTTCTTCTTGAAATGATTGTCATGCCAAAATTTGTTGAGCTCAACGAAATTATCGGCAAACTGTTATGTTCGTGGTTTTATTGAAGACGATGTATAGTTCTTCAAGTAAGCAAAGCCATTAACAGATAAAACCCAAATTATTTTGTCGGTAATATTCTCTGTGTAAAATAATGCATATGATTAATAAAACAAAAGACTCCGAAATAATTTCTGAGAATTGTCGATGTCCATTGTGAATTTTCCATTGTTTGTATGTATTTGAAATGCGATTATTTTAAACAAAAATGACACTAAGGAAAACATCATAAACGTTTCATTCATGCATAACAAGTAAAACTCTTTTTATTGATATTTTTTATGAATATCTAAAATCCGTATTCCAACTTGATTCATCGGAAATTTGTATATTTATAGTAACTGGGGTTTAATATATAAAATATTCTTTCCATCAAAGTAGTGTACATTTCAATGGGTTTCTGAAGTATTAATATTGTTATTATACCTTATGCTCTGAATAATGTTTTACATGATGATGTTGTTTTTAATTTAAAATTTTATAAATGTACTCGTTATTAAATTACAGATATGTATTTTTAAGTCTAATATTGTCTGTCAGGAAATAACAGTTAAATATGACACATCAATTGTTTTATAATAACAACACTCCTAAGGGTCCTAAGAAAAATTCTTCTCATTATTTTGTATTCTTTTGTCAATAAGAAACAGCACACACGTGGAAAAATCTGAAATTATACTTTTTCCACAAATGAAAAGCCGAGAAAAGATACTTTAAAATTATTATAGTGCTAAATAACATATTTTAAAAAATTTACTGCATAGATTGGCCCTCCTCCGTCTATTTCTGCTCTTCTGTAACTGATTTAGTGTTTAAAGATTTCTTTTATCTAGCCAAAAGTAGTGATTTTATGGGAACTTAGACTTACACAAATACTTATATTTAATATGGCATGTTTTATAAAATTGTACAGCTGTACAGAACCAAAGCGGAAGATTTTCAGTCATTAATAATACAAATATTCATATCAATAATTGTTGGCAATTTTTGGCACGTCTCCATAGATGGTATCCTGAAAACGTGGAGGCATTATTTACTGCAAATATTATATTTATGGTTATGAAATTAATTGTACTACCATACATTTAGGAGAAAAATAAAATATTATTCAGAAGTCAAGTTAAGTCCACCAGCGGCCACCCTGTCACTTCCTCCCCTTCTAAAAAGTGTTAGTTTGCTCTAAGTAGGTATATCCAGGAATAACTCTATTAAACACAAAAACATACATTTAAATCGAAGCAAGTTAAAAAAATGAAACTTAAATAAAACTAAATATAAAACGTTTTACTTAAGCAAAGTATTTTTAGAAATCACAAACCAAGACATCATGAATTGGTGATACCTATTATAGAACTAAAAGGTTTCTTCAAAGTGCATTAATGCTTGAGGTTCGATCCACATTAATTAGAGAATTAGGTACGAAGAAAACAATGTTGGAATCATAACCTTGAGTTTATATTTTACGTATTGATTCGACTAGATAAGCCTCAAACTTATATCTGCTATCTGATAATTTTACCACACAAGAAATGTGTTAGAAAGTACGGTTAAATAATGGCAGCGTGCTTACAGAAAACAAAAGTCTGTAAATGTATATTTTAAGATATTTGGCTACTGCTGTGGGTTTTAAAACGAAAAGAAAAATAATAATTATTATTATATTAATAATTATTTTATATTATTAAATATATAGGAACAAAACGGATTTGTTTAATTTCTTGTTGCTTACTGGGTGAGCCCTTTAAATTTTGCACGACAAAAAAAAATTTGCATAAAGTCGTTTTTAATTTATATAACCTAACTGAAATAGCTGCTTACATTTTAACAGTTAATTTAATTCATGTGGCTTAGAAGCAAAGCTTAAAAAAAGATACATTTCAAAATCTAAATCCAGATTAGTTTCCTCAAAGGAATTGAAATATCTTTTTGCATTTATTTATTAAATAACTGTGCAAGTGTATGTGACCAGCATTGCGTCCCTATTTCCAAAGAAAAATAATTGTGATATAACATACTAATCGTCTTAAAAATTCTAGATGAAAGTTTCCTTGGTTGCACATCTCAAAACTTAGGTATTTATACTTTGAATGGTCCAGAAAAATGAATGTTTTAAATCCTCATATCTGGCACAATTTAAAATATTCTGCATAAATGTAAAACTAAAGTTTGTATAAAATCATAGTGCATTTAAAAACAGAAACCGTGATTACGTTATTTAAACATATACCTCGTATATATTTTTCTCTTTGTCCATCTGAATTTTATATAGCAATACAAAATTGTTGGAGAAAAACAATATAATGCATTTTTCACCCGTGTATTGTATGAGTTTGTGTTTGTAAATTCGAGAATACTAAATAAAAGACCTTTATAATGGAACATTTCAAAGCAACAAATACCAGTAATTAAATAGATAAATAATGTTTCTGTAAGTGTGGCTTTTGTAAATATATGTACATGTTTAAATGGTTGTGTAACAGAACTTTCAATCTCCTGGCATAAAAAATCTTACTTATTCTTAAACTATAAAGCTAAATTCAATTTTTAAAAAATGTTGGCTATTTTTATTGTTGAGTTACCTTAAGCACACACATTTCTCACTGTTCTAAAAATATTTAAGGTTTTATACTTCGTCTGTGCATAGTCTATTTGTGATATTTCATACGTATTAAAGCTTCCTCAGAAATCCTACTACTCAAAGGGAGGGAACATGAATTTTGACTGAATAAAAAGCTTAAGATAATATATGTAAACATAATTTATTAATATCTTACAGTTTTACCAATAGTAACATGATTTACTCCATAGCACAGACTTTACAGGTTCAACTGAGTCTTTTTTTTTTTCTGTCATGAACGAGTCTACGACACATACGCATTATGAGAATTTAAATATACAGAGCACCTATGTATTCTACATAGATAGATGGCGTATACTGACACAATGAACAGTTTTAGGCCTATATGTACAGCTGGGGAGGTTAAGATATTTCTGGGCAGCTACCCTCTAGTGTGTGCGTGCTACAGAAAGTATATGTCTCTGACACAAACTGTCAACAGGTCACCTGTTGTTCCAGACTCCATCCGCGGTGACCCCGGCGTCGGTCACGTCGATGTCTTCCCCGTCATCGCTGCTGCAGGAAAGCGGCTTCTCCGTGGACCATGCAGAGGCCACCGTCAAGGGTCAGACCGACCTCAGCGTGGGACTGAACCGGAACGTTGGTGGGTGATGCTGATGTTGTTGAGGGTAGAAGCTCGTCGGCTGAGGCACCAACCCCATGACGAGCGAAGGGTGGATGTAGGCGGATGGCGGATGTGTGACGAGACCGCCATAGCAGGGCGTAGGGGCGGCTAGCGGTGCCGGATTGTACAAGAACGGTACAGGAGGCACCAAGACTGGCGTCTGGGTTGCCCCTGCAGACTCCTCCTCTCCAGGCGAACTCGGCTTGTCCGGAGAGATGAGGCTCTCGATGGTGAAGGACCTCTTCGGCCTTTGCAGCGGCACCGTCGTGCCGGGAACCGTCGTGGACGTTGATGTGGGTGTCTGGTGCAGTCGCGATACGGGAGGCTGTATGTGCGCCGCCTCTGGGATCACGACAGGGGCGGTCATGGTAGGTGGCTGTGGAGGTGGTGGCGGCGGCGCAAACATGAACCGGTTGATGTTTGCAAGTGCCGCGAGTTCGTTCTCTAGACGATCCTTGTCGGTCTTCATTAGCTTGAAACGTTTCCGCCGCCTTAGAAGACTGCCGTTCTCGAACATGTCGAGGGCTGCCGGATGTAGAGTCCAGTAGGCGCCTTTCCCTGGACGGTCAGGCCGCCGAGGAATCTTGATGAAACAGTCATTAAAGGAGAGGTTATGCCTCAAAGAGTTCTGCCATCGCTGTGTATTACGACGATAGTACGGGAAGCGATCCGTGATGAACCGGTAGATGTCTGACAAGGGCAGCATCTTCTCTGGCGAACTCCATATCGCCATGGCTGTCAACGAGATGTACGAGTAGGGGGGCTTCTGGTCCCCATAAGACTCGCGGCTTGGCCGGGGCATGTCTACTTCACTGGCTCATCACAACACAAACAGTCACTACATGGTAGTCCTCAGGCACTCCCAAGTTCAACAACACAGCGGCCGCACTCCAACCAGCTTGCCACTCGACTGCGGGACTCTAGATCCTCCGAGGGGGGGCCACCCCCTCTAGATCCCCCTCGCCGCCATTGGACTGCAACAAGCCAATGGATGCTCGAGGGTGGAGTCCTCAACGCCATGCATTGGCTACCATGTGACCGTCAATACTAGGACTATAAATCCTTCCCATGTTGCACGTGCTCTTGTAGGCGTTAACTGCCTGCCTTAATGAGATTGCTCCCCCCGATTTTGAAAAATTGTTGGTTTTCCAGAAATGGCCATCCTAGACACATGAAAAATGACTGCCTATCGTTTCCAAAATGGAAATTCTTAACAGAAGTATAATTTAGCAGAAATGCCTTTTCCCCCAATTTTCTTGTTAAAACAAATTGAAAAATACCTTAAATACCTAGGATTCCATATTGCTTTACGAAGAATTTTGCAAATACTTCTAAAGCGCAACATATAAAGTCAAAATATCTGTTTAAGTAAAATATTTCTGTATGTGAAACTGTGTAACCAACAACTCTTTTCCTGTTTGCAAAATGTTATTTTATGAATTTGTGAATATTTATTTAAGCACACAATTTAGTTAATTACTTGTAATATAAGGCTTGACCTTATATATAAAACTAGCCTGCATTTTCTTCTAGTTTCTTACGTTTATATTCTTGAAGTTTAAAATCATAGTATGGTTTATGACGTCAATCAAGCTCTAACTCAAATTTATTTAATGTAAAATTACCTATATTGAGGAATTAATCCTTAAAGAATTAATCCTGTTAAATACATTACTCCGGTATATGGGTGTTTTTAATTAATTAGAGCCAACTGAAAACATACAAATGTGTATCTCGAATATGAGAACTCTAGAGGTTTACCGGGAAAGTATGTGTCAATTGGAGAATTTAATGTCGCGTCGGCATGCTAGCTCAAGGGTATTAGAGCGACTGGACGGAAACTAGGAGATCCGTGGTTCAAATCCCGGCCGTGGCATTGAATTTTTCAGTTGGCTCTAATCAATTTTAACTCAAATGTTTGCATTAATTTTATAATTTATCGTTGGAAAATTTTATGCATTACATTTGCTATTTAGAACACCAAAAGATAATTTTAATTTATTTAAAAAGGGGCAAATAATACAAGAATAAATTTTCGTAGCATCAGCGTCTTTAATATCAAACCTCACAGATAACTTTTTTAATAAGTCTAATTATTTTGTATCATAATTTTTTAAAAGTTCTGATTCTGTTACGAATCCGTTACACAGTTTGCCTCGATGGCTTTAAGTGCTGATGAGGTCAGAAACCTGCAATTGTTTTAAATTACCTTTCGTTTACTTACACTTTAATTTAGGCATTTTTCTTGTAGTATCTCAAATGATAAGTTTTCTTCCACATTTCTTGGAACTTCCCATATACATTTAGTGGTAGCTATATGATTTTAGCTATAGGTACCTCAGTACGTATTTATCTGTTGCTAAAGGTAAATATTCTGTGTTATCAAGTTAGCATGTAATCGTTTATATTCTTCTATCACGAAGAAATGACTCTATCTAGTAGTTCTATAATTTTGATAATAAATTATATAAGTATACAGTTTCAACTTGATTACTTGTTACTATCGTCATGCTGCTGTAGGTGCATTCTGCTTTTCACTTCATTACAGCTTCGGTAGCGGGTGGTTCTGGTACGCTGTGTACAGGCTTTGTGGTTTTAATTTATCCTGTGTTGTACGATACAAATACTGTACAAATGGAGACACCCAGCCTTGGTAGGTGGATAACAATATTAATACAACCAGATATTTCAAGAAAATCACAGAATTGCTTTTACAAACACTTGAGCTAAAAGTCTGCATTTTTATTTTCTCTTCCACGTTCCGAGAGTATTTTCAAAACAGGATGACCATACCCCACTGCACTGCCGAAAGCTGCGTTACTTTAAGATTTTCAGTTTACACGCTATGTGGTTTAAAATTATCCCTGAAATTGCCTATCATCCTGATTATGAGGTTCTCCTTTTGTTTGCTGGTGGTTATCCTGTGGCAGGAGAGTACCTGTTTTTGAAGGCCATTGTGCTTTGAAAAATACTATACTGATTAGTGATTGTAGTTTAAACCCAAATTTGACAGAAAATTTCGCAGGAAATGCAGGTTTTGAACTCCCAGAATGAAAAATAATAATAAATATATTTTTCGTATGGTTAATGTGCCACTGTGGAAAGCATAAATAAAAACTGAAAAATTAGATAAACACCAAACTTTGTTAATTTATAAGAATGCAATACGAAAGTTTTAAGAAAGTACCTAACCCCAAAATATCCTTTATCTACTTGGAACATTTTGAAAAATGTAATGGCTATAAAACTTTTAATTAAAATGCCATATAGGTATTTATTCTACTTTTAGTCAAACAAAATGCATTTGATTTTTCTGGGAATGTCCTCAGATGTTCTCTTCATTATGGGTAATTTTTGAATAACTGGTAAAGTCTAAAGGAGAGAGAAATTCTCACTACACAGAAAGGGAATATGTTGCTAAAACGCAATTTATGTCAAATTCGCATTTTGTTCAAATACCTAGCTTAGTTTTATTAGTTTGAATTTTCTAATACTTTTCTCAAATAATGAGTCGCTATTCGTTTTTTCTATCATGACCTTGAAAAGATGATTACGTCAAATCCGCCACAGTAAACCAGCTCTTAATAGATTGGACAATCGCTAAAGCTTGGTGCTTTCCTAATTCCCATTCTACCTACAATGGAACTGTAATTAAAATATCACTGCAAATGTTTATCTCCATTGCATTCAAGCTAGGTACACATTTGTTGAACTGTCACGTATTGTTTGCAATAGGGGTACATTTCGTTTTGGTGTTATGGTATTAAGGATACACACATTTGAGCGCACACTCTCCCACTTCTTTCTCGTTTTTTTTTTTTTTTTGTTTTTTTTTTGGGGTTTTGTTTTGTTTAGGAGGGATGGTATTCTGGGGAATTTTGAACAAGAGTGAATGCAACACTCGGTATTCCGGAGTCCAAACATGGAGAAAATAATAGGGAAAAAGGGGGGAAAAAACTCCTACACTTTGATGGTTCGGGAACAAGGGACAAAAAAAAAAAAAAAAAAAAAAAAAAAAAAAAAAAAAAAAAAACCGACAGCAGAGTTAAACCTCTGAAGAAAATATAATAGGAAGACTTAATGGATCATTGAAAATAAAGGGCATTAGAATTGCTGTGAATCAAAATATGTACCAATGTTATTGATCGCATATATTTGGTATGGTCATGTTGAAAGGAATGTTGAAAGGACATTGACTACTGAGGCTGGCTTTTACTGTGTCCCTAGGTGAAAAAGGCATCACCCAGAAGCTGGACGGATTTAGTAAGATCAGCAATGGTATCCAAAGTTTTGATAAATGGGAGTTATTTGGCATCAGAGAGTAAAATGATATTTAGCTGCAGCCAGCCCTGAAAGTACAAACCTGAAAAGAGGTATTCTGGTAGGCAATAAAATGTGTATTTCTGGTAAAATCTTGATATCGAATTTCCTTTGGAAGGAAAGGGGAATATCTACTAGGTGCATGTTAAAAAGTTAAGTTAATCATCTCTTCAGTTTAGGCCAAGATTCTTAGCTCTTCAAATGAGACAAGTTGGCTAATACACGACGGCCTATACAGAAGATTCAAAATATTTTCATATTGCACTGCAATTTTGGGACCTTGTTTCCCAGGATTTCTTTGGTTTAACAAAAATGCTTATGGGTGTAAACACCTATCGCTGAAAAAACAAAATTTTCTCGCTGAAAAATAATTTAAAAGTAACAGTTTTGCTTGCATATTATAACAAAGAAGCTATGGGAAATCAAAACGTTGATTCTTTCTGCTCAACGACATTCTCATAATTTACGGTAACATTTTATGACAACATAAACGTCAAAGGGATTTGTATTTTCTGGAATTTTATTACTTAAGATGTCACCATGGAGTAATGCATAACATATACTTTTGGTGAGGCAGATAAATCCTTGTATTACTTTTCATGTACATATAAAGCACTTTTAAATTGCTATTTTATAGTCCTTCACTTCTATATGAAATTAAGGTCAATTAGAATAAAGTAAAGGAGCAGTAGGTTCAATGTTTTCATATTATATTTCTCCAATAGCTATTTAAACAATAAAATCACAAATTTCTAGTTAATTACACTGATAGATGCAAAATAATCAACAATAGCTCATGTACTATTATTAGTGGTGGTAGTGTTGTTGGAGTTGTAGTTGCAAATTTATTACCAGAACCTTAACAGATTGTATCATCATACTTCATTTTAAAGATTGTCCATTACTACTACTAGTTAAATTTACAGCTTAAACGTTTTAAGAGCGTTTGAAGAAATTACTTGTATGATATGAAATGATATCATTTACTGAGTGCGAGAGAAAATATATCTTAGACTACCCTAAGCTGGACCCTGCCACGTTTAATTACAGGGTAGCTCTTCTATATATTTTCATGGTTGGTATTATTCATATTACAGCTCTTCCTTTTTAAAATCAACCTGCTCCCACTCTCCTTTAATTTCACATTCCCTCATTCTCAGTTAAACATCATGTTTACTGATAGAGTCAACATGAAATATTCAATGCCACAGCCGGGATTTGAACCACGGATCTCCTGGTTTCCATCCAGTCACTCTAACCCATTGAGCTACCATGGGCAACCCGACGTAATGACATTAAATTCTGATTTAACTCTTATTATTTTAGTTAATTGATGGAAATTAATAATTTCTTCACAATAGAATGATGAAGCCTGGAACTCAAGTACTTACGATGGTAAGTCGCCACAAATGGTTTATCTCGAATGCGGGAGCCCCTAGAGGTTTACCGGAGAATTAAATGCCATGACGTCGGGTTGGCCACGGGAGCTCAATGGGTTAGAGCCACTGAACGGAAACCAGAGATCCGTGGTTCAACTCCCGGCCGTGGCACTGAATTGTACACGTTGACTCTATCAAAAACTTTAGCCTATATACGGCTAGTCTGAGGAAATGATTCATTTCCATCAATTAAATAAAATCATGTTTACAGTTATTACTCAATGTTTAGTATACTGTTAACTGTTATTCCTTATTCCAACTCACTATTTCACTATAGCGTAACTTTTACTGTAGGTATGTGCATTCGCTCAGCAGCTGCTCACTTACCGTGTACTCAAACGTTTAATTTAACTTGACGCTCTTGGTAAAATATCAGGTCTTTTTCTATCTTGCGTCATTTTTTCATTTATAACCAAATTTACTTTCCCTGGGTGTATCTTACAATCTGATTTTAACTTTTTTTAACTTTTTCTTACGTCTTTTCTAATTGCTTTTCCTTTCCGCTCAAATCTTACCATTATTTGCTTTATTACTACACTATCATTAAACTCAGTATCCTTCTCCTTTCACGACATCGTCTTACCCTGTTTGTCTTACCACAAGGAGTACTACTTTCAGTTTCTTTGCTGTATATGGTTCCCTGTATAACCCATTATAATTTCCCTTTTCTTTTCGCCAATTACCTTTTCATTCCCCCATACCCTAGCTTTATACATTAGTTATTTGTGGTAAGGATTCCTTATAAATGTTAATAATTTTGTACAGGACATACATAATAAAGGATTTACGTGTTATTTAAAAAGAATTTAATAGCATCACTAAAAGGCTGTAGAATATTTGTATTTATCTTAGCTACGCATTCGAAAAGTCATAAACTACATCTTCTTCAATTCCACATTTAATTCCAATTGACTTAGGTGTCATCCCGGTGAATTTTCCAATTAACGTAGAGTGTAAGAGAATGAGTGGAGTTTGCAGTATGGAGAAAAAAGGTTTGTGAGGAAAAATGGGAGAAAGTAGAGAAGAGTATAATGGGTATAAACATGTTAACAGGAAAGGAGGAAAAGAAGGTAAGACGTATTGGTGAGTTCTTGCAGAAAGTAAAAGAAAAATAGGCAAGAAATGTAAAGGATATAAGAAAGGAAGATGGGGTAGTGAAGAGAGGGGCTAGTTAAGTAACAATGAGACATGGAGGTTAAGAGCTACCTGGCAGAACAGAAGGTGTCATCTAAGCCAAGGTAGCAGCTAGGTAAAGACAAATAAATGTAGCCTAAAGTTGAAAATTGTAAAATTTTGGAATATGTACATGAATGAATTAAATTAATTAACATAGTGACATTAAAACTATTACATTCACATTATATTTACATACTGTAAATGTTACATATTGCAGAGGGCGTGACACGGAAATCTTGATTCTAAAACCAACTCAGTTTTGTAATAGGTGTAGTGCTTGAGGTTAATGAATTACCTACTTAAAACAATGAAATAAATTCGCAAGTAAAAGTGGAGGTGAAATAGTATCGTTTTTACCACTAAATACTATTGACGAGATGTTTATTAGGCATAGGTTACACAACTCGCATTGCGTTCGACATAGATCTACTGTGACTATCGCCTGAGGAAGGGGAAGAGGAAGCAGTGAAATGAAAACCACACGAGGTATAGGGGAGACGAGCCACAGAGAAGCGCAAATCCGTAACAATTCCAGGCTCTAAGATCTGACGCATCGTGGAAATGTCTCAGAGGAGAGACAAACGACCTTCGACCAAGCAGCCCTCCCATAATTATGGGGAGTATTATTTCCATTTAGCTATTTATCAGCACCACCACACTTCTAAAAATCTAGAAGCACCTCGGAAAGAATCAAACTTAAGTGGCTGGTTATAGGTGGCCTATTGTTTCCAAGATCGCGGGTTCAAATCCGGCCCAAACCATAGTTTAAGGTGTGCTTATAAGAGACATCCTTATGTCAGTAGATTTACTGGCATGTAAAAGAACTGCGTTAAGAAATTCTGGCGCACTGGCGGCGCTGACAGGGTCGTTAAGAAACATAACATTAATTATGTATTTTACACCGATAAAACTGAGAAAGAAGCAGAACGAAAGGAAAATGACGAAAAAGAAACCGTGGTAGATGATAAACTACCCCAGTACTCGCCAGTCAATCAAGGAAATACAAAAAAAAAAAAAAAAAAAAAAAAAAATGCTTAAGATAAAAGTGAGTGTTCGATGGGAACCACAAAGCATTGGTGCAACAGAAGTTAGAAAATGCAATTCAATAATTACGATTTCTAATGCTTGCTAGCATTCTTTATATTCCGTTCTAAGACTTTGTCATTAGTAAAACGGTACAAACTAAATACTAATTATGACCACGTGATGTTGTGTACTGAATTAATACTTCATGATAATTTTCATTCGCTTAAGTTAAATCTTTCGTCCGAAAGCACCATTAATATTAGTTTCAGGCAATTTTTTTCTTATTCACTTCAATATTTCAGCGAAGTATCTTATTTGTAACTTATATACAATAGTTTTTTAGCATCCTCTCCTTTCACGTTAGAGCAGATTTTAAGCATGTTATATTCTTAATTTTAAATTGATGTTTGGTATTGCTCAATTATTTTGAAGCTTTAAACTCAGAAGTTTGAGAACTTAATTCCTCGGCGCAATAAGTAGATTTTCCGCGTATAATGTGAGGCTCGCATAGGGGGTAGTCTAGCGTTGGGTTTAAGAATAATTGTTTCAATAGTAATAATACGGAGCATAAATTTCCGTGAGTTGTAAAAGTGCTAAGCTTCCCTCGTTAAGTTTCTATTAGCCCTAGCGCGAGTTTTAGCCGCTATTGTCTGCCCATAATCGACCACAGAGGTCCTTTATCAACTTAGGTCCCGTCTACATATCACTACCCGCACCAACTTCCCTACTATGGTTGCTAAATCCTAAGTTTCTATCTGTAACACAAGTTTTACTTTGTAACTTCCTGAGTACTAAGAATTTCATTTCCCTGTTTTATGCTCTACATAACTGATTTCCAGGTACCCGATTCCTACTTAATGGTATCTATTCTTGTGGACTGAATTCACCACAGCGCTAATTGACCAGTCCAAATGCTTTCTCTTAACACGAAATTGCTGATTATACCTTCAATTCTTTGATAGAATGTAACAAGTTCTCTTTCCATTATACACTGATGCCCGATTTCACCAACAGATGTTAATACTTAACATGAGTTTAGCAATAGTTAAAACAAAACTCCCATTTCACCAACAAGGGTTAGCGTAATACTCGTGTTAAATCTCTTGTTAAACTAAAAAGCCAAATTTCTGATGTTAAGTCCTTAACAATTGCAAATAGTAAAAGATGGCGGGCATGCACTCAGCTACTGATGTCGTGTTGGTATACTTAAGACCGTCTAAATGGCATTCGTAATAGAGTACGGCCTATGAGGAGAAATGATTTTGAGGGGCTATCAGAAGAAAATTTTCTACAGAGATATAGACTGTCGAAACATGTTGCTATGAAGGTTACTGCGGAATTACAAGAGAGGTTAGAATATGCATCGAAAGGAACATGGCGATCTCGCCTTTGCTTCAAGTACCAATAACTTTGCGATTTTATAATTCACTGAATTATGTGGATAATACACTGTCCACCTGCAGTCTTAAAACGTTCAAGTCACTTGTCCTTCTTCGCTCCTCGTTTTAAATTTACGTAATACTGACAAGTTTTTTGGCGCGTGTAGTAATGACACATGCATTTGAATTAAATTCGTTTCCAATATTTTCCCCCGAGACATCTTTCTCTTTTACATTCACCGCATCCGTCCTCTTATTTTCCACGATATCCTTACACTTCGTCACCAATTCAATTTACAATTCTTTCTCCATCGATGAGAAATTTGTATCGCGGCTTTATTTATGATTTTGTCCATCCGCCATTTTTCAGCTTGTGAAGACGAAAATGAAAACAAAAGTGCATCGCAGTACGTTCAGAAAATAATACGATTCATTCATAGCCTTCTATAGCAGTGATATTTACAAGTTTCTTGGAGTTAACACAGGTTTGTTAACATTTTCAGAAAATAAATTGGTGAAATGCAAGAAATTTAACATTAGTGTTAGCGCTGTGACAATTGTTACGCTCCATTTGTTAACGTCGATTTTAACATCTGATGGTGAAATCGGGCATGAGTATCTTATACGCAAATAGTATATTGCAATTATCTATCTTATTTTTTATAAAAGTATTAATCCCGCCTGTCAATAATTTCGATATGACCCCGTATGAGACGCCTTTTCTATACACTGTTTGACCAATAATGTTTAGAAAGAGGCAAGAGGAAGCGTATGAGAGCATTGGACATGTGAGCTGTAACAAACGCCGCCTGCCTCGTTAACAGGCCAGTAAACATGCCATCTTGAGATGCCCTCACTGTCATCTGTCGCAGAAGTGGGAGTGCTTCTTACAGCCAATTAGAGACTTAATGTCGCACCCACAGCCCAATAATGAGCTCTTGTTATGTAAAAACAATATGACATAGTAATTATAACGTGCGGGCCTTGTTCGTCACATCTAGCGGCGCATCTTGGGCGTGGTACGATAAAGCATGGAAAATACGAGAGTAAAAGCACGTAAAAAGAGAAAAATAAAGCGGCGTGAGGGCCTGAAGAAATTACAGAGTTAATAGGCAGAAAAAAGAGGGAAGAATTCTGCTTAACACATAGACATCGTTGAAGCTTTTGACAAACCTAAAGAGCAAAGTTATGAGTAATTTTCAATGTAATGAAATTAAAATACTTACGTTTATTATAAATAATTAAAGATTTGATACGGTAAAACTGTTTAAAAATAGCAAATAAACATAAAATATCTGAAAAATTTTGATGTGCTACATTTACATCGTTTTTTCAAACATCTATCGTTTATTAAGTGTACATCTACAAAATCAATAAAGAAAGTTTATTTTCCTGTAAAATTCATTTTAATTTCAGGGAAATAGCAATGGTCAAATATTTAAGAACTAGACGCTATATGCTGGCCGTAAGTACACAGTGTTCCCATACAATCACAAACAACTGAAGGTTCAAAGGCCTTTGAAACAAGAGAAAGCAATGAACAGTATTACAATGTAATATTATATTTTTTTTTTATTTATCCAGATTTATTGAACCCTATTTTACACAGTGGTATATTAGGGTTAGGGTACATACATAAAAATATACAATTTTAACAAAAATATTTTAAATACTAGAAGGAAGAAATGATGTTTTAATCTGATGCATATTAATTTAAACTATTTCAGACGTTTAAACACTGAGTTTATAAACATAATGAAGTACTTATACTGTTGTGGCTTATTAGCAAGGAGTGAGCGGAGCAGAAAATGCAGTTCCTAGAGAGTCTATCTTGAATATTAATTCTTGTCTTTCTCTCCAGAAAATGGGACAACAGAAAAGGAGATGAACCACAGTTTGAAATGCTTCACCACACATGCACTCGCGGTTGGATGTTAAGTGAAAGCCTGATAAGTATCCACCAAATTTACCATGTCCACTTAAAAATTGTGTCAAAACAAAATTTGGTACAAGAGTTTCACATTTTCCTCTGTCATATATACCAGGGAAAAATAATGTTTTTGTTAAACTTCCATTTGGAGTTGTTAGCCACTATTGGTTCCATTCTTCAAGAATATGTTGATGTATTATTCTCCTTACATTATAAATAGGACCTAAAGAGTATGTCACAGGAAGATTGGATTCTGCAGCCTTCTTAGCCAACCAATCAGCGCTCTCGTTACCTAAAATTCCATGTGTCCTTTAAGCTATCCCATGCAAATAATATTATATATTTGTGTATCGCTTAACGGTTACCAGGTATGCACAAAATGTTACCTAAAATTCCTCCCAGAGAAAGAGGACCTCACCGGTTTTTTCAACAACAATTAAAAGTCAAGGTATGCGTATGTACATTTCTCTTGCAAATATCATCAATTTTTAAGAGAATCCATAAACTGGAAAATGTTTTATTCGAAGGGTATTTTGCACACACGCATAACAAATTTACATACACTCATGTATTTTAACACACACACACACACACATAACACATCAACAAGCAACATTTAAAACAGCTTACTATCCTATTTACTTCCAGTTAACCGAGATGGGCATTTGAAAAGATGGTTTTGTTACATATTTCCCTGTAAACACAATGAAATAGAGGGAAACAGGAGGCTTCAACGATCGTCAGATCTCTTAAGAATTGGTTGCTATGCAGGGGTTTGAATTCCATTTTCTTTGCATGTTCAAGACATAAAGAAGCGAATAAAGACTGCAAAGTGTATCAGTATTGAAAAATCTAAACCAATAACGGAATATTCTCTCAAACAAATGTATTTGACCTTAATGATATTTACTTTTTAGAAGACCAAGATTGAAGTTAATTGATGGAAATTAATCATTTCTTCACACTAACCGTATATAGGCTAAGGTTTTTGATAGAGTCAACTTGAAAAATGCAATGCCATGGCCGGAATTTGAAACACGGATCTCGTGGTTTCCGTCCAGTCGCTCTTACCCTTTGAGCTACCATGGCTAACGTGCCGTCCTGCCATTAAATTCTCCATTTGACTCGTATATTTTCCCGGTAAAACACTAGGGGCTCTGGCATTCGAGATACTCCGTTTGTGGCGACTTACTATCGTAAGTACTTGACCCCCAGGCTTCATCATTTAGCTCTTATTATTTAAGTTAGTGATTTACCTGGAAAATATATAAGTCAATTGGAGAATTTAATGTCGTGATAGCTCAAACGATAAGAGCGACTGGATGGAAAGCAGGAGATCTGTGGTTCAAATCGCAGCCATGGCATTGAATTTTTCAAGTTAACTCTATCTATAACAAGATTTGTTTATCTCTTATACATTACCAGAAAAAGAGAGATGCCTACACAAATATTAATTTCTTTTTAACTTTAACATACTCAGGACGTGCGTTTCATGTGAAATTGTTTAGTATAATATAAGGTATCCCTTCATAATCTTTCTTTCCTTTGTTTATTCTCAAAATATACTTTTCCTATGAAATTTTTATATTAAAAATTGAGTGAAATAAGATAGGAAAGATGCAGCATTCTTTTTCATCATACAAGAATTATTATGACTTACATCTGTTGCATCTTATGAGTTTGTAGAATTTATTGTTTATGATATAGGTCTTCCTCATTTCTTTTTTTTTTTTTCGAAATTACTTAGTTTATGCCTTCTCAGGAAAACTGTTTATTGCCATTCATTTTCTATACTGGTATTGATTTTGTTTTATTGCCTAATTACCTATATTAGGTTTAAAATAACTAAGCAATTCTTGATAATTTTTGTATGGAATAAGTAAAAAAATACCATATATAATCATACAGTATCGAATTTAAAACTATTCCCCAGTTTCAAAGCATGATATCTAACATTGAAGGAACAGGGACAAATGAAAGGCGGTTATTCACAATAATGCACAGGAAGAATGGTATTCCAGTTTTTGTTGCACCAAGTTGAGGGCAATTACTGGAGTGAAGTAACGCCCCAACTTCGTTAAACTGGATCTGCCAAGAGGAATAACGTATAAACAGAGAAAAGTCGGCACCGATTGGTCACAGTTGTCTGCCGAACAATGTTGATCAATGACGGTGATAATTCCAGCAGGTATTGGTGTTAGGGGGCCGTGACCTGCAGCACCCTGCTGAGAGACTAAAGTGCTGAGTTGGAGTAAAGCTTTGCCGCCCGCTGTATTGTCATGCAACGGCCAACACCCTCTCTTTCCTTACTCCCATATGGCCCTGCTTTCTTATTTACTTTATTTTGCTTTGGTTTACCAGGGTTTTGTTTCTTACATGTAGCAAATCTTATCAAAGAGAAACAAATATACTTCTTGTTCTTTTTCACTTCACGGTTTAGACAAACACCTGTTCTGCATTCACAGCATCTCTGCTCATGTTCTCTTACATCGTGCCTATTGGTATACCATTTTTTGAGTTTTTTAAGGTCCATGTGGTATACGAGATGTTTCCACTTATTTTGATATTGTTAAGTTGTACTTTGTGTGTAATACATTTGTAATCATTTCTAATATATTCAGCCCGCCTTGGTAGCGTATTGGTAGCATGTCTGCCTTACGTTCAAGAGGTCCCTAGTTCGAATCTCGGTCAGGGTGAGTTACCTGGATAAAGTTTATCCAGGGTTTTCCCTTATCCTTCAAGACGAATGTCGGGTAACTATAAGCTCTATGGCTCATTTGAGCATCATTTCACCCATTGCAATCATCGTCCGATATGACTTAACGTTGGAGGACGTAAATTACACACAAAAATATCTTCATTTCACAAGTGATCATTTCGAAGGTATCAGCCCTCAAGGAAATATTTCTGCACTCTGAAAACGACACCCGTTAGGAAACATTAAATATTTCTGATTGTATATTAAATATTTAACAACATTGCTCATTAGAGATATAAATGTTTGTGCAGTAAGGTTTTGTCTACCTCTTGCGGTTTTAAATTTATGCAAAAGTAATCCAGAATGAAGAGAATTTTGAGAACATTCCGAAATAATTCAAGGTATACGTTTATTATCATTTATTTATCCTCCAAATTAAGTAACCGTATTATACCGGTAAGATATATTAGGGTTACAAAACCACATAAATTCAAAGATCGAAATAACTGACATAAAAAATGAAGAAAATGAAGGGAAGATATTTGGATGTGGCTGCAAAACTCACATGTTCCACCACTATTTTAGCTGCTTAAAGTCATTCCTAGAAGTAATTACATAAATAAAAGAGTAGAAAAAATAGACATGGATTCCCTTCTCATTAAACATTACGGAGAAGAGTGGAGAACGCTTGAATCTGAACACTTTTTTAAACATGTAATAGATGGCACAGAAATTAATGTAGGGGCAGATGAACATGCAGTCATGTAGAAGAATCACCTGTTTTACACATTTAGGACAGACTTTTTCACTTGGTTTCAATGTTTAGCATTGTAGTTTAATAATGCATAAGTTACAATGAAGTGATTTCAATGATACACCTGCCAAGAAATTTTATCTTAACTGAAGTGTTACATCTTCATTATTCCTGGTATCAAAAATAACATCCTCCATAGTATAACATTGAGGAACTGACATTCTCCACAGCTTGGTTGCAAAGATCACTTAATCCTAGATATATATTTTTATGTGAACATACAAAAATAATCATACGTCAACGAAATGTCAATATCATGCTGCTACTTCAAATTCAAAGTGATGATTTGATGTAAACTGTTGAAGCAGCATTTATTTACTATTCATTCTTCATGAAAATTACAAAAAAAAAATTCTAATTAATGAATATTTTCATTTGGATTAGTTTTTTGTGGATTTCTTAACATTTTAAAAAGTGTAGAATTCGACTTTTGCCCTTAGACCCTTCATATAAGAGCTGTGAGAAGAGGTAATTGTAGGCAGAGAAAGTTGTTCTAACATTTCACAGATTTTAATTGGATAAATTTATAATACATATTAAATTACGAAGGAAGATTGAAATAAATGACTTTTAGTGTTGGCCAATATAGATCGGAAACAAATCAAACATTACTTAAAGGTAAACATAAAAATAAAAATCAAATTCCTATTTGATAATAATAAAAATCAAGTAATGAATATCTTCTAGGAGCTAATTTTGAATATGATTTAAAAAAATTATTGCATTATCAACTTTGAGTCAATTAGGTTTAATAATCAGAATTTTATCTTTAGGATTTGCTGATCTGACTTTATATACCGGAAGCTGTTCATCTCAGTTTAAAACATTCTAGTATCCAGATTGGTCAACAATTTTAATTATTAATAATGCAGCAAAATAATGTTTATTATGTAACATAACGTGCCCATGTAATCAATATAGAAATATTAAAGTGATTAAAATGTAGTATGAGAGTGATTCGCATCCTTGTGTATAGTGTGAAACATTGACTACAAAGAAAAGGAATAAAATAAGAATAATGCAGCAGAAATGAAATAGTTCAAAACTATTAAATGGTGTGCAATAATGGATAAAATAAAAAATGATGACATCAGATATAAATTCGTTATTAATCCTATATCTAAATGACAAAATAAAGCAAAATAAAGTTTATAAAAGGGATAGACAAAAATCTTATCTACAAAATATATATACCTATAGGCATCAACCGTATGGAAGAAGTACTGGAAGACCGGTGAGAAAAATAGAACCAAACAGAGGCCAGAAAAGGAGATATCCAAATTCCATGAAGAGGTTATGATAAGGTGATGATTATAGTGAGAAAAATAATGTTACAATTTACATGTGATGGTTTTCAATATTTTTCTTTTATTAGCTTATTTTTTTTTTTAATTGTGCTAATTTCTTCATATTTTTAGTGTTTAAAAAGGATTTTACATCAATTTATAACATCACAGTTCCTTTTATTAATACCAGAAATTACCATCATATGACAGAGGCAAAAATAAGTTTATATTAGGAATAACCAATGATTTTTCATTTTCTGTGATTTTACAAATGTATTCCTGTCTAAGTAGTAGGATGATAAAATTTTAATATCTTAAACAGTAAGTTCCCGAATCACAGTCCACTTCTTGAAGTTATATAAATACATACCATGTAAATGCGAATGACACTCTGGTAAGGTTGGTTGAATGTTGAGAATTTATGATTTAATTTATTCAGCTCCACTTTGGGAAGTCACTTGAAGTAAAATTCTCTAATTTGGGACTTGAAAAACTTTTATACACCAAAAATTATCATTGAATTAATTTCGTAATTTTAATTTGTTCTATTAATGTTACTAATGTTTGTATATAGCGATGAGCAGTTTTATAAGTCTTGCTTATGCAAAAAAAAATTGTAATTATTAGAATTTTCTTTGTATCGATTTGGACTCTATCAGTGCGTGAAATTCTTTTCTCAGAATCATGGTTTCGGATTGGTACGTTCTGTTTGGTTCAATTTGTGAAAATAAAGATGCAAACTCTCTCTCTCGTTGGTAACACTTTACTTAAAGATACTCCTTATACACTATTACAGAAAATTCAGTTTTTACAAAACTCTCTTACACATCCGTTCCCGTGACTAGCAAACATCCTTCTCTAAGGAAATTAATTGTTCTTTCACACTGGCCGTGTGTAGGCTAAATTGTGGAAACGTAGAGTCAGACTGAAAAATTCAATGCCATAGCCGGGATTTGAACCACGGAGTTGGAGAATTTAATGTCACGTCGACACGTTGGCCATAGTAGCACAATGGTAGTGCGACTGGACGGAAACCAGAAGATCCGTGGTTCAAATCCCGGCTATGACATTGAATTTTTCAGTCTGACTCTACGTTTCCATCCTTCTCTAAGCTTCTTCCTTTGTGAACATTATTCATTTTCTGTCATCTTGAAAACCGTATCCATAGCCTACTCTGTATTTTGTTACTTTCCCATATTCCCAATACAAAAATTTTAACACATTTTAACATTTCCAAAATTTTAACGTCACTATAAAAGAATATGAACATCACAAAATATATAAATGATTATATTCGCGGCTAAACGGAAACAACTGTTTCAATGAAAGGTTTTTACACAGCATGGAAAGTAGAGTGATGTAGTGATGTGTGATCTCAAAATTGATTGCTATGATAGGTAATGAAAATATTTTCATCGAAATCAATGAATGTGAACTTAAAGACAGTGCAAATGGTTCGATATGAGAAAAAATTTAAGGTGGGTGCGTCTGATTCTTGTTGCTCACTAATTATGCGTTTGTCTTTGTACTTTTCTTTCACTCTGTCTGAAATTCAAGTTATTAAACAATAGATATAACTTGATGTTGTCTTTCTTTGTGCGACGATTTTAGTTGGCATTCCCTCCCTATGTATGCAATAGTGAAGACGTCACTCTGTAACGTGATGTTAAAGAACGGGAATTAGCGAGTATACGTCCTGCAGAGAAACACAATATTTGTTATCTTGTTCCGATGGGCCTGTGCTTTAAGATGTCTGCATAAAAAGAAATCTACGTCTGTGAGCTCCGTCAAACGATATAGTTTCGCCACGGCCAATTCACCTTCATGGATATCCAAAACAAAAGGGGGGAAAACCAGCATTAAGTCATTATGTGCCAGTATACCAGTCATTTTTAGCCAGCGAGATTTCTAAAAGTTGTTAGAGATTGCACGAGGTTCAAGAAATATTCTCCATTTAAATCACCCTTCCAGGAAAACCCATGCATTAAGTTTCCATTGATTCTGGATGTAACCCTCACAGAACAGAGAGACTGCGATCTGCCGATTACCATGTTGTGCCGGTTAACACTACCATATTTTGAAGGTACATTCATCTGACCAAAACAGACTACCGAGATGTTAAAAATAGCGTATCATTGTACAGTATTTGATAATTCTGGTTTGAAAAAGATTTTCTGCTGATTCTTGCTTGCACCTAAATTTGTATGGGTACCAGTTCTGTCTTCGGAGTACTTGAAGAACGGCGATTTTGTTGAGTTGTAATTTGACTACGTTTTGTCTGCGCTCATGTGGGGGTGTTCGGGAAATAGACCAGGTACTCTTCCTGACGCCTATTTACGTACAGCCACTCTTGGTGCACGGCCTAGTTATTGAGTAAGTTTCAAGCATCTACAATCTTTCAAGTGTGCCAGAAGACAAGAATGACGTAATATTAAGGATTGTAAATATTGTAAAATTGGATATTAAATATTGTAAATATTATTATTTACTGCTTTACTGCTAAAATAATGTATAAGAAATATGTGAAGTAATCGAAGAAACAGTCGAAGTTAAGTGCTTGTACACCGAATTCTCTAATCTAGTTTGGTGACTGTATTATCAACTGAAGAAAAGGCAACTAAACGAAAAGAATCAGTCCTACTTAATATGAAGACGTTGCAGCAGAGCATTTTGGAGTACGAGTTGCCTATTCGAACAAAATGGATGGCGATTTGCAAATATTACAATACTAATGAAGCTGTAACTCTCAAGGGTTCCAGAAGCGTTAACCATAATCTTGTTTGCTCTTTCTATAGATTGAAAAGAAACGTTCTCTGTTAATTATTTTAATTATAAAACTTTTATTATTGTTTACCTTTAATATTCCACCCACAATTCGTTAGACAGTCTACACTGGAAATATGTTTGAAGCTGCTTGAACCCCAAAAAATTTAGTAATGGGTACATGTGCGTGTACGTGTACGTGTACGTGTACGTGTGTGTGCCTCTAAACGACATAGTTCAAACACCAAAAATGGTTAATATATCAAACTTGGTATTTTAAACCAATACTTTCTAAGGATGCAAAAAGAAGTTCCTCAAAAACGTTCTTATCCCAAACTACCTTTGCATGGAACACTTTTCGAAAATTCTTATTTTTTAAAATTAAGGATGTTTAAGATAATTTCATGACAAATAAATATAGGGTAGAGAGGAGCTATTCCGCTCATTTCAAATTTATGGTGTTATAAAACAAACAATAACATCTTTTATGGAAACGTAGAGTCAGACTGAAAAATTCAATGCCATAGCCGGGATTTGAACCACGGATCTTCTGGTTTCCGTCCAGCCGCACTACCATTGTGCTACTATGGCCAACGTGCCGATATGACATTGAATTCTCCAACTGACTCGTATTTTCCCGGTAAACCACTTAGGAGTTCTCATAAACACATGAGACAACTACCTTAATGGCGACTTACTACATGTAAGTACTTTAAGGCCCGGGCTTTATAGTTAACCACTATTAGGTTAATTAATTGGTTTACCGGGAAAATATGAGTCAGTTGGAGAATTTAATGTCATATCGGTACGTTGGCCATAGTAGCACAATGGTAGTGCGGCTGGACGGAAACCAGAAGATCCGTGGTTCAAATCCCGGCTATGGCATTGAATTTTTCAGTCTGACTCTACGTTTCCACAATTTAGCCTACACACGGCCAGTGTGAAAGAATAATTAATTAACATCTTTTATGTTAAACATAGAGCAGAGAAATTTTTATTAATCCCTTAAAGCGTACAGATATTATAAACGCAGATATTTTGCTTGCTATAGTTGTGATCAAATGAAACAACGAATGTTGCACAAAAGGGAATTTCAGAATTAACGGGGATACTCAGCACGGCCCCGGGGCTATTACCGCTCACAGTACTCTCGCATTTTAATTAAATGTATTTGCCACAAATGAAGTTTTTCTTACCAAATTCACCAACGCAAACTTCTTGAAACCCATAGTCCATATTTCTGGCATTTGATTCTAGTCTTTTTTGGTTGCTGATTTCGGAGAATATAACTTTAACCCACAAAAACCACATGGTGCATCTTCCACATCACTGTATTCTATTTGTAATAGAACCAAGTAATCACTTGACTCACTATTCCCACAATTTAATTTTACAATAAGTCTACGCTTTCTTTTTGTTCCGGTGTGCATCCAAAGCCTCTTGCTGCCAAGTATTTTAATCTGCAAACTTCTTCTCCTCCTCCAAACTGATCACTGTAGGATGACCAACTGCTTTGTACACTCCTCCTCCTAATGCTTCTTGACGTTGATGTGCATGAACACGATCCTTGAGTGTAGAGTAAGGCACTCTGAAAAGGCCCGCTGCTCCTCTCATACTTACATCGCCGTTTAATACGCTTTAACAGCACCAGCAATGTCGTTCTCGTCCAGTTTCGTTCCAGCTTCCTTTGTCTATATGTGTGTGCCATCTGAAACGATCAAACAAAATTCAGTAATAGTTTTATAAGAAATAATTAGGTTAAAAGAGTACAAAAAACCTATATTTTTACTGGGCGGGAATAACCCCTATTTGCTCGAGCGGAATAGCACCAAAGGTTGAACTTTTGAAATTGCGCAGCATACGAGAGCTATGGTAAAAGAAACGCGCCATCTGCTATGCATGGACGTAACCAAAACTATAATCTACACTGATACTGATTTTCAATCAAAAATCTCTCTATTTGCAGATATTAGACCCTAAGTTGCAAACGGTATTTCTTATTCAAGACAAAAAGAGCAACATAAGTTACTTACCTTGCAACCTTCTTCTGTTAATACTATTAAAACAACAGCCTACAACCTCAAGTAAATTCATAGAAACGTAGCACAAACATCAAACTTGACAATGAACTGGCAGGGAAGTCATCGCTGCCATGATTGTTGGGCAGTAAACCAATTTGCTTATTTTAAGGCGGAAAAGCCCCGTGAGCGAAATAGCCTCACCCTACCCTACTGAGAACAGACTGTTAGGTTGTCTTTGTTCTGAACGGCATTTTTATAACTAGAAAAAGTAACTGTGGAATAAAGTCTTACTACCAAACACGCTTTCGTCCTTAAAGTACTCAGCTTAAGTAAAATAGCATCTCTTTATAGTGTTTAACATATCTGACATATTCTTTGTTATTATTCTGAATGTTAAAATATTTTACCCGTCTGTAACCTGCAAGTCGCTTTTCCATATATATATATTGCATAATTGGTATACCATAAGAGATAGAATAACTTTTACTAGCTATATCTCGTTAAAGCACACACAGCATAAAATAATCTTTTACAACTAAACACTTCCAAAGAATCCCTTGTTTTTTGTTCAAGTTTTCAAATGTTTATATTTTACTTAATGGGGAAGTTATTTGTTTTCTAGTTGTCATATAAAGAATATGAAGTTTCAAAGCCGTGATGCAGAAACTATCTGTATGAACAATTAGTTTGGTAACACAGTATGTAGATATGTTCTAGTGTTTTCGGTGTTAATAATGTTTTAGTTCACAAATGTTGTAACCCAATAGTTGAAAACAGAGCATCGCTATTTGTAGAAAGTAAATAAACCAATTCAAACGATCTTGTGATTACTCTCTTCCATGTCATTTTTACTACATGCGTCACTGCAGGCAGTGACACTGATGATTCATGACATGAAAATGGAACACCGGTGGAACGAAATGGCGGGGGAAACCGGAGAACCCGGAGGAGACCCACACCTACGCCGTTTTGTCCATCACAAATCCCATATGCGGTCACATGGGGTAGAATCAGGACTTTTTGGGGATAATAGAATGGTTTAACCTCTCGGCCACGTCGCGACCTTCCACATCTTTGGTTACACATATAAAATAGTGATATAATTTTTTTCTTTATTGTAAATGAAGTAGAGAAATGTGAATATTTTATGAAAATATTAAAACCTTCAAATTACAGTTACCAATTGCATGGTTAATACTTTACATTGAGTCAGTGGTATTTCAAATTAATGCTGCGTTGCTTAAATAGTATTATTTAATTTCTATTGTAATTATTACTCATTTTATTCTAAATGTAGAGTATAATCCATTTTGTTACTATAATGTTAAGCAAATTCACAAATTGAGAGCATCCTTGATATATACAGGTTGTTTCGAAACGACACCGAACGAATATAGCCGTTTCGTAGTTTATAGCTTAACTAGTCCGAATTTCAGTGTCGCAGTTTCGAAATTCTCTTAGATATAATTTTATGTAGCATTAAATATTACATTATTTTGTGATTAGGCAGCGCAGGAATCACTGGTGTGCGGACCTCAAAAGTTGTTATGGGACCCACCGGTCACGAAAACAAAAGCAGTACTCCTTGTTCTTTATCAGTGACCCTAGCCTCGCTTTAAGGTAATGGGGCAAAGGGCAGTTATTTCTGAAAAAGTCGACTAATGACTCGGACAGTTCCAAAGTTCCTTATTTTGCTATGATCTTAATTGTACAGTGCTTTCAACCAGTATCTGTAAAATAAACAACTTTCTTTTAAGTTACAAATGTTTTGTTTAGTATTATTAAACACAGTGAAATAAAGTGCTTGTCTCATTTCATAAGGCATTTAGTTTTGGTTAACTTTGTCTACAATTCTTTGATAGGTATTGTTCTCTGTTCTTTTCATCATGTAATGCTTCCATCCTCAGCCTCACTAACATTAACTTCCCTCTAAAAGGCTTAAGTTGCATATGTCTACCAGCTTATTTGCTGTCATCGACTGATATAACGGAATATTGGAACACGTTAAACACCCATAAACAAATAACTAAAGAATAACGTCTTTATTGTGGTTTCATAAGACACAAAAAAAAACTTAATAGTAGCAAACTACCGTGGAGTATGCCGGTATGTTTAGAAACAGCTACAGCAGGCGGCACGGTGTTACCTACATGCGATTCCTTCGATAGCGTGAGGCACGTGACGTTGTTTCTGTCACTGCCTAATCCACACTCATTCTGCAGCGTTTTTCTTAACGTGGCTATATTGACTATATGCGTCCCATAGAAGCTGAGCAACTACACCTATATATTCGTTCGGTGTCCTGTATATATAGTTCCACAATTTGTATTTATTTACTAAGTCCAATTTCCCAGTAACTGCAATAATATTAATAAATTCAGAAGGATTGCTTCTGAGCAATCTGCAAACTTGTGTACAAAATAATTTTTTCATTGCAGCTCCTGTGTATGAGTATAGGACAGCGTGCACACTTAAAACACTCCTGGATTAAATCAGTTACAAGTGGTAAATATTGCGAAACATAATTTGCTGATTAAGTTCAAGCCAGTAATTCCCATTTTAAAGTTGGAAGTCCTTCAGTTTAGTGTAACGTCTTGGAAATAATTTGTCGTTAAACTGCTTCCTCTTGCTTTTAGTTATATTATTTAAATAAATGAATGCCGTCATTCTTAACCCCTCCATCATAGAATAATTTCACCTACTACGATGTCGATAGAAATACCTATTCCGATCCCACGAGAATTCCCAACTGGAATCTTCTAATCCGTAGACAGATGTATGTTTGCCAGAGTTTTTTATTAATAATATAATTATAATTATAATGCTTTTAGTCATGCTCTTAGTTACTGGACTAAATTGAAATATATTTTTTAGCATTCCAACTATTTATTATTATTTTTTCTCTTTAAACCCCAAGTTCGCGGTTTCAAATCAGCCCTGATTTGATTGTACTTAAAAGCGCCAGGCGCGTATCACCACATTTAATATGCGAGAGAAACCTGGCCATACCGGCGGGGCTCAGATGATCCCGGCATTTGAGAATGTCGTTGAAAGATTTGTCTCTTTCTTTAAATATTACAGATTTTACTTATTATAACAGCAGTAGTTTCTTGGGATCTAAGTACACTATGCATCTAGGTATACTCTAAAGTCAATTGTTAAAAAATGATAGAATATAGTATCACAACGAGCAAAAATATTATTTTTTAAAATATGTTTATAATTTTAATTACCTTTTTACTAAGTATGCACCACTTCTGATGCCCTATGTACTAATAATGGTCTTACATTATACAAAAACACTAAGTGTATTGTATTTACACAACCATTCCTTATCCTCATCTACAGTACCAACTCTCATGTTATATCTGAGAATAACTTCTAGTGAAGCAATCATCACAAAATAATAAAACTTAGATAGCCCAACATTTATTGATATATAATTATATTAGCCCATGTCGGTTAATTGTACAATTTAAATAAATATAATATAATTTTAGAAAATTTAATATTCCAATTAATAAAACAGGAATATTTGCTACGATATTATTTTACTTCTATTTTAAAATCTATGTAACCTCACAAATTATGCTTTATAGACAGCTTCGTACTGGTTTGTAATCCAAATAAACCACAAAAGTAATAGTTTTCCTTAACAGGTAGCTTCCTAAAACAGTTTTATTACTAAAATTTTGGCCTTTTTCTTCCAGGTTATTTCTCATTAAAGGCAAATTTTCTATGGAGAATAAAAATAAGAAGAACGGCTACAGAAATGTTAAACTGTAAATTAATTTGTATTCCAAGCATTTATCTTAATATTATTATGTTTTATTACACACCTACAGTGTGTTGTAATTAAACGATAAGTATTTACAGGTTTAATTTGACTTAAACACATGCTACATTCATATTCATTCCTTCATTAATAACTTTCGTGTGATAAAATTACCGATTCTTAAAACGGCATCTCTCCAAATGATCTCTCTCATCTCCTGTTGCAGCTCAGAGGGAATTTTAGTTGTTTTTAAGGATTTTAGAAAGTACTTCTAGCAAATACTTTGCGAATTTATGAAAATTATCGTCAACTTTCTTATAATATTATTTAAAATAAAACACACTAAATATAAGAGATCAATAAAAACTTATTTTGTTAACTCGTAGGATTGAAAGAACTTTCCACATATGTTTACGGAACAGTATTAAGTTATATAACTTGTGCTTTTGAAAAAAAAAATACCAATATTTTAGACTAGTTTGGGGTTCATTTTAACATTAATGTATTCAGAAAGGAAGTGCATGACTTAAAGATGTGTAAAATCAGAACTTCAGTTATACTTCGCTCTTATGACACATATATTCTTTAATAATATAGTGCGATCCATAAACCTGAACCATTTCAATAGGCCATAATCTTTTAACCAATAATAGTACACATGTGCAACTTTGAGAGAATATAATACACAATTGGGAGATTACATTACACTATTTACATCTCAGAGAAAATGTTGGAAGTGTCCTCCACCAGCATCTATACATGTTTGCACTCGTCTCACCATATTCTCTGAAGTTTTACGGAGAGTATCCTCGCCAGTGTTACTTATTTCTGTTTGAATGGATTCCTTGAGGGCATCAGTTGTCCGTGACCTATTCTTGTACCCTCTATGTAATTTTAGATACCCCTACAAGAACAAATCCGGTGGGGTTAGGTCAGGGGATCTGGAGGATCACAGACCTTTTGAGATTATTCGATTATTATCAAAGAAACTGGTTACCAGTTTCATGGTATCATTGGATGTATGACACGTTGCTCCATCTTGCTGTAAATAACCTTCTCTAAATTCGATATCATCTCCGTAAAACTTCAGAGAGTATGGTGAGATGAGTGCAAACATGTATAGATGCTGGTGGAGGACACTTCCAACATTTTCTCTGACATGTAAAGAGTGTAATGCAATCTCGCAATTGTGTATTATATTCTCTCAAAGTTGCACATGTGTACTATTATTGGTTAAAAATTATGGCCTATTGAAATGGTTCAGGTTTATATGGATCGCAATGTATAATACATAGTAGTTTTTTATTTACTTCGTTGTTCTTGGCCAAATGAATGATAGATATATTTATTTCGGCTTCTAAATAAAAGCCTGCACGTGTAGTTTCACTAACATATAGCCTTAAGATAAATAATTTGAAATATTTACACCCCTCCAAGTAATATTTTTCATTAGAAACGTTGTCTACGTTTGTACTATTATTCAGACATGACTTTAAGGATTTTCATGAATTTGTATAAATAACTTAAAAGTTCTCTTGCATTTTATTTCGGTTTCTTAACACAGAATCCATATGGCATATAAAAACCTTGCTATATACGAAATAAAAATGTTTTAAAATATATACAGGGTCCTATATAGAATAATATATTTCATAACATGTATTACTTCTAAAATAACTGCTTTTATTCGCTTTAATGTACATTTTATATAATATGCATTTCTAATTTTACTCCCATGGTCTAGCAAAGACTTTGTGACACCTCAGACAGCTTATCGCCATGACAAAGTGCCTTATTTATACTTAGGACAACATTTTTATTATAATATTCAACAATTGTAACATTTTCTTTTAGTAATTACCAAGCCGCAGGAAAGAGACAGACAAATAAATAAGTTGTAAAATGACATGAAAATAAATGCTGGTGAGTTGAAAGGAAGTTGTGTGATTGTTAAGAGCTTTATGAACATACCTTTAATACCTATCATGTGTGATTATTAATAAAAGACAGATGTTCTACTTGACAATTCACCAAGAAGCCAAGTAACTTGCAAGGAGGGCTTGCAAGGCGACATATATATTACATTTGTCCCGCCTAATATTAACCTCCCGAAGTACTCCGCAGTTGGGAGGGTAGCCTACCTGTACGGCTGCCCCCTGCAGCGGATTTCTCCGGTGACTTGCGACTTTCATTTGATTGTGAGTCTACAGCCGAATGTATAAACACTCCATTATGTCGATGAAGAATACAATGTAAGAGAATTGAAATGCATGAATGAAAGTAATTATACATTCTGTTCGAAGAAAAGAATTCTTCATGCCTGTGTAATATCCGGTCTCCCAGTGATGTTATTCAATTGTTGTCGCCGACATTTTACCTTTCTTCAATCCTTGGCATATTTATCGGCTTATAACGTGTAATGTGGTGATTACAGCGTACACTAGGTAATTGAATACGATAAATAAGTGTACCCATTGTTATACTATACGAACTCGTTTATTTCAGTGATATCTTGAAAGGCGACAATCATTCAATCTATCCCTATTCTATCTGCATTTTAGCAAACGAGGATCTCATTCAGAAGTTTATCTCGGTTTGTAACAATATAACCAGAGGAAAGATTTTGTGGGGGAAATCATTTATCAAATTATCATTAATAATTTTAATTGGTAGTGTTTTGTGGCGAATATTTAACCACAAATCCACATTAATTTCACGCAAATTTTCGGGGAGAATCAACGAGTAACGACATGGCTCAAATGAAAAGTAGCAGGTGACAGAACAGCAAAATCCCTTTTTTCCAAAATAAATTTTTTATTTCAAATCAGAAGACAGTAGGTGACATGAATAAAATCAAATATCACAACCAGATATGGCCAAACTCCAGCATACAACAAGTTGTGATATTTTCGCTTTTCATATTTGTTCTTTTGTCTGTCACAACTAAGTTACATGCAAAGAAAAATCTCTCACTGTCAGCGTTTGACATCGGCAACCAAAGAAATTGAAGGGACCTTTCACAGAAATTGCGGTAAAACTCAGCTTTTGCCTTCAATGGCAAGAATGCTGTTATTACATCTAATCTGTTATCGTTACCACCATAGCTTTGCTGTTCAACAATATCACAAAGCTCTTCGTAACAAAGAAATAAATGAGAATCACAAGTAATATCACTGGTTTTAAATGCATTAAGTTGTTTGAATTCTGCCATTACATGATTTAAATAACCGATACTTGATTTAGTAACTAGCCTAGAAGGCTCAAAAAATAATCTAAAGCTTTTATGGTTATTACATTATGAGTTTCTTTTGCCATAATGGAGTTAAATTTAGACAAATTCATACGGCAGCAAACTTTTAGATTCTCTTCTGCTTCTCTAACACTGGGATTCATGATATGATCTACAAGTGCACTTACTCGGTTTCCAATGTGACCATTGTCTAACATTTTACATTTGGTTTCGGCGAGTTCATTCGGGATAAAACAAGATGAGTCGCAGGTTTTCTTTTAGATTGAAATTCTAATATTGAATGTGTTATCAATCTGAAATTTTCAGAAACATATGTTGCATGTACCTTTACGATATTGCAGTACTCGTCATTGCAAAAATTATCATTTAACAAATTTTGCGCAGCAACTGAAAGTCTTTCTTTTTTAGAAAAGAAATGGACATCTGCATCAAAATATCTGGCAATGTAAACTGAATTAAACCAGCTAGACCAGCGTGTCGGTACAGGCAATGGGGACATTTTAGCTTCTAAATCTGAGTAGTTTTCAATGATATATTGCTTGTATTCATTTCTTAACTTTCGAGCATTTCGGAACACATTCTTAAGCTCTAAGGGACAATACTTTCATGTTAATGTAATGTCTGAGAGTAGCTTCCTAGAAGTTCAATACCTTCTCAGTACCTTTAGTCAGCATAATAGGAGGTTTTTTTTTTCTGTGCACAGTGTGCTATCCAATACATAAAATTTCTAGTTAGCATACGACAAACAGTTCTCAGTATCACGGACCAGCCGGGTGCTGCGGTGTCAGTTTATTGTTGCACCGCTTAGCTCTTATTTCACTGCGCATGGTGTCACTGTATTGGTTTTGTAAGTGTTAAACAATTTTATCTTGCTTTCGTTAAATTTTTTAATATTTTTTCACAACTTATAGTTTCAGGCTATGAAGATATGAATGTTATTTTTTTTAGCGATTTACGTCCTCCAACGTTAATTCATAACGGGCGATGAATGAAATTGGTTAAATGATGCTCAAATGGGTCCGGGGTCCATGGACTTTAGAGTTACCCGACATTCGTCTTTCAGGATAAGGGAAAACCCCGGAAATATCTTCTCCAGGTAACTCACAATGACCGAGATTCGCACTCGGGACCACTTCAACGTGAGGGAGACACGCTACCATCTACGCTACTTAGGCGGACCAAATTAAAGTTATATTTATGTAATTTATAATAAATGTAAATTTTTCTTTGAAAACTAAAAATAACACTGGGTGACAATGAAAATGTTTCGGGCTTAAACATAGTGAATTTACATATTTCCATTTGCTTAATTCAAAAATTACCATAAAAATGTTAGATTAGCTCTTGTTTTGAAGATAAAGTCACATTTCATTTTTTAGAGTGAAGATTTTAAATTTGAGGGAATTTTTTGGAGAGTTAGTACACCTGTCAAATAACATCAGAGAGAAATTTTGGAAATTAAGTGATGCAAAAGTTAAGGAAGGCATTTATGTCGGACCACAAATAAGAGAACTTGTAAAGGATCCTGCCAAGTTTTGGAGGGGAAAGAAGAGGAAGCTTGAGAAGCCTTCAAGGGTGTTGTTCGAACTTTTAGGCAACAAAAGAGATGACAACTACAAGCATTTGGTGACAGTGCTCCTGCAAAAATACCGTAACCTTGTATGCAACATGTCCCTTAAGATCCATTTTCTCCACTCCCACCTAGACTTTTTCCCTCCTAGTTGTGGAGCTGTTAGTGATGAACATGGGGAGAGATTCCATCAGGACATTTCTGTTATGGAACAAAGATACCAGGGACGTTGGAATGAAGTAATGCTTGCGGATTACTGCTGGTCTTCGCATAGGGACTCTGCGGAACTCCATCACAAGAGGCAAGCTAAAAGACGACGAAGTGAATAGGCCACCATATGATTCTCTTCAGACACGACTATCCGCGAAATATTTTTCCAGAAATTTAGAACTCTTTGCATGTAATTACCAGTTAAAAAATCAAATGCACTTTCATTGTTGTTAGCATGTATGTAATTATCCGTTAATATGTAATACTTCCACCATGTGTATATCATAGAAACTGGAGCTAATAAAATTTTTTCATTGTCATATTTGTTTTTCTCAACCCCAAATTAGTAGGAATTGCCTCATGAAGTGCTCGAAACATTCAAAAGTATTTTTTGTTGCCCAGTGTAATACAAATGTTCTCATTTATCGCTAAAAAAAATATATTATTCTCGGGAAAAAATCGCTAAAAAACGTTTGCCTCTAAATATAAGTGCTTTTCTTCTGTTTTTTCTCAGATGCCAGATAAATACCGAATTTCATATTCAATATCATAAACTATAGTTCTAATGACTGGAAAAAATAAATATAAATAAAAAAGTACTAGAAAGCAACTGCAATTATGTAGCAATGGCTGTGCATTTAGAATCACGCTGGCAATGCGTATGGAAGCATTTGTTATCAACCATACTAAACTTCCAATGCCGAATTAAACCAATATCAACAAATTATTTGCCACAGAAATATGGCTACAACACTGATACCTTCAAAGAGTTCTTTTTTTTTTTAATTTGCTTCCTCCAGCGTTGTCATATCGGACGATGAATAGAATGGGTGAAATGATGCTGAAATTAGTCCAGGGTCCATGTAGCTTAGAGTTACCGACATTCGTCTTTTAGGATAAGGGAAACCCCCGGAAAACCCCTTATCCAGGTAACTCACCCTGACCGAGATTCGTATTCGGGACCTCTTGAACGTGACGCAGATACTCTACCATCTAAGCTACCGAGGTGGGCGTTCAAAGAGTTTACTAATGTGCTCGACAGAGAATGAACTAAAGAATCCTCAGAACATGATATATGAAGCGACGGCAAATATATTAAATTTCTATATTTTCACATACATTTATTTGTTTCCACAAGCATAATTTCATATCTTATGTAGTTTATTCGTAATAGTTATTTGACGGTTAGTTAAACAGGTAAAAATGGTCCTTGACATACATAAAGAATTTGGCTCTAAATACTTCATAGAACGTAAATATACCCAAGTTTATTTGGTTATTGGAAATACTGACCATAAAATCAATAGCCAGGAATGTCACGATTGCACGTTGGTGGCAGCAGCACTGACGACGTGGCGGTGGAGTATTATAAGGCTCGAGTATCTGCTGAGACTGGAGAGTAACCTACTTTATTAACATATTGTTTGCTGGTTTTATTCTTGCAGGAGAGCTACATTTATGAGTAAGTTCCATACTAGTGAAGTCACCATGGAGTACTTGTAATATTGCCCTAGAGAATGCTGTTCACTGACGACATTTTAATCTTGTTTTATTGAATTGTCAAATAAAGGGCAGTTATATTTCAAGCACATCTTTCTGCTATAGGTATAGAATAGGACGGTGCTATTTCGCTCACAGGGCTGTTCCGCCCGAAATAAGGACATTGATTTACTGCCCAACAATCATGGGCAGCATGACTTCCATGCCAGTTCATTGTCAAGCTTGGTGTTTGTGCTACGTTCTATGAATTTACTTGAGGTTGTAGGCTGCTGTTTTAATAGTAGTAGTAGAAGAAGAATAGAAGCAACCTAACTTATTGTCGCCAGGCCATTGTTGATTGGAGGCGCCGCGGGCAACGAGATCAAAGAGACGGCAGTGCAGTGCGGAGATAAAAGCTCGCCGAAATGGTGGGCGGGAGGAGACGGATTTCTCGGGAGTTCGCCTTTGTTCTAGCCTCGATTGTTTGAGAAATTTCTGGCAGCCCGCCCGCCAAATTGGAGTTAGTCGGTAATTGAACGAGTGCGGGTAAACAGCTGTGTTTGTTGACCTTGTGTATGTGTACGAAGCGTATTTCTACGGAAATAAAGTGCAATTTTTTGTTTGTAACCTGGACTTTTGATTTCACGAACCCACAAAGTCACTTGTTTTGCCTTGAATAAGAAATACCGTTTGTAACTTAGGGTCTAGTATCTGCAGATAGAGAGATTTTTGATTGGAAATCAGTGTCAGTGTAGGATATAGTTTGGGTTACGTCCATGCATAGCAGATACATTTCCTTTATCATAGCTCTAATATGGTGTGCAATTTCATAGGTTGACCGTTAGGGGTTATTCGGCCAAAACAAAGAGGGGTTATTCTCGTCCAGTTATGATAGAGGTTTTTTGTACCCTTTTAACCTAATTATTTCTTATACAACTATTACTGAATTTTATTTGATCGTTTCGGATGGCACACACATATAAACAAGGAAGCTGGAACGAAACTGGACGAGGACGACATTGTTCGTGCTGTTATGAGCGTATTAAACGGCGATATAAGTATGAGAAGAGCAGCAGGGTTTTACAGAGTGCGTTACTCTACACTCAAGGATCGTGTTCATGCACAACAACGTCAAGAAGCATTAGGAGGAGTGTACAAATCAGGTGGTCATTGAACAATGTTCAGTTTGGAGGAGGAGAAAAATTTAGTTTCCAGGATAAAACACTTGGCTGCAAGAGGCTTTGGATATAAACTGGAGCAAAAAGAAATAAAAACGTAGACACACTGTAGAACTATAAATTGTGAGAATAGTGAGTCAAGTGATGACTTGGTTCCAGTGCAAATAGAATACAGTGATGAGGAAGATGCACCATGTGGATATTGTGGGCTAAAGTTTCATTCTCCGAAATCAGCAACCAAAGGAGACTGGATCAAATGCCAGAAATGTGGACTATGGGTTTCACGAAGTGTGCGTTGGTGCAGCTGGTAAGGAAAACATTTGTGGCAAATACATTTAATTAAAATGCAAAAGTACTGTGAGCGGTAATAGCCCCAGGTCCGGGCGGAGTAGCCCCGTTAATTCTGAGATTTCCTTTCTCTGCAACATTCGCTATTTTATTTGATTAGAACTATAACAAGTAAAATAGGTGTGTTTATAACATTTGTACGCTTTAAGGGATTAATAAAGATTGCTCTGCTCTAGGTTTAACATGAACAATTGCTTTTTATTTGTTTTATAACACCATAAATTTGAAATGAGCGGAATAGCCCCGCTCTACCCTACAGGGGTTTAATCTAGAAAGTCTCGGGGATTACAGAGGGATCATATAGGAACAATTTTGAATTTATTTGATACCTATGGTCTGCGAGTACATGGAAGAAGAGATGTACGTCTTATTGCCATAGGGGAGGGGATCCGTCCCCTTCAGCTGCCGAGGTGTGGGCGCTGCGGACCCTTAGCACCCGTGGTACCTCTGACTTTACTAGAGGAACTTCGGGCCGAACTGCCGAACCCCTCCCGTAGGAGAGTTGTTCGGATTGGGTTGGACTCGAGGGGGCAGTGTGTTCCCGACATCCACTGGGAATTGGGTACCTTCGGCCAGGCTACGGCCGCCCGGAAGGGGTAGAGGGTTGCCTCATATGTCCCGGGTACTAGCCTGCAGAGCTAGTAGAGGGTGTGTTAGATCACCAGGCAGTCCCATCGAGGTTTTCAGTAGTCTTTCCTACGGGGTTGACGCGCGTAAGTGGCGTATTCACTTCCATCCGGTCTTGACGTTGTGCTCAGCGTTCGGGGGGGGGGGGGCTTTTTAAGAAATCAGGTATTGCCCTATGGAAAGAACCCCGGAGTATCCATCGCTCCCGGATAGAAGGAGTCCCGGGTCCTCGGTCCTACGGGTCCAGGACTGATGGGAGTAGAACCTCTGCACTTAATTGCTTAACTGTACGTCTTATCTGGTGTGCCTGCATGGAGCAGATCACTCATCCTTGCTATCCCCAGGTGGTTCAAAAGCTACGGTACAGCTCGAGAACATATTTTCTTGGAATACTGACTTAATTGCTATCATGGGTTTCCCCAGGAACCCTTGTATGCGCACATTGCGTGTCTCCCGTGTCACGCACATCACAAACTCCGCTCTGTATGCACTACTAATTAAGAGACCCCTTTGTCATTGTTTCTGTGCACCCTCATAGAAAAGCTAATCTTCTGTTAACTTCCATTTTTACTGTCACGTTCTTGTTTATAAACGGGACATTTTACGTAGTATCCATTAGCTTATTATGTTAGGGAACAGTGAACTTAGGAAGGGAAGCTTTGTTTACTTATAGCCAGATGTCCCTTCCAGCCTGCTTTAATGAATCTCTTTCTATTGCTTTCGTGGTACTCGTAGTTCCCGTTTAGTAACAGTTGCGTTTGAAGATAAAAGAACTGGCATAATTGAGTGCTACCTATACATAATATGTATATTTGAGTTACTTAGAAAATTTTGCTTGAAAAGAGAGCACGTGAGAAATAAAGTATAAATATTTTAGTATCTGTTTCAATTACCTCAATAGCACAACAGCAGCTATCATAATTTTAGAGAATAAACTTACATTACCCTCTCAACACACTAAGGGACATTTATAAAAAGTTTATCCCTTTAATTTTTCTAGTAAGCTTTTGTGTCTCCTTCAAGTTTGACAGTAACACACATTTTCTTCTGAGTAAAGTTAAATTAATAGGTTATTCCCAGAAAATGTAAAATAAACAATTTATTTATCACTTAAATATCCGTAAAAATTAGAACTCATTCTGACAAAATAAAATTTCCCTAACAAATCTTTCACAGACTGTTCTTAAAATAAGACCTGAAGCTTTCCTGGCGACGAATATGTTCAAGTTCTTCATGGGAAGCAAGCCAGGTGAAAAGACGATTAGAAATCGACGCTATGGGAGCGTACATCTCCCATCATCAGGGTACCAGTTCAGGAAGCCATCCAACTTCTGAAGGAGCATTTTCCGGCTGACATCACGGAGCTCTTTCGACATACCCTGACGTCCACTTTCTTCTTGTTTGGTGGTACTTTCTATGAACAAGTAGACGGAGTAGCAATGGGCTCCCCCTTGTCACCAGCTATAGCTAATTTCTATATGCAACACCTAGAGCATGAAATACTTGCCACAGCTCCACTTAAACCATCTCATTTCTATAGATACGTGGACGACACTTTTGTAATTTGGCCACATGGATCAGACACTTTGCCTAGCTTTCTTGCGCATCTCAACACCCTTCGACCTCAAATACAGTTTACCATGGAAGTGGAGAAGAATGGAACTCTTCCATTTCTGGACATTCTTGTTTCAAAAAACAGCAACTGTACACTGGGGCATGCTGTATATCGCAATACACTGGCTTTGTTTATTTCTGACCCCAGCCACTTAAAACAGGAAGCACCTGAGACTCACTTTCCGTCAAAACGGCTACTCCAAAAATGACGTTGAAGCCTCGATCACCAAAGCTAGGAAAGTGAAACCTGTAATTCAGCAAGCGTCAGATAAGCCTACCGCCTGCATCCCGTTTACCGGTAATCTATCCGGCAGAATCAGCAGAATTCTCGCCGAATACATCAGGACCATCCAAAAGCCACCTTCGAAGATTAAACATCTGTTGAGACCAATGAAAGACAAACTGGACTTCCAAGTTCCTGGAGTGTACCGCATTGCCTGTGAATGTGGGACACCGTATATAAGATAAACTGGAAGGACCATCCCTACCAGAATAAACAAACATGAACGGACCATTCGTTTAATGCAACCTGGCAGAGCATTGTCTTGATAACGACCATAGAGTCAACTTTCGGGAAAGGACCATCTTGGCAAAATGCAACAGTTACTGGGAGCGGAGAATTAAGAAGGCTTTGGCCATTTCCTCCGAGAGAAGCACGCATAATCGTGATGCTGGGTTTCAGTTCAGCTCCTCTTGGAAACCGGCCTTAAAATAGAAATCCGTCGATTTAAGAAGCACAGATATAGCTTGATAATCGAGATAAGTAGTTACGTTTCTTTAATCCAATTAATTTTCTATACCCACACCATCTCCTGGCCTGGCATTTAATTTTCTGAAAATAGTCTTTTGTTCAGTAATGCGAATTTTGATAGTGTTTTGTCTTTTTTTACATTTCTGTTTTATACAGTGATTCATTTATGGCTATAACATTTAATAAATATCCTGATGATGGGAGAGATGCACGCTCCCGAAACGTCGATTTCTAATCGTCTTTTCATCTGGTTTGCTTCCCAAGAAGAACTTGAACAAAGTATTCTTAGAATGTTATTCTTCTTTCTGCTTCACGTAACTATAGGTAAGCATTTGCAGAAATACTTTTATTAAATAGGATTTCTTTGTTTAAATAATAGGAGGCTTA
Source organism: Mantis religiosa (assembly GCA_030765055.1). Taxonomy (NCBI): domain Eukaryota; kingdom Metazoa; phylum Arthropoda; class Insecta; order Mantodea; family Mantidae; genus Mantis; species Mantis religiosa. Next base: position 63,356,138 of record CM060949.1, read on the forward strand.
AGCAAATTTCAAATAGTTTAAGAGTTCATCGTTATATAATGGTTTTGAATTTCTTTTCTCTTTACACAAGCAGGAAAATGAAAGAAAACAAAAAAAAAAAAAAACAACCAAATATGAATAACTTCGTAATTGTAAAAGTGTAAGTTAAGATGAAATAAAAAACAAGGAATACCTTGGAAATGACTAACTCCACAAGATATATTTGAGGTCGGTAATTCGTACAGTCTGTTACAGCTTACTAGCTGCGTAAAAGTCAACCAGAATGGATGTTCAGCATGGACATCGTATTTGCAAACAGGTGCCACTAGAACCAAACGTAACGCAGACCTCTGCGAACTAGTGAAGCATTGCCTTGTAAATGTATCCAGACGCAAGGTCATAGTGTAGCATAACGCAAATGTTTTATTTCTTCTCGCTGTACATGTCATGATCAGACTGTACCTACCTGCAGTTGTTTGTATGCGCGAGGGAAAACAGTAGAGTCCATGTGCAGCATACTCATGCAAAAACGCACACGTCTCCGGCTTTTAGTCATAAAGACCGTTTAACATGCAGTATTTTAATAAATACTATCATTAAGGTCATTTTGGAATATTTTTAAATGTGAAGGGTTGTTTGGGATAGACAGTCACATCATTGGGAGATTATGAACTTAAATACCAAATTTGGTATTTAACAGATTTTTCGCTTTGAAGCTATGTATTAATTTACAAAACATTATCATTATCATTATATCATCAGCATCACCATCACCATCGCCACCACCATCACAACATTATACATTTCTCCATAACAGATACTTACGGGTAATAGGGATGCACCAAGTGCCTTACTATAATATAAATTATATTGATATATAGTTTTCTACAAAACACTGTATTAAGCTCTTCACTGCAGCGACAGGAACGATCGCACAGTTTTGCATGTTGATAGTTGGACAGAACGTCGCATGCTTTTTAGGTATTCGGCGGAAGAACCAGTTCCTGCAGACTCTTGTGTTGTGTGTGTGGAATGATACCAAATGACCGATTGAATCACAGGGACTATCCATACTACCTTTACCTTCCAGATCCTCTTTATCTCCTCTGCGAGTGCCTTATACTTGCAGCCCGCGTCGGTAGCGTGGTGGTAGCGTGTCTGCCTCACGTTCAAGAGGTCCCGAGTTCGAATCTCAGTCAGGGTGAGTTACCTGAATGAGGCTTTTTCCAGGGGTTTCCCTTATCCTGTAAGACGAATGTCGGGTAACTATAAGCTCTATGGACCCCGGGCCCATTTTAGCATCATTTCACCCATTCATTCATCATCCGATATGGCTTAACGTTAGAGGACGTAAATTAATATATATACTTGCAGATATTTTCATGGTACTTCCTGTCGATGTTGGTGTCATTGGGCACTGCGATATCCACAGTGAAAGTTGTTCCTGCTTTCTTTTTTACCAGTATGATGTCTGGTCTCTTATGATTCATTGTTTTGTCTGTCACTACACCAGTGTCCCAATAATGCTTAAATGATTCGTTCTTCAGGAGGTGTTTATTATTATTATTATTATTATTATTATTATTATTATTATTATTATTATTATTATTATTATTATTATTATTATTATTATTATTATTATTATTATTATTATTATTATTATTATTATTATTATTATTATTATTATTATTATTATTATTATTATTATTATTATTATTATTATTATTATTATTATTATTATTATTATTATTATTATTATTATTATTATTATTATTATTATTATTATTATTATTATTATTATTATTATTATTATTATTATTATTATTATTATTATTATTATTATTATTATTATTATTATTATTATTATTATTATTATTATTATTATTATTATTATTATTATTATTATTATTATTATTATTATTATTATTATTATTATTATCATCATCATTATTGTTGTGGTTGTGGTATTCAGTAGTCAGTACCGCAGTTTTGGAGCGAATGCAGTATGCCTCTACCCTACGGTACAGAGGCTAGGACTTCAATCTATGGAAGATCTCTCTGTGCCTATGCCCCTGACGTTTTGCCCACGGAGGAAGAAGGTGAGAGTACACTAAGGAAGGTGGACCTTAGGAGAGGTAACAGAAGATGCCAGGGTCCTTTACTGCTACAGGTTGAAGTTATCCGATGGTGTCAATTCAAACAACTCGCCTCCCGTTGCAAGCATCCGTACGTATCCTCTTGGAGAGGGGGGAGGTAATAAGGAAAATGAAATGAAATGTGTAGTGTTTAACGCCCGCTTTTACTACAAATGGCACCGCAGGCGATGACACTGATGATACATGAGATGAAGATGGAGCACCGGAGGAATGAGATGGCGGGGGAAACCGGAGATCCCGGAGAAAACCCGCCCCAGCGCCGTGTTGTCCACTACAAATCTCACTTTGCGGTCGCCTGGGATCGAATCCGGGCCGCCTTGGTGAGAGCCAAGCGGTCTAACCATTGAGCCACGGCGCGGCCGAAACTTTCTCTGGCACTGAAAGTCCTAAAACAATCAACCAGGATGAAAGGTGAAGTAAAGTAAGAAAATTGAAGGAAATATGAGACAGGAAATTCGGGGATGTAGTGTTACTTGCCAGCTTTCGTTTAGCGACCCAGGGAAACCTCTGAGACAACCAATGGGTTGTGAAAGTCATTCACGGGAATTGAACCTTCCGAATGCTGGCTCCAAACGCTACAGCCTGAATGTTGTAGAGAAATATTTTGAAATCTCGTTTCTTTGAATCTGTTAACTTATGTACCCCTCTGTATTTCATTTGTTATTTATCCAGTTTAGTTGACGATAAGAAATTTTATACCAAAACTGCGTCAGAATTTGACGTAGAGAGATGGCTTAGCATTAATTATAGATATATGTGTACTTCTCTTTTCAAGATGTGCTGCATATGATGCTATAATGGAGTATTATATTTAAGTTTTAGTGACCATGTTCAGAATTTGAATTCTTTATTATTGTGAATATTCTAGGCAATAATTTAATACAAATCCAAATAAATATAGTGTTTAAAATTATATAATGCTTCTATTAAGCATTTAAAGTTAACAGAATGGACTTACAAAAAAGGCTCATTCATTTCAAACTGCAGTGTCGTTCAGCTGGCATGATCAGCTAATTTTGGTGAACTGCTTCCCAGAAATTGAAGTAGTTCAGCACATATTCATATTTAGGGCCATTTCGAGCGTTAAATATTGAGCCGAACTGTCCTGCGCTTACCGAACGGAAAGATGGGAGATTAGGTGAGGACAGTGGCATCGGAAAAACTGTAAAAGATAACCCTTTGCTAAGCAGTTGAACGCGCCAAACTCAGAGTGTCTTGTTATCTATTTGACATACATACGAACACTTGTATCTAGAAAGTGTTACCACGAAACTGAACTAATCTCAGAACGTTAGCGGCGTTTGTTAAATATGTGACGTATGTACGAACACTTGGGTGGTTTATCACCCTACCGCCGATCTGCGTAAATCTATTTGAATGATTTACAGCTCGTGACATTCCTCAGGCACACATACAACAATGCGAGACGAATAACGGATGAACGAAATGGCAGTCAAAACCTTTTTACGACATTCATGGTGTTTTTCTTTTTCTCCACAATCTTTATCCCTGTACAAGGTCTGCTTCTAAAAAAATGAAAGTAAAATCCTTTAGAAAAATATTCTCCTTTGTAGAGCCATTACAGTTTCACATGTTACCGCCTGTCGTAAAATGCCTTCGTTGTCAGTGCCTCGACTAATATGACGTGTTTAGATATATGGCTCACTGCTAAACCGGTGAATGAGAATTTTAACTGCCGTGAATAATGACGTTCTTGGAATTACGATAGTCGCTAGACAGAGACAGCATTCTGGTTTTAGCATATTAATTACGTTAGTAAACTAATCGCCTTGCGTGCACTGCTGGTAACTTGAAAATAAGACACTTCGGAAATTCTCTGTAGCCTACCTTCATTTCCAGATGGACAGATGAAAGGACCATTAACTTTATGTGTCTCATATCTAAGACGATGATCTGAGGTAATTGACTTTCAGATGATTATCTCTAAAAATATAACTTGTTTTCATACATATGCCAGATAAATGTTGCTCCGTAGAATTTCGCTACCTAGCTGGCTGTTTATTTTGTTTTAGGTAATTTATATGCACATTTAATGTATTATTTCACTTTAATTTACATTGAATTTTTATTTAAGTTGTGCTGGCAGAGTATACGCCTGACTTTTTCATTCTCTATGTGGTGTTCCATAATGTTGAGTCCAACGCTATAGGGTAGTTAAATTATAATCGAACTCACGGCATCTCTACTGCGCGAGACAGCTGACACTCGCCGGGAAACTTGGGGAAAAGACCACATTGTTAGGGAAAACATTGTGCAAGAAATGACAGGCATACCTGCTGCTGAGCTTCGGAGAGTGAACGAGAATATTTACACTAGATATGCTACCTGTTTGGGGTAGAAGGTCCACAATACCAGCATCTATTATAAGGATTTTAGTCTGCCTCTGCCGGCGTAAGTTCCCCGGCGACTGCCGGCCGTCTCGCACAATAGACAGAGGCCGCGAGTGGGTTCGATTATAATTTAACTCTTTATAGCATCCAGGTTATTTCAAAATACTTTTTCCTGTATAGTGCCAAAAATAAAAACAAAGTAATCGAGTCCACTCTGCATGCATACAGCTCCTACTTAGCGCAGTAGTAGCACTGCTGCTTACCAAATGGGAAATCGAGGTTGGATTTCCGGTACCACCATGGGCTGTTCTCCCGATGGGACACATGTACCAGAGTGTATGTAATCCTTGTTAGGTTCCTGAATGGCCATTTAAGGAGATACTTGATTGTCTCTGGTTACTATGTCCGCCGAGGTGCACCGTGGTGCTGATCATGTCCTGGTCTTACACCATTTTATAGACTAAAAACAGGAAAATGTGATTTTTTTAAATGTTCATGAAACTTTAGTCATACATATTCTTAAATTATAGTTTTAGTCCCTTTACCCCACTTGTTCCAAAATCAGTGTTTACATCTCCAGGTGTACTTCGTATCATAAAAACGTAAGTTTAAACGATAAAAGGATTAAACAAATGACCCTGAGTATTAAGTGAATTATTTTATAAAATCACTTATAGCAATGTCCATGTAAACCTTCGTAAATATATCTTTCCTAAGTGAGATCATGAAGCACTATATTTGAATTCTGAGATTTCATTGAGCGAAAATTTGGACACTGTAAGAATCTGAGAGAAATTGAAACTGAACATGAAAAAGAATGAAACCCCAGAAAAATAAATACAAATGATATGTCTGTTTCGAAGACGATGAGCAAAGCACTCAATACTTAAATTGATTAGGACCAAATAAGAGAACCTCCTTTCTTGACATGCCAAGGAACAATCAGTCGCAAACATCTTTGGATGTAAAATACATGGTAAGATAAATTGTTTCTATGAGAACTAACGGAGGGAAACAATAAAGAGAAAATCGAACGATTTATCTTGATTAATCCCATATAATTTTATACGATTTTAATACTTTTACCTTCACAAATCTATCTAAAAGTCAAAATTTAAAAAGAATATTATTTACTACGCCTAATTATCGCTCAATGTAAACAAAAAATGAAGAATCTAGTAATAATGAATGGTACAAAAGTGTGTAAAACATTTATATGCTGATCTTTTTATTGTGTTTCTTTAGTCCTGGCTTTGCTACAATGTAAGGGCGCATATTTTAAAATACAGTTCTTTTTATAGATTGTGTAAATCTCCATAACCCACCAAACAATACAATTTTATAAACTTAAATAACTTCTTTAGATAATAATATGATTTTAACAAGAAACCAATATTGTTTCCATGCATTCTTTTAGGTTAACTCAGCTTTTCGTCTGAGATTATAACTTCACTCATGTGTTCATTATTCCTTTCCATTAGCCATTTATTCACTGATATTATTACTTACTCTTTTACCACATATGTACATAGTAAGTACAGCAAGTGTTGCTTTCCTCCCCCAAAATTGGATACCTGGATGTCATTGACGACGTGCATTTTGATGTCCCACGAATCAAACAAGTATTTTTACGTTTGTATGTCTTTCTGTGCATCTTTGAACAGCATAACTTAAAAAGAGAAGTCTCAGTATGTTTTACTAAAAACCAAATCGAAAAAGTTAATTTTCTTAAAAACGGTTCTAACGTGTTCATTAAAATATCACGTATTTAAAATATTTTTGTAACACATGCTGTTTATAACTCGAATTTTCTGTAAATAGCCTCTAAAATTATCTTCATTTTAAATGTCTCCCGCATAATTGATGAGAGATACGCAAAATCTGATTAAACAGAAAACGATATTTTGTTAAAGCATAAGGTTTATACCAAATACACTTTTAGTGGTGCACACCTATTCTGAAAATTGTCTTGTCATTAGCTTGAAGTCCAAATAATTATTATTATTTTACTCAAATAATAAGTAATTTATATTATCTCTTTGCCATGCTAGGAGAACGGAATCTCAAAGCAGTCAAACCCCCGTTAACAGGAAGTAAATGAATAAGCTTTTTGCGAGAGTAGGTTGTCGAAGAACGTGTAGAAAAGGCAATGTGAATGTGGCATATAAATGTGTGTGTGTTTTTACTTGGGTACGTATAGAATACTAGAGTTTCGTGCCTTGCTTTATCACCAAGAAACAGCGATTTTCAATCACTTTTCCTTTACCTGTCATTCTTTACGCCATCTACCTACGTACGCAGCGCAGTTTGTATTCCACCAGTGACAAAGAAGGACGTCCTAATGTCAACTAGGTACATTGACAGTTCTGTTTGGTATGACACTGACGTGCTTATGTGTTCCATAAAGCTACTTGTTTTGCTGTTTCAAAGACTCTGCAATGGTGAGTAGTTCAGCTATATTTAATATTATTTGAGGATATTATATGTGTTTTGTGTCGGTAGGTACTCTACAAGCTGCCGATGGAAGAATTTAAATTATGTACACACATCTAAATATAGAAAAGAATACCATAAACGTTTACAAAATAATTTGATAATGTCATCGTCACACACCGACTAGAGTGTGTTAGAGGCAGAAAACAGAACAAGTAAAGTTGTGTACTAATACTTTACTTATGAGTTACACAAAAAACTGTATAACAATATTTTTAAAGTCTGGTAGAGACATAATCAATGGAATTGAAAAAATTTCAAAGGTTCCATTGAATGTTTCTAATGCCTTATAATTTACATTTTACTCACAGCGTTCTTAACTTTATTAAGTATATGTGAGAACATGAATACCTTCCTAAATGTCTAAATCTATTAAAACAGTTTTACTTTGTAAGAAAATTACAGAATCTAAAACTCTCCATACATTTTCGAAATATCACCTCTATCATGTTAAGAGTATCAGTTATAGTATTGGGGGAGTTTTTTTGTAAAATCTGAGAATATACAATATATTTCAAAATTAGAAGAGGAATAAAACTACATTAAAAATGATACTAATAAGAGTTTTTATAAGTTAAACTCCCAATATGCCCAATTAAACTGATTGTTCCTTCTGCTCACGTGTTTTAAAGTTTTGTGTAATTTATTTGTAATTTAGTGCCATCTTATGATAATGGGGTTTTTCAGTCTACTACTCGGCAATCACTTAAGTTGCTTTTTAATTTAAGTTGTGACGATCGCAAGGTAAAATCGTTGTTGCACAGTCAGTAAAGAACTTAAGATCGGTTTTTCAACGTCATGTGATTCACTGTTCAGTAGTTATTAGAGGGTTTACTTTCTGAATATATAGAAAACATTATTCATTAGTTTAATTTTGTATTTTGCTTGCAAAAAATCCAGCCAGCAGTACTCAAAGTACATATCGTAGCAAAGGATAAGCGAATTTTCAGCTTATTTACTTTATATTCTCCTCATATTTTGAAAACTGTTATAAATATTCCTAATTATTGCTGAATATACTTTAAATATAAATATATAATAAAATTAAAATGTATAGAAGGCAGAAAGACTTTTGGAGATCGAATTCAAAGAAAATAGCATTATATGGTTTATATAATCCAGCAGTTTTGATACTTTGCCCGTTATGAATTTTATACTTCTATAAAAGTTTAAATTGTTGGTGATAGTTTAAAAATCAAGTTAAAGGCATTTAGTGAGATATTATTATAGTGTAGTTTCATTTCTTTGTGATTTTAAATTATAATTCCGTAACATTTTTGCATACTGCACAAAATATACACATATTCTACTAAGTGTTATAAAGTGCTACAAAAGTTGGCCTGTTTTACTCAACTTCTATGGATATGCTTATAATGGTTAGAAAATGTAAACTGAGGCGCTATTGTTTGTTCATTATATACTTTTGGTGTAAGAAATTAACTTCTTTTAAATTGGCTGCTATAAGTTTTAATGGTGTGCGATTACTTTCCATTCTACATATGCATGTTTATTTTTGAACGGTTACCTTATTTTTGTACATGGATCAGTGTTGAGTGTTGGAACAATAAAACAGGGCATTTAATTAGAGAGCGAGAGTGTGGTTGGTAAATTACGCTGTTATCGTTTAGTTAGTTTGAATTTACTATGATTTTAGGAAATTTGGGAATAATGATATAGTTGTTAACTATGAAGTTTGATAATTATTTTTAAACACATTTTTATGGCTAAAAGCTCTTGGACATTTGCGTAGCTGTGTTATGCTTTGCAGGTTTCACATGTCTTCAAGTGGGCAGTTAAATCAATTATATGTGATAATAGCGCCATTCACGTCTCTAATTAGAATTCTCTCCACGTATGCTTTTATCCTTTGTTTCTTTTGTTCGTTTGCTCCTATGTATCACCATACATCAAAACATGCTATTTATTTATTTTTTTAATTTTTATATTTAATTTTTATTTTTATCACCACCATCACCCCCACCAAATATACCTACATATTGTGACTTTGTGGGTTCGCGAAATTAAAAGTCCAATTCCACGAACTCAAAATGTTCTTTATTTCCACCGACTTACAGTTGAACACTTGCCAATTACACAGAATTACGTAATGCACACAATTACAATTCACCAGTTCGTCCGTAACAGTTCCACTACACGCTCACAGTTACGTACACTCTTCCGATGCACGTACACAGTCTTCTCGTCCGTTCACTAGCACGGCGCTCCTACGCTGCTCGTCAAGCACTGACTGAACTCACTCACTGCAGCCCCCTTTATAGGGATATCACTGTTTCTCGAAGCCTCTCGTTTCAGTGAATCACCGCGAAGGTTCCAGACGGCAGGGGAAGGGGGAAGAGGCGGCCAGCGACCAGTGACACTTCCCTAATCATCCCCTCAGTTAGTGACTGAGATAAATGGGTGGGCGTGGTCCGGTTGCCTCTGGTCCCCTACTCAGCTGCCGTTGGTCGTGCTTTCCGATAATTGGGTGACAATATGTAACATTTGACTGAAAGAGGAAAACATTTTAGGAACTATTACTACTATACATATTATGCAATTACTTATCCCAGAAAATGTGACAACCATTTTTATGGAGATAACACTTCAAACTAATGCAATATACATTACATTGCCTTTATACCATAGGTCACTTTAACAATTATCCATAAATTCCTGTATAGAGAATAATAGGTCCTTTTGCGTTGATTTTACTTACATGTTTAGACTTTGTGGACATTCCTCATGATGTAGCTTGTTGAGATTTTCAATAGGAAATCGGAAATAAAGTGGCATTTAATGTCTTTAAATTACTAATGATGTGACATAATATAATCATTGAAGAGCTAGTAAAGAACCAGGAAGATGACACTTAATTTTATTAGTGTTAAACTTGTTCTTTTTCAAAATATGCATTACGCTTAATACATTATGTGAAAACTTTATCAATGCGCATTATAAATTAATTAATTTTTGTCTACAGATATGAACATACTATAGTTGTAATGCAGCAACATGTGACAAATTCCAAAAGCTTTTTTTTTTTAACTGCAAAATTTATAAATTCTCTGTGAGGCATTGCTAACAGGAAACACTTTAAGACAATGTTACAAGAAAGTGATTGTGTTACATGTTCTTTTGTTAGAAAAACGATTGGTTTATGCAATATTACAAGAGTGAAATATTTCAAGAGTGGATTATTGACATTTGAACTCGTAAATAAGATGCTAACATGTGCATGTCTCTTTTCCTTTATGGTTCTAATGAATATTGTGATTGATAGGATTGCGTAGAATCAAAAGTCTGGTTCGTAGAAATTTAGAACACTCTTTATTGTAGTAAAAAGACGTGAAATTGACAATCAACTGTCTTCAAGGATGACTCGGTGCTCCGCCTCGTGCAAACAAATGAAAGAAATCACTGCGGTACACTTCAAACGTCCACTGTCGCAGTAAACATCACACAACTAGCAACCGCTTCTCTGCAAAACACACAACACCGATAATCACACAACCATTGCTCTAACACCTTGCGTGGTTGTTATAACCCAGTCATTGTTTCTAGAATGTCATAGACCTTCCGAGAACAATCGCGGCGGCAAGAGGACAGAAAATTGCAAAGCCTCTCTGTCTCTTTCTTTCTCGACAAGCGTCTAGCTCTCCTGCCCACGCGCCCGGCTGCGGCACAATAATGCCCTCGGTGACACTATGTAATGAAGTAATAAAAATATTAAACGAAAGTAGCTACATCGAAAATAACTGCTGGCTTTTCTTATCTATAAAGTGAGAATGCAATGACAATTTTCCAAAAGCGAGATTTATGACGATGGCCGAATACTTAATCCAAACTAAACCCAATCTTTCAAAATTTTGCTGTAATTTAAAAATGGTAGATATAAACTGAACTACTAAATGCGTTTTTGGAAGAACATTCATTTATTGCTATTTTACCTATATGTAGCAAAATAATGTTTTTTAACATTATAATTACATTTAAGTTCGCTAGGAAAACATTTCAAAAGTAAGAAATTTGATTTAATTTTTAAGATATTCTGTAATTAATAACAGAGCCAAAACATTCTAATTTTTAAGTAGCATAAGGTGAGAAAGAATCACTGGAATAAAAGGATAAGATAATGCATTTTTATAAGAATAACTGAAATGATAATATATATTATATAGGAAATATAGTATATTAATATATAGGAAAATATTTTTCAATATTTATTTATACTTTTAATCGAATTATAAAATGTAGTTTTAATTGCAATAATACTTATTGCACACTTACTGGTCATATTCACCTTTCCAGCCGTGGGGAGGGGGCGGAGAATAAAAATATGAATGAATTGTTGCTTCGGTGCATTCATTACTTCCTTTTAAACTTCTTCTACTGCTTACCTCTATTATCGTAAGCAGAGGAAGCTTTTTCTGCACACCCCCAAATTCGACACCGAGCTTTTACCAGTAATAAATGTTTTGAGACCCCATAAATACAAATATAAGAATTTTTATAAGAAAAAGATAGACTTCTTGCTTGTGTGTGCGAGTGCTTGCGCGTTTATGTGAAAAAATTAATAGTCCAAAAAGGAACAGTGTATTAAATTACAAGCAAACAATATTTAATTTGGGATATTTTATGGATGCGACAGGTAGTTTTACAGAAAAATACCTCCACACCAAGCTGCCTTTTATATGGAAAATTTTGAATCTGTTTTCATGTTATCGAAAATTAAAATATGTGTGTATTAGAAGTATTTACACTACAAATAAAATATATTATCTCAAATTCTGTGAGAAGATCAATGAAGCTATTTGGAAGGAGTTTGATATAAGCTTTCAAAGGTGGTACACGTTAAACTAGAAACAAAATGTACCAAAAATACGATTTATTTCAAACAATATTTTGTAGAATGAGCCAGTCGCAATATATCTACTACTAATCAATACTAATTAATCAATACATTGCCAGTCTCTAAAAGTCCAATCAACATTGTTTCTCGCAATTGTATGAAGGGAGTGTGAGATTTTAACAGCAATATAGAACATTAGTTCCCAAATATTTGACTATCATTATGCCTAATATGCATTTGTATCTATAACGAATTGATTAGTTCATCTGTTTTGTTATTCGGTTTGCCTTTTATTTAAATTAAATAGGAATAAAATAATTTGTAAAGACGTTACAAGAAATAAAGGATACTTTACAGAGTGCCTTTATTTTTAACACGCCCTTTATTTATTTATATATTTATTTATTCATATATGTATTTATTTATTTATGTATTTATTTATATATGTATTTATGTATGTATTTATGTATTTATTTATTTTTTATTTTTTATTTTATTTATTTAATGTATTCCACATTAAATACTCAGATAAATTACTACAGAAATTGCAATATGAAATAGCTGAATCTAAGTTTTTGTTAACGTTTATTTCATTAATGAACTTGGAAGTTTAGAGTGTAATAGCTTTAAAGAAAATATCTTTAGTGCGTATAGAAATAAATTACTTGACAACAAAATGTTCAGTACTGACAGCTTTTAAAACAGATTGTTCTCTTTCGTGAATATTTAATAATAATTAGAACTTCCTATAGGGGGAAACAAACGTATTAAGTAATGGCGTGTCTGAAAACTTAGCTCTGAAAATATTTTGTAGAGAATGTTTATTTTGAAGGAAATATGTTTTCCTGAGGCAGCTTTTGAAATGAACACGTGTTCTTGATAGTATAAGCAATTCCGAACGTACATCTAAATAGGAATAATTTGGCCCTAATTGATATACTATGCCTTGTAGCAGGTATTTGAAATACCATCATTATATTTCAATTAAAAACTTCGATTATGATATCTCTCTCTGAAAATGTTCCGTTTGAGGGCCACCGAACTCGTAAGTGTCCTTGTCTATCGGTGAATAGTAAAACTCAAACTAAACATAGGATGATTATCTCATTGAATCTATACGCTTCCAGGCAAAGGTTGCATTTCGGTCCGAGGTCTGAGGTTTGAACTGGCTTACGTATGCTGGTGAAGTTAGTTCAGAGGAAGACAGCTTCGAGAGTTGTGACGTATTTCAGCCGGGAGCGAGGCCTGCAGTGCGTGTGACGTCAGGCAAGAGCCGTGTAGCACCAAGTTGCATATATAAATGATACTGAGAGTACAGAATCTGAGTGTTCAGTCAGGTGTATCACACTCATTGACAATGTAGCTGCCACGTACCTAATGGAACTATTAAATTTACAATGTAACGATTTATTGAAGGACAAATATACACGCAAGAAAGGCTTGGCTGATTTTTACAAGAATGTCCCTCAAACCAGATGTCCCAGGTTGTTTTCACTTGCCTCACGGACATTGTATATGTTTGGCTGGACATATATGTACATATACATCTTTTATGAAATTAGCTAAGTCCAAACCCCAAAGTACCTTGTCGGTTCACAATTTAACATGCAGCCTTCGATTACAAATTTCCCAGACATTGCGTCCTCACATTGATAAACTAGTTAAAGAAAAACGAAGGAGAAAGTGTCGGAAAATGTCCACGTAATTCTGTTCTGAGGGGTCTCCTCTAATTTGCAGAGAAAATTACTTTATTTTATTTACTTTATAACATGTCTGACCTTCAGATAAGCTACGAGTTGAAGTTTCATATATTTTCTCATAATACAGTATTTATAAATTGTGACCAATTGTGTAATTAAAGCAGTCAGCATTAAAATTGCAACACCCAATATGTAAGTTGTACATATTATTAATACCCGATACGTTTCCTGTCGCGCAGAAATCAGTGTGGTGGCATCACACGCTAACCTGCCTTTCGTTCGGGAGCACATTTGGCGGTTAGAGCTGACGGAGCTGACGTCACACCGCCACACCGCCGCTGCCTGTCTTCCCCAGGGTTAGTTCCACATTAGCAATTGCAGCCACTAGGATCCACTGGTAATGTACCTCACTAGATCCATATGGTGAGTTAAGAAAACTGGTAAGGTTGCTTGTTGCCCAATAAGAAACGATTGCCAAAGAAGAATTGTGGCGTTCTCACTTCTAGATCTCATTAATTAGCCAAGAAGATCTTCAAACAAATCAACTAATCTATGATTTATTCATCCCATCTCAATTTCTTGCTCTACCCTCTCTAACTGCTCATCTTGGCTAACCGCAAAAACGTAAGCATATCTTGAAAATTGTTCAGTTTACTGAACGAATTTTCAATTAGAATTGAATCGGTTTGGGATCCACTTCCCCATTAAACGCTGAAATTAGAGGAAGTGGCCAGCGTGCGATAACGTAAATACTGAGCGGAGAGCCACGCGAGATCCTATCTGGCAGGGCTACCTACATCTTCTAGCACGCTATATGTCTGCAGAAATCCAATATTCCCCTGTGCAATTATTTGGGGTTACGATGCATCATAAATAATTGAAACATCACGCATTTTCATAGGCTGAAGTCAGGCACTGGGTTAACTGTTAATTTCAGACTCGATCCCTTTCAAAGGAATGAAAATCTACTGATGGCCATTCGGTTCTCTTCGTTTTTCTTTTCTTTTTCTTTCTTTATTTGTCTCTCTTTCTTTGATCAATAAGCGTTGCTTTAATGTATTACTTTCCAAACCCGCAGAATATTCTAGCTCACCCATTTTGGTACATACACTGCAGAGGAGCCTCCCTCTTCCATTTTATCGCTGACTCTCAACCCTCTCCCGCCCTTCCAACTTTTCCTCTTCCCTCTCCCTGCTTACTTCTTCCTCATCCCTCAGTTTACCTCCTCTCTCTTCGATTTTTTTCTGATCTTAACTTATCTTATCTTTACTTCCGATCTTAACTGATCTGCGCATGCCATGTGTAGGAAAAATTCGAAGGGTACCCGGTCGCTGAAAGCTGCACTTGGCAACTAGTGATTAAGCTGGTACCCTCATAAAAAGAGCAAACAAAATACAAATAAAGCAGGTGATAAGCGTAAAACATCACGTGTTCTAAACCAATCACAACTCGCAATTCCGGGTGGTGGATGACAAAACGGTAGCGGAACTGAACAAGGTCTGTTGCTGGATGTAGTTATTACCAAACATAAGTTTCAGCTGGGAATCCCTAGCGTGCGTCGAGTTCTCGGCAACAATAAAATGCGACAATTTCGATAAGGTATAAAGATCCAAGTGACTCCTTTGCGGCAAGGTATGACAGTTATTGGAAATGTTAAGGACCCGAGAATACTTCGAGAAAGAGGAGTACGTGAAGATCCATGGGCATACTGGTAATAATTCTACATATATAGCAATATATATGCTAAGTTATTATTCGCTGAAGTTTGCTACATAACCTCGTTCATTTTGTGTGCAGGCTGAACACGAGAGAAAGAAGAACAATCAACTGTTGTTTTTAATTAATTAGAGTGAACTGAAGAATTCAATGCCACGGCCGGGATTTGAACCACGGATCTCCTGATTTCCGTCCAGTCGCTCTAACCTCTTGAACTACCATGGCCAGCATGCCGACGCGACATTAAACTCTCCAAGTGACTCATTATATTTTCCCGGTAAACCACATTTGTGACGAATTACTATTGTAAATACTTAAATACCAGGATTTTTATCATTGAACTCTTAATGCTAATTAATTGGAAACAGATTTATATTTTTCCAAACCTTCTTTGTGGATACTTTTTGGTGTTTTTCTAAAGCTTTTGGAATATAATTTCCTCCATTTAACATAAACACAGCTCAAAATTATATCACAAAATCCATTCTGTATTCAATGTTACAATGTAGCTCTTTCGATAGAAAATAGAAACATGTAATTTAAACACGTAATTAAAATGTTTTTACCTAAAATTAAATACACATTGTTTACACATTGTAAACTGATGCACGGAAACATTGTGGCAGAGTGCGGAGTTCATAGTGCCCTAGTGTTTCTTTTGTTCAAGGCAGTATTAAAGTACGAGAAAAGGCCGCGTGGTGATAAGGTCGGCGTCGAGCGGCGTCGCGTGACGTAACCTAAGCCGCTGTAACAATGTAGTGCGTGTCGCAATAAATATGTCTGTTGGTTTTCTGACACGAGCACCAGGCCCCAATTTAGTCCTGTGGTGAAATTTACAATACATATCTTCCGCATCCATCTGCTGCCCAGACAAGATTACAAGCGGGCAACCTTTCTACCCTTACCAAGTGTTTAGAATTGCTTATTGATTGTCGCTCCTGGAGTGTTGATAGGGGGCCAAATACTCTAAGGATGTTCACAGCAAAAACGCTTTAACGCCCTTGCTCTGGCATCTACTACACTAAGCGCCTTTCCCTCAGCACTAAATTACTTTTCAAGATATTATTCGGCAGCGAGGACAGCAATTAAAATCATTGTAGTTCTAGTGTAAACGCATTCCCCCCACTCTTTGTTTTCTGTCGCCTTAGCTATATATATCACGACAAATGTGTTCGAAGATACTTCTAAATTTGGTTTGTTTTAGTTAATCTTTGTCTCTTACCTGAACAAAATCGTCTTGCTTTGGCATGTATGCATAGAAGCTTTGTGCTAGAGCAATTGCACTTCTGTTTCTACAACAACCAGAGAATAATTGAAGGTTATCATGCTAAAGGGGCTAAGCAACAAAATGTAACTTAAGTTATTAAAAAAAATTATTCAAGGAACTTGGAAAAAAGGATGCACCATCCGCACATTAACACTTGCTCATTGTCTTTAGGAAAACAACATATCATATGGCGTGTTTGAAAAATAACAAGTAAACACTGACTTTTCTAATGAAATTGACACTGAAATCCTAAACGGGCTAAATCCACCAAACACATTTTATATTTTTATTTACCTCTAGTAATCATTTCACTGTTCAGTCTTTGCACAATTCAGTGTAAAACTGTTTGTACACCTCTGGTAGGTATTCATCATATTTTGTAGCTCTCTTTTCTTCTCTGAAGACAATACCTTTGCCTCAGTAGCCTCTCTCAATGTTACCGTTCTGTAATCTTCACTTCGCCATCCTTTTTTTCATCGCTTTTGTCGTTTCTCATGGCTCTATGTTACCAAATATTTGTTTTACCAAAATAACCTCAGGTGTGGTGATTTTAATCCATGAGGCAGAACTTATATTAACCTTTGTTGTATTAATAATCATATCAGCTGCTTCCTGAAAGTTAATAAAATGACTATTTTTCATCTCAACAACTCTAAATGGTTGCTTATTGCGAGGTGTTCTAATGCTGTTGATCACATCATCGGGAACAAAATGCTTCCTTACTTTTGCTCTTTTTGAATAACAGGAAAGTCACGATCACAAGCTAAAAAGTTGTGGCAGAAACTAAATATTTGTGGAAATTAATTGTACTGTCACACTGGCCCTGTGAAGGCTAAAGTATGGAAAGATAGTCAGACTGAAAAATTCAATGCCATAGCCGGGATTTGGACCACGGATCTTCTGGTTGCCGTCCAGGGTTAGAGCGGCTGGACGGCAACCAGAAGATCCGTAGTTCAAATCCCGCATGACATTGAATTTTTCAGTCTGACTCTATCTTTCCAAATATTTGTGTTCTGACTCATGGTTACCACAGCCAATCAAGAACATATAGAGAATAATCATGAACCGAATTTTTTGTTTTGAGCGCTGCAATAAAGACTCCAACCCCGGTACATACCACCTTTTGCATTTGCCTCTCATGCCATATACTGGCCTTTGTAACACCTACATTAGCCCTCATTTGGATATAGCCCTCTTAGTATGTAAAAGCCCGGTTCACATACCACCTAAAGAAATAAAAAACACAACTTTTGCAGAACTGGCGTTTAGTCCCTTTAGCATGATAACGCTTCAATTTAGACAATTGACATAGAGGCCTTAGTGTTAGGCAACTGTATCTGTGCTTCTATACATGCTGGACAGATGACAGTAAGTTGCTGCCCAGTCTGCCTTCGTTATCTGTGGATTGATGGCAGCACATTCGCATTACATCTGTGTTCATTGGGAATTTGAATCCTAGTGTGAAATATCGGTATTTAGCCTGGCGGCTAGAGGAACCATGAATAAACTACAGGCAGATTGGTCGGTCGATCTATGGAAATTGAATCTGGGATCTCCCAAATGCAGCACAGAGACGTTACCCTCTGTTAAACTCATTTTACTTTGTTAAGCTTTTTGACATTTCCAAACGAAGTGTTTCGTACCAAACGGGAATGGCATGCAATGGCGTACCTTTGTAAACCCAACAGCCCAGCTATGGACATAACTTTCAATACTCTTAATATGTATAATTAAACTTTAAAGTTCTAAATATGACATAAATTAGTTGACACTCTGAGTTTTGTTTCAAGTCAGTTCTATGTTAAATACAATTTACGTATACTGCCTCTTCAAACTTTGCAACTTTTGGATTACTGATACACTGTGATAAGGGTTACTGAAGAATTTGTCAGTGTCGTTATAAATTAAATGTAATTCAAATAAATTTCATAATTAAGAATAACTAGTACAGAAGCTTAACTAAAATTTTCATATTTCAGTGTTAATTCCCTAGAAGTATTTACAATTAATTATTCAATTCTAAAAAGAGAGATCTTGAAATTTAGTGTTATTAAACATCGTTTTTCATTTACATTGCTTTCTCTGTTCACCGTTTTACAAAATATTTTTCCAAAATGTATTCTTCTATCTCATTTTTTAAATATGTATAACATTTATTACTAGTTATGAATTTTGCTGTAGTATAAGAAGAATCAGTAGGTTAAGAGACAGCCAAATCTTTCCAAAATTAATCGCTATGTGAGGTCTTTAAAATGTATTCTATCATAATGACTAATTGATCTTTCACAACCACGGTACCACATAAAACATACTATGTTTGCATAAACAGGATAAACAAAACAAAAATAAAATGTTTATTATACACATATCGTTTTGTGATCCGAATGCCTGAAATTTCCCTCGAACCCGGGACAAGTGATTTTTCGAATAAAAAAACGTGAAGTAATTCATTCTTAGGGCAGAATAGTTATATTTAATATAACAAGTTTTTACGAAACCTCTTCAATATAGGATATAGGGCAGGTGTAGATTTTTCAAAATCCCAGCGATTAACTCTGTAACCTTGTGGTGCAGGTAGTGCACACGGTGTCACGAATTTGCAGTGAAGCAGCTTCATCCTTAGAAAAAAGGCGGTACCTGTGCTTCAATCTCAAGGAAAGATCCATGAAGTCGAAAAGCGAGTTACTGGATTGGAAACCGTGCTTACTGTTTCACTGTTGTGACGTGTGTCAAGGTAAGATCTTAATGTTTTAGGAATATTTAATGTGTTGTTTAATTACGGAAGAATAGCCAAAATCTTTGCTGGCGGGTAAAACTGCTCTTATGTACACGGAACCTCTGCAGTTGCACATACTACGCTTGGCAACAGCGCTTCGCTCGAGCATTCATATGTTCATATGTCTTTAACTTTTGCGAGCGGTATATTTTATAAAGTGACATTTTTATTCAGGGTTTAGAAAACATATTTTCCATTGAAAACTTATTTCCATTTTCTGTATGAAAGACACTTCCTTTAGATATTCTCAGTACGTGGAAGAGAAGGCAAAAGTTCAAGCATTCGTTTGCCCTGTTGCATAGAGAAAACGGATTTCCTGTATTAATACAAATTAATCCTTTTGAAAGGTCGATTTTTTTCTAAAAATGCCTCCTTAAGAACATAAGTAGTAGGGAAAGTAATAATAATAATAATAATAATAATAATAATAATAATAATAATAATAATAATAATAATAATAATAATAATAATAATAATAGTTATAATAATAGTGGCATAGGAATGGACTTCGGAACTCCCTGATACATATATCCTTGTTGGTCCCATGTACGGCTCTATAAAACTTGCAACTGTTGTTTGATTTCGAAGTCATGGTGTGTTTTGACCCGCTTTATGCCTTTCCCCTCCTTGACCTGATGGAGGGGATGAAAACAGGCAATCCACCTATAAATTAAAAGCACAGACGCTCTGCTCGTATACTTTAAATTAAGAACAATAAAGAATGCTCCCACTTTTATCTCTTATAAACGAAAACGAATTTAAAGCCACAAATATGAAACTTCTGACAACTGTAATTAGCTGTCTTTCATCGTTAGCATGATAATTCCTTCTAGAAGTTATTTGTAGTTGGAGATAAGACTGATGCTATACTCCTTTATCGCTGTTCTCTGCTACCTTTGGCTTTATGGCTGCTAACTGCTCGTAATGACTAACGCATAAATTCAACATAATCATCAAGTGTTTTCTTTAATAATGGATGCGTTTTTTAGAATAAAATTATAATGATAATCGTGAAGAATTGGCGTGTTGCGTGCTCCTAAACAACCGATTGCGACAGAGGCTACGTGCAAGGGCCGGAAACTTTGGCTGTGGTAGAGGGGGGGGGGGAAGCCGACATTCTAAGGGGCAATTTTGGGCAGTTTTGTTAAAATAATTAACCATTATTTAGCCTAAGTAAATCATAGCCGCATTTTGTTTATGTTTGCAAGCTCAGCACGCTGAGCGGTAGCTTTATCAATCCCGTTGTTTCTAGGTAACGTTGTATAAAGCTTTTATCTGGAAATAATGTGGTGCATATTAATTCCAAGATAGTTTATTAACAGTTAACATAGAATATCAACTTTAAATATAAATGCTCCTGTTGTCTTCTTTAGATATCGCTTAGAAATTCGATCAGAAATTTCACAGCAAAGGTTTGCTCTGAGGTCACTTATTGAGAAAGGCGTCTGTCTGTGTGTGAATGTGTGTGTATGTTTGTGTGTGTGTGTGTGTGTGTGTGTGTGAGTGTGTGTGTGTGAGTGTGTGTGTGTGTGCGCGCGCGTGCGCGCGCTTATGTACAGCATAGCTCAGAAAGAAGAGGCTTCATAAATAACAAACTTTCTTTTATTTCAGTTGCCCCCCAAAACCATGACACGAGGATTTTCTTGGGAATGTCCTTTCACAAATATCTTTTGAATGGAAAACATTGAATCATTTTCCTCTGAAATATAACTTAAGCTATTTTGATTAAGGTAGTATCTTACAGATATTTACATGAAAAATAACACGTATAAGCTTAATCATCTGAAAATAGCCGGTTTTGTACTATCGTTAAACGTTAAGTAAACAAAAGCGTAGTTAGTAACCAAAAAATGTATATCACTTTAAAATAAACAATTTATTTCAATAGGTATGTATCATTTTGACCATACCTACGCCATTTTCGAGAATATATGACGTATTCTCGAAATTATTGAATAAACACGCGCAGTAGCTAAAGCTGAAACTGGGGTAGGTGCCCAGATATAGAGGGTGCAAAACGACACCGAGCGAAATTTGTTCAGCTTCTATGTGACATACATAGATAGTTTTTACCGCCAATAGAGCCGCATAAAAATGCTCCTGAATGACTGTGAACAACGACGCGTACCTCACGCTGTCGGAGTTTGCAGGTATAGGTCACTCGCCGTGCCGCGTGCTGTAAAGGTTTGTAAACATACGGCCATACTTTGCAGTAGCTTGTTTGCTACTGTTAAGAATTTCTTTGGATTGTGCAACCGCAATAAAGAAGCTATTGCTTAATTATTGCTTATGAGTGTTTAACGTGTTCCAAAATTCCATTATTTCAGTCTGTGATGGCAAATAAGCTGGTGGACATATGCAAATTGTACCTTTTAGAGGGAAGTTAATGTTAGTGAGGTTGAGGATGGAAGCATTAAATGATAAACAGAACAGAAAATAAAATCAAAGAATTGTAGATTAACTAACCAAAATTAAATGGCTTATATAATGAGACGAGTATTTTATTTCACGTGTTTGATAATACTAAATAAAGCATTTGTAACTGAAAAGGAAGCTGTTGATATTTACAGTAAGTTGTTGAAAGTATTGAACAATTAAAATCATAACAAAATGCTCTGAAGTGAAAGAAAGAAATATCATTGATATAACTATTTTTACAATTCATATTTTAAAGAGACTAAATTAAACATGCGTTGGTTGAACTCCCTTCAGTTCTTCCATCTGACAAAATCATCGCCATCATTTTGGCGTTACTATAACGCTCCATATCGCTTGAATTTGCTAAGTACGCGCAAAATCCTTCCTATTAAACGGAATGTGTAGTTTTACGCTGAAGAGCAGTCTTGCAACAGTCCGAGTTTTGAGTCAACTTTTCCGCAAGTAAGTACCCTTTGCCCCATTACCTGAAAGGTAGGCTCAGGTCACCGATACTGAGCAAGGGAGTAGGTTATGTTTTTGTTTTCGTGACACGTGCGTCCCAATAACAATTTTTGAGGTTCCCCGCCAGTGATTCCTGCGCTACCTAACCACAAAGTCATGTAATATTTATTGCTGCATAAAATTACACCTACGAAGCTGCGACACCGAAATTCTGACTAGTTAAGTTATAAACTACGCAACTGCAGTAATCGTTCTGTGTCGTTTTGAATCAACCTGTATATATACAGATTGCTTCAAAGTAATAATTTAATCTATATTATTAAGCTCATCTATATTTAACTAAGCTTCTACCTCAACATAAACCTAATTCCATTGTTAATCTTTGAATTGTTCAATACTTCGTGAGATTTTAAAGTGCTTTCGCTACGCTATTCCGCTGTATCTGAAGGATCCATGCAAAGAGTATGGTATTTTAAGGCTCAAACAACTGTTAACATTGGAATGTCACAGATTGCCTTTTATCTATAATGCAATGTTTATTGTAGCTGTTTCTGCAAAAGTTTGTTAATTGATATGAAACGATTAGAAAAATTAACTTTCGTAGGAATAGTTACCTCTCCTTCTCTTCGTGTAGGGTACAGCCATGTTCAATTTGTGGCCTCTACGCCTTAGGCTATTTTAGGCGTCGGTGAGGGAGCCACAATTATGGATCAGAGAAAGATCTAGGGATGGATGATCAGCCTGGTCCCCGGAATGAGAGTAAGGTAAGTAGATAAACGGAATGCGGGCTAAGTGGATGCAAGGAAAGATGATAATGGAGCAGTTGGTGAAACGATGGCGGGGAAAACTGGATGTCCCAAGAAAACCCGTCCCAGCACATTGTTGTCCAACCAACGTGTAAGAATAGTTTGAAGGAGCAATATAAAAATTATTAATAATGGATACAGAGATATATGTGAATGTAAGACGTTATCCTTTTCTGTCATATATGTAGAGAAAATATATTACGTCTATTTTATATATCCAGGTCTTAACTACTGTCGTCGATCTTCTCACTTCTCCTCGTCGTAGTCGTTCCATTTCACTCATTGCCTACTGTTCGATACCCCAACGTGTCGGTGCCATTATGCGGCAAACCCGCATACTAGTGTTAAATTGATTGGGTTCTAATTGGAGCTATGAGTTCTCTTATCCTCAGGTGAATGGTTCTAGGAAATGGATTTTGGTGGTTGTTGGCTACTCAGTCGTCTTAATAACACTTTGTTTGTTGCAGAATTATTTGGTTTAATTCCTACTAAATTTGCTTATCAACTTGGATCGGTGACCACCTGTTAGTAAAATTCGTAACATAAATTAAATTTTACTTGAAACTCTGGATTACTTGTTTAAATTTACTTTCGCACGGTTTCTATTTCTTCTTTATATGGCGACTACTTTGCTCTAATAAACTTCTAATGCTGCTTCCACTTTCGCTGGTTGCACTATTCTTAACTTCCCTACATTTCAGACTCATAAATTTTCGCTTCTCTTCTTAACGCGCATGAACACGTCCTTCCTGTCGCAGTAACTTTTAAGTAAGTTTTTCTTACTTCACGATTCAGTTCGAACCTTATTCTGATCCCCTCTCTAACTTTATCACATGACCAAACTAGCTCACCATTCTCAAATGTTACATTATTATTAGTTTCTCATTTATTTCGAATTTTCGCATTGGTTTGCGAAACTCATCTAATTCATTGACGTTCAGCCCACCCTGAGTTGGGGAACGCCTACCCTGAGTTGCTTGTAACGGTATACATCGTTATTAAATCAGGGAAGTAAATCCCTTTAGCGTTCATGCTCAACTGCATTCTGAAAGCCCTTTGCCCCAAAATATTCCTGGCTGAAAGTATACAATAGTTATCAGACATTGAACTTTTCCTAGCACAAAGAAGGTAACGGCCCTTCCTTCTTGTCTCTCCGACGTGTACGATTTTTACAAGAACATTTTCTCTTTCTTGCCCGGATGCTAGTAGGTATATATGTTAGTAGTATAGAATTGAGAGAATCAGCACAGTGTAGATTAGATGTTGAACTCTCCTCTGTGTTAATATATGAGTGATGTAGAATGCTCATTGATTTAGAACTCTCCTATATGAAAATCGAGTTGTAAAAGAAGGGGAGTGTTGGCGTAGTGCCGTTCTCCCCTGTGCAGTGAGATGTTTTTGAGGGTTGGGATGATGATGATGATGATGATGATGATGATGATGATGATTGTGTGTGTGTGTGTGATGTGTAATGTGTGATGGGCGGGATGGGTAACGGGGGGGGGGTTCCGGGGATGTTTGAATTAAATGTGAATTCTTTTCGATGTGTGTGTGTGCTTGAACTCTCATGTATGAATATCGAAGTCTAGGGTTCGATATTGTGATGGGGCGGGGTGGGTAACGGGGGTTCCGGGGATGTTTGAATTAAATGTATTGATAGTAATTCTTCGATGACTGTGCTTGAACTCTCATGTATGAATATCGAGTCTAGGGTTTGATATCTATTACGTTCAGTGCTTCGATGTCTGTGCTTGAACTCTCATGTATGAATATCGAGTGTAGGGTTTGATATCTATTACGTTTAGTGTATGATATATGATGTAGTATCGTTATTCTTTAGATAAAAGAATATCGAGAGAATGATTAGGTGCTGGGAGAGATTTATGAAAATAAATGTAATAAGACATTCTGGTAAGGGGTGTTCCCTATGCAGAATCTCTCCTTGAGCTATTGTATCCAAGAGCGATGTAAAGGTTAAGAAAAGGTTAAATTCCATTCTCACATCGAGGTACGAGAAAATATAAATCTATTCCACATTGAAGTATAAGGGTGATGACGTGTTGTCATTCCTCAAGATTTGTGCATATGTGAGTAAATTCGAATTAACAGGTCTCACCCTGTCCCGCCAGCTCGGGAACGAACGTGTCCTCACTTCACACAAACCCTCCGTCCGTTAAGTACAATCGACGATAAGATGGGGAGGGGGGAGACAGGTATGATCACGTTTCATCACCCATCTGCTCACTCGGGAACTAATGCATTCTCACTTCACATCGCAACGTCAAGATGAGTGGAACAACAACACCTATCATTGAAAGTGATACCAGATTCTGGGAGAATCTACGCAATTTCGAAGATTTGCAAAAGCATTGGGTTGAGCACCACGATGAAACGTGTGATGGAAAGATGCATCAAGTGATTTGCAAGAATCCTTCCCATCATGATTCAATCACATCTTATGCTCAATGCGGAAAGAATTGTAAAGTGTACCTCGGGTAAGTAGAATTATAATTGTGTGTTAACGTGAAAGTGTTGTTATGTGTTAGATAACTAATGATAAATATGTTTATTTCAGTAAAGCCCAAAGTGAAGATGTGGCATGCCAGTCCGAACAGGATCAAGGTGAAGATGTGTGCGGTCCGTACAATGATCGTCCGTTTAAGGATATCGGTACATCGAAACCCGAGGAGGAAGTCATAGAAAAGTGAGTATAAAATAATAAGAGTTTTACGTTAACAAGTGTATTAAATATTCACGATGTTGAGACAGTTCGTGTATGTCCGCAGATCCAGTAAGAAAGGAGACAAGAAAAAGAAGAAGACGAACTGCAAACCGAGAATCGTCAAAGCCAAGAAGACGTTCGATCAAGACAGTTTCATCATAATGATGTTCGAACCCTTCACACCCTTCGCAGAAGAAGTAGAGGAGGAAGTTGCGAGTGATGGTAAATAGTGTGTGCATGAACGATAACGACATCTCCATCAGCATTGACTTTCGTGTGAACATAGGATTATACAATGAACTCCCATCACTTTACATTAAAGACACACATGACGATACGTTTGTGTATATTACAAAAGAGGATTGGGAGGTAATAATGTCAAATTTGTGTGTTTTGGATACGTATCTGAAAGATGGTAAGCATCCATGTGCACCGTACAGTGAAAATATAATATATGCATTTAATATAATGTTATGCATGAATAAGATGCAAGAAATAACGTTTGTGAATACATGTTTAAATGTGGGCAGTATAAATCTGAATAGTACTGCATTCAATGGACTTAAAAGACTAATTCCATATATTGAAAGAAATTTATATCAGTTGTATGATATTCATAAATCATTATGTTCATATGATGCAAAAAGCAGGAGTGCAAGGAAGAGGATATTGGAGATGTATGTTAAAGTCAATAAAAAGATAATTTGAATTTGTAATGTTTTATTTATTACACCTATATGATAGATTGTACAACATGAGTTAGTGGTTTATAAGTGAATAATTTATCATGAATAATTAAACAGAATAATGAAGTTTGTGCAGGAAAATTTGACGATGCTTGAACTTCCAATCTGACATTCACTGCCCCCGTCACAGTATCCTCAGGTTGATGAGAGCAATCGATGACGAATAGCGGTGCATATTTCAGAAAGTCGTTCCTTTTCAAAAGAGGGTAATTCTCCTTTCCATAGTAGGATGATTGAAATTTGGAATATTGATCATACAGAGATGCAAATTTCGAATTGGCGAAATCCAAATTCATATCGTGATAGGGGTAAGATTCACTGTTGAGATAAAGTTTCAGATTGGTGATATTACAATTATCAAATAGAGAAGCATCCTTAGCGATATGATTCAATCTATCCACTTGTGCACCGACTATGACGAAACGTGGTTTTTCAAGTTTAGTCGTGGTTGCAATGTTCCATGTGAACGCTTTAGTTTGAGGTACAGCAGGTTGAGTGTGAAGGTCCAAGGTTCGAAATGCGACGTGTAGAGGTTTATCCGATTTGACGAGTTTAAGTTTATCAACTCGTTCAGAATCTGAAAGTCGAAGTACAGGCATCCTCCATTCGAGTCTAGTTAGTTGTATGGTTGTAGGATCGTTTCCAATGATACAATTATTAGAATCCTTAGATCTAATGAGAATAAGTTCAAACTTGCTATTAAGTATGACCTCCTTGTGATCGTCGGCGAAACCCAGCAACATCGAAAGAGGAACGATAGCATTGAAGATACCATTCGATGTATTCACGATGTCTACCACACCTCCAGGATAGATCCATCCAGCATTTAGTAAACGATTCGATTCCAGTTCATTCAGTGCAGCATAGTTACGCATCGTTGATGAAATGCCCGGATTCCTAGTTCTATCAATAGTCGTTCCATTCATATCCAGACGAATCTCATCGAATAGGAATGCCATAGCATTGTTACTCAATTTCGATGTGGCAACGGTGCCGTCGGGTTTAGTGAGAGTCCCCTCAATGTAGAGATAACTTCTACTAGGAAGCGTGTACAAATCTTCAGCTTGACATGGAATTCTAATTTCATCGTTCACATCGAGAGCTGACGTATTGTACGGTAGGAATACGTGTTCTTCCTCCTTACTGATCTTATCATCAAAGGTCGGAATCCCGGTCACGTCCAACACATCCATCATAGAACCTTGAAGCCTAAGTTAGCGAGAAATCTTCGATTAGACGATGTGATTAGCTTGCGGGTCGATGATCGAGTAGAGATCAATCTCGAGAGATGTTTTTTAATATAGCATCGTCTCTTAAAACTTATACCCATTACGACGTATGTGCAATCGTACAGTGATGGTTTCGTTCCTGAAATCTAACTTATCGCCGTTCTGGTCTACCACTCTAATGTCGAGATGATCAATGAGATTCGTATCGATGATTGGTAAATATATAGGACTTGATGGTTCCTGCGAAATATGATAACCTGGAGGTACCGATGGGAAAAATTCATACAGAGAATGACCACTTTTACCATTGATGAAAGATCCCGTTGCAAGACTACACTCGATACGTATGATGCTGACTTTGAATATGTTAACCAAATCATTAGACTCGGTCAGCACGTTTGCCGGTACCCTCTGTTTAGAGGTGAAACCGAGAAGTGAAGCAATAGATCTCTCACGACTAAAGTCGATAATATAGGGAGATTGAATTTCTGATTTCATGGTGTTATTATTAGCACGTAGAATAAAGTCGTCACCGATGTCGAGAGCATCCTTGATCAATCTGGCGATATCATCCAATTCATAAGTACCCGGTGGAATTACTATACGTTCGACTTTTCCATCGCGAACGTAATGGAATAGATTATTACTCTCGTCCACATTCGGAATTGAGTAAAAAGTCTCAAAATTCAATAGAGCTATCTCGTAATGTCCGTTAGGATCCAGATGTAATGGTGGATTTAGAAATGTAGAGAAGCTGGTATCACTACCACTCACGGTGATCGTGTAACTCATCGAGGAGAAACTGAAGGCACAAGTGACCGCAAATCACAGAATCGAATTCTTGAAATCTCGTCGTATTATATAGGAGCTTGACACCCGAAAGGTACGTTTCTATCTCTTCCGGAGGTCTCAGATCGCCGAAACTGTCAAAGTAGTAGGCAACGTCACCATCCTTACGTACAGCAACCCAATGTGTACCAGGGTTATTTGATGTATCCAGATTCACTACTATTCTCTCATAGTATCGAGGATGTGGAGGTAGTTTATCGATCATGTAGACACCTCTAAAATGTGGAATGCGTAGACGTCGTGCATACGAATCGATCTCGTTAGCACTCAGGGCTTTTTCCGGGATAAATATAGGCCTCGCCCCGAGTTTTTTGATCGAAGATATAATCCTCTACCCTTACGACGTCTCTTACGGCGAAGACCTTTGCCCTGAGCCAAAGATTCCATGCGCTCGTTGTGACGTGTTAATTCCGCAAGTTGTTTTGCATCCGAACGTTTCTTATTGACAGCCGTAGCAATCTGAGCAGCACCTCCAGCTAGACCACCTGCTGCACCTAGAGCTGCTAAAAGTGGTAGCAAAGGTAAGAAACCACCTCTCTTGTTGCGACGTTTACGCATGCCAGCGCCCGCTGCCAATTTACCCTTCATAAGTGTAGTCACAAGTCGAGCTGCAAGTCGTTCGCCCAAAGAAGCGTCGGCAGACTTTACACGTCTCCAAGCTTTCTCTACCAACACCTTATCGGCTAGACGACGAGATTCTGTATCAGTACTCTCTGTGTAAGCCCGATCGTGATCGAGACACGCTGAATCTAACCCGTTCACCGGTAAGTCACCTCTCTGCAAGCGTTTATGTAGTTTCGTTCCGGGACCGCAGAAACGATAACCCGGTAAATGTGGCTCAAATGGTAATGAATTAATCAAGGAATTAAGAATTCCCGAACCTTTGCGTGCACGTGTAGAGCGCATGTCTCACTATGAAATAAAAAAGGCAAAACGTGCGCTTTATAAGTATACGATTCCTATGACGATTGGCTAAATCCAGTAAAGACATAGATTGCCCTTATCACGAACGAAATAAAAGACAAAACTTATGCTTTATAAGTATTAGTCGCGATATGGAGATAGTAAAGCAAAAGTGTACGCTACCCATACAGGTGTTAGATTTCGAGGATGACATTCGCAAAGGACGACACGGTACGTTGTTTCCGAGTAACGTTAGAGCGCTCATACTTGGCAGTTCAAATGCTGGAAAAACGAACGTTTTACTCAACCTGCTTATTCACGAGAATGGTCTGAGATTCGAAAACCTCTACATATACTCGAAATCGTTGCAGCAACCTAAATATCGATATTTACTCAGGTTACTGAAAACTATACCCGATATAGGTGTATTTACGTTCGATGATGGTGATAAAGTAATTCAAACGTCGGATGCTAGAGAAAATTCGATATTCGTATTTGATGATGTGATAAATGAAAAACAGGGTAAGATAGCTTCATATTACAGTATGGGTAGACATCGTAATGTCGATGCTATATATTTAGCACAATCATATGCTAAAGTACCTAAACATTTAATTAGAGATAATGCAAATATGATTATATTCTTTAGACAGGATAATCTCAATTTAAAACATATATACGAAGATTATGTAAATACCGATATGTCCTATGATGAATTTAAGAATATGTGTAAACATATATGGGAGAGTGATGAACGATCCTTTGTTGTTATAGTACCAGAATATCCACTGAACGAGGGACGCTACCGTCACGGTTTTGATCGCTTTATCAGAATGAATAAATAGAATAATCCATCACTTAAGCAATGAGTATCGACAGGTTCGGATCCCGAAGAATCATACCCTCTAGGGGTGTGTTCAATCGATATATCATAACTAGAGATGGATCGGGAAACTATCGATTCAAGGGAAAGCGGTTGTG
This sequence comes from Mantis religiosa, assembly GCA_030765055.1. Lineage (NCBI taxonomy): Eukaryota > Metazoa > Arthropoda > Insecta > Mantodea > Mantidae > Mantis > Mantis religiosa. Next base: position 63,386,541 of record CM060949.1, read on the forward strand.
CAATATTCACGACCCTGAAGAAGGTGACGATGCATCGACTAAACGTTATGTGGATACGCATACGGCTGACGTCGAGAATCGAATGCAGATCTTCAGCGAGCAGACCTCGTATCAGCGTATGGGCGAGTTTGAAGCTACGCTTAGGGATCACATACAAAAATCGCTCGACATCCAATACAACAATTTAATGGAGTACTTAAGTAAATATGCATTTAAACGTGATTCCGAAAATAATGTCATTATAGATGGTATAAGAATGAAAACGCTGTTGGACCCCCTTCACGAACACGACGTTCCTAATAAAAAATATGTAGATGATAGGATTCCAATTCACGACTCTAATGAAACTCTATCATTTCGAATGAAGAGATTGAAGGATTTAGCCGACCCGATAGATGATAGTGATGCAGTCACCATGAGTTATGTTAATCATTTCTTTATACAGAAACATAATGAATTGCAAACGGGTTTAACTGAGACTATAACAAACATTGTCGATACTATTACACGGAAACAGAATGAATTACAAAGTCAGTTAACTAGAACAATCACCTCCGCTAGCGAGACTATTACTACAGCTGTAGAAAAAGAAGTGAAAGAACTAACCGCACGACAAACGGAACTTGATAATAAACTAATCACTATAAATAATGATATTCATACTATGAAAACACGAATGAGAAATGTTGTAAACACTATGTTACAACAATTGAAAGCACAACTCATAATTTCATTGCAAACACGTCCGTTTCGAGGTCCCTCTTTAAGGTATACGTTAACATCGGGACTCGAATACTATAAAGTTCCTGGAAATGGAAGTGTACTCTCGTGTTCCATCGTATCATCGGTACATCCGCATGCTGTAAATGATACATTGTTTGCAATAAACGGAAGATTAGTTGAAAGATATCCTGTAAGAGTTGAAACTGGCGATATTCTATCGTTTACAGCGCCAGTCGGACGTGCTAAAGATGGTCATATATTAAGTATAGAACTGATAGTTTCATATAAATTAGCAGTAGCTGATTAATTATACATTCATTTCGATATGGATGCTGAAGCTATAAGACTTAAGGAATCCATTGCCCGTCACAGTAGGGCAATAAGAGAAAAGTTACGTTCTCTCAAAGGAATGAAATTCGAAACGCAACGAGTCATGTCTGAAGTTCTTCAACCTGTAACCGAACCATTGAAAGTAATAGCGAAAGCACACCAAGACAACAACGACGACGAAACTACAGATGATGCTAACGGATCTGATCTCGTGTCAAAGTATCTACACAAGGTTCGAACTGCTAGTTCGAGTGACATGGACAATACTTACGGCATACGTTACGAGGATAATGAGTATAAATTGGGTAACAAGACAGTTGTGTTTAAATCTGATGGTGTTCAGATAGGAACAGAAACGTATGAACCCACAGCAGGCTTATATGAATTATTATTTAAACGTTTACCTCGCAAGACATCGTACACAGATGATGATTTAGACGTGTATTCGCAAATCTTACAGAATACTCAAGTTTACAGACACGGTTATTCAAGAGATGGACGTTTAAGAGCAAATCGAGGGTTCAAGTATCGTCATATCATTCGTGACCTTGTTAGTAATCGAACTGGATTTGGTTTACGTTGGAAAGAACATGTACCGCAGAGAAAATTAGATTACGTCTACTGGAACGATCCGAATGAAATAATAAACAGATTAAGATTATTAGTTGCGTCGAGGGATGCAGGTAATTTGAATCACTCACCCGAGATAGAAGAAATTATTACAGAACTTAAAACATCAAAAATTATAGCATGATAAAACGTCGCATTGCAACCGAGTTACATGCACCAGCTAGAAGACGATTTTTACGTCGTAAGATCATAAGCAAAGGAATGAACGATTTAGTACAAATAGATCTTATGGACATGTCTAATTATGCAAGAGACAATAGGAATTATAAGTATATTCTTCTTGCATGCAATTTTTATTCCAAGATGGCTTATGCACGACCATTACGTGATAAAAGTGGTATTAACGTTTCGACTGCTATGGAGGAGATATTGAATGAAATGGAATCGTTTCCGAAGAATGTTCAATCTGATAAAGGAAGGGAGTTTTACAATAAACATTTCCGCGAACTAATGAATCGTAATAATATTAATCATTACAGTACATTCACACACGTTAAGGCTGCTGCAGTGGAACGTTTAATAAGAACGATCAAACTGATTTTGCATAAGGAATTTATTGTTCAAGGCTCATATCAATGGATAAACATACTACCTAGAATTATTCATACCTACAATAATACTTACCATCGAACGATTCGTATGAAGCCTGTAGAAGTTCGTGATAATTCTCTCCTGCTCAGCGTCTACAAATATGATAGAAGTCTGCGTGAGAAGCGAAGATCTAGGCTTCATCGTGTTGGTGACTACGTGAGGATTTCTAAGCATAAAGGTGTTATGGAGAAAGGTTATCTACCAAATTGGAGTGTTGAAGTCTTTAGGATACGTACAGTGCAAAGGACACATCCATTGACCTATCTCATCGAGGATCTGGAGGGTAAACTGATTGAAGGAGCATTCTACGGTTATGAATTACAGAAAACTCAATATTCAGACACGTATTTAGTTGAAAGGATCATCAGACGTCGTGGTGATAGGATTCTGGTGAAATGGTTAGGATTTCCTACCCGTGAATGGATTAATGAGGTGGACATTGTATAAATAAAAAAACACACAACTCAATAAAGAAATATAATTTTAATGATATATTGTGTTTGATTTTTTTTTTGTTCACATTGATTCCTGACATCTTCTGTAACTGCTAATTCACATCTCCTTAACTTAAACATGATAATAACATTTTTATACTTTTTTAAAAATCTTCTGTAACTGCTAATTCACATCTCCTTAACTTAAACATGATAATAACATTTTTATACTTTAAAAAAAAATCATACATGATTATAGTTGAATTAACATTTAATTGTAGAGATTTTAACATAACGTACATGCTAGTTCACATTGAGTATATATAAATTCACCTACCCTTAACGTAAACATGATAATTACAATTTGAAGTAATTAGTAATATACGTTAAACAAACATCATACATGATTATAGCTGAAATAAGAGCCTTTGTACATGCTAGTTCACATTGATATATATAAATCTCCCCTCACCCCTTAACGGAGACATGATAATAACATTTTGATATAATTAGTAAATATATTTTAATAAAAAATCATACATGATTATAGTTGAATTAACATTTCATTGATTTCTGCTATCTAACATTTCAAAACGACATGAATAGGAAAAAATATTCCTTCACCCCTAACATAAACATAAAAAAAGCAACACGTTATCTTTCAAATGAAGTAAATATGTTATTATCATGTAATTAGTAACACACTTTACAAATATACTTGAAACTCAATTATTTCGTTTTTTGAAATGCAGTAATATGTTATTATCATGTGCCTAGTAATACCTTTTAACTCAGTTGTAACACACTTTACAATTATACTTGAAACTCAATTATTTTATTTTTTGAAATACAGTAATATGTTATTATCGTGGCCTAGTAATACCTTTTAACTCAGTTGAATCTATGCTTTATTGAGAAAAGAAAAAGAAATTTACACTTGACAATTTTCTATAGCATAATGTCCCCATGCTAATGTTGAAAATGAATTATTGGGAATGTATCGTTTTGTATCGATACCACTTAAAGCTATCTTATTAGATTCAATAGTATGAACATCATGTTTATAACTTCTGAAACATGTCTGCATGCTTCGATGTATAGTGTCAGGATGTGTAATACATGAGAGATATTGTTCAAAGGTTATGAATCTCATCGAATCTTTTGTTACACCTTTTGATTTTTTAATCACTTCAGTATCATATCGATAACTATATAATTTCGATTTCAGCCCTACATATTCAGTCATCACTCTACCGGCTAGCTCATCCTTGAATAATCCTGAAATTTTCTTATTTGCTAACGGAATACCATACACATTATCCATTGGATAATTCGATGTATCGAATAAATGTATATTGGTTTTAATAAATTCATATATATCGCAGCTAGATTCAAAGAGAAAAGCATCCGTGTCCGTATAGATTAAAGTTACATCTTTCAATTTTTTCTTCAGAATTTCATAATAAAAATCATACATTTTATGTTTGGATAGATCCAGGATTGCTTGTCCTATGTATATTGGCTTATTCATCAATATTTCATCTCTGACCAATTCTATACCTATTAAATTTTCATCAAAAATCACGTACCTTATACATGTCTGTCGAGCTAACAATTTACGCGCTCGTTTCCAGCTGGTAGCTAAATGAAATGAATTATAACGTTTTACATTCTCTATAAATTTTCCATAAACACAATTATTCATTAACTTCCATAGATTTTGACCAAATTTCGTCTTATCTTCAATACGTTTACGAACGTTGAGTTCAATGTAAGGATTTACCCAGTTAGATTGTTTGTAACCTATTACTCTATGTATACGCGACGGAATCAAACCAAGTTTAACACATTGTTGAAAATTGAGATAATGTAATACGTATTTATTTTTATCGTTCAATGTTGTTAGCAATTTTGTATACTTATCACCTGGCGCGATTTCATTCAAAGGGCATAATGGCAAATCATTTTGTATATCATGAAGTTCCTGTGGATATTTAAAGTCTACTTCCAACACATATCCCACGTCAGAATCACTTGTAATAGACATAAAATCTATTGATTTAATTTCAGCATCAGTTAGCCACCTTATATCAGTGTATGGTAAGCTATTATTTTCCATTGTATAACTATATAGAGAATTGCAGTCAACGTACATTAAATAATTAGTTGGTTGAGTGTTATCATAGCTAGTCATGTATCTGTTATTCGCCTTTGCATACCGTTTGGACACTGCAAATTCCACCTCGTATTCCTTTTTCGAAGAAATCTAGCATAGTCTTATCTGTTAATAATGAAATCTGTACACCAGTCGTTCTTAACATTGCATCGTAGGCTAACCCGGGAAGTGTGTAATACTGACACGGGTCGAGTCCGTACAAACCGATACTTAATTCACGGAAGCGTTCAAACACGTCCGTTAGTATTAATGTATCGCACTTAAGATATATATTTAAATATTCACCCAGATTTTTAACATTGAATTCATTCCATACCGTTCTAGCATGACTATAATCCTCATCGCTTACATGATCAAACTGATGTTTGGATGGTAGACTATTCTCGTATAATTTTTCTATAGAATCCACATACGTGTACGGGAAGACACCTTTACGTTTCATCAGTTGTCTATGCAAAGGATTCGTGTACATATTATTGGTATAATGAAAATCATCTGCTTCTAACATATCCGAAAGGTTACTAAGTTTTGAATCCAAAAAACGATAGCTATCCAGAAATCTTAGATATATACTCATTCCATTCGAATTTGTATATCTTTTGCTAAAGGATAAGTAATTTTCAGAAGTTTGTGCAATACAGTTGATAGGTTCCGTATCGTAACCTAGTTTCTTTACTATGAAATGAGCATCGTATTTTGACAAGCAATGAAAGAATATTGGTATGAATCCTGGCATTTTCCTATTTAAATTGCAGTGCTTATGAGCTGGGCCAACGTAACTTCCAGTCAAATGACAATGATCACGAACCTTTATACACGAGTTAAGAAATTCACGTTTGCATATGTGACATCGTGTTGCATTTTGATATTCTAGCTCATCCACATCTCTCATACTTATTTCAATTTTATTAGCATATATATTAATGACCTGATTTGCAATTAACGTTAATTCTTTAAGAAAATTTTCAATTGCATATGGACCTTCAAATGATTTGAAACGTGTTAAATTTTTATCATAACTACAGACCAAATGTAATGCAATTGCATACGCTTCATGTTTATGAATGCTACGTGTCCAGCTTTTACTCGATACATCTTGACACGAATCTACCTTACGTAAGATACATTCTATGTCTGCATAAACCACGAATGGAACTTTTAGACATTTCGAATATGCGTTAAATTCAACGAGATCAGTTTTACCAGCATCGGGCATTCTGATAATTTGATTCATCATACACCTCTTTTTATGGCTATTTAAACGTGATTCTGATGTGAAATACAAGTTACAATTGTTACATAACCATTTTCGCCCATTATGTTTAGTTAGCTGCTTTCCTAGCAAACGTGACAAGTCTGTTATCAGACAATAATGTCTTTTATACATTAAAAGATTAACATGATGTGATTTTATCTCTCTTGGTTGATATAAGAGAATAATCGATTTATTTTCAACACCGTATATCGTTATTGAAATATTTGAATTTTGATTCTCGAATTTTTCTACATCTTTCAATGATACGGGGAATGTTATATTCTCAAAGTTAAATTCGTTACGGAAATCATATCTTTTATAGGAGGTGGGTCGATTCTTGTTACGTTCTACTGGGTATTTGGATGCTAACAGACAGTATGCAAAGCAATATTTATCAGTATTACGAATGTTAATAACAGCTCTCTTCGATTTTATAAAGTCGGGTAATTCAGTATACATCCCTGCATTCAATGAATCGTATTGTGTCACATATATTGTTAATTTCTCAATACTGTATAAAGCTTTTGAACTGGTACGCGATTCAAAATTATCCATATGATCTAGTATAGGTTGTACAATCTTCTCTTCATACCATATAGATTTATCTGTAGATTGCAATATCACCTCAAGTTTACTGTTAAAGTTAAATGTATGAATATTATCGCTCTCTTGTGATATTATGACATATTGACAGGATAAACAGGATCCTATCTTAAGACCTGATTTATACATGTTTAAGCCCTTATCAATTTCATTCAAAATTAAAGGTTTGCATTCTGCTAAGAATATAACGGGGTCAAGTATATTAACACAGTTGTGAATTTCGTAGGTGGTTAATCGTTTTTTGAAAGCAGACTCACTGTGATTACATCGTAATCGTTCAGCCTGGGTCACGTTCGAACAGGTTTCATCTTGCTGAATCGAGGGTTGTCCAGTGGCAGTATCGGAGCATCTTGTCGTCGTTTCTGAAAAAAGCAATTACAACATTCGATTAACTTTACATACGGGAACATTGATTCACATGTATGTAAGGTGGTAACAGAAATAACATACATGTTAATAACTTTTACATGTATGAATCTCAATTTTACGTAAACTCTATACTTTACGTAGAACGTAACATGCATGTAACTTTTACATATGAAAATAGTTACATAATGATTATGTATTTTACAATTATTGCTATCATCACGTAACTACAATATTCAGATAGTATGTAACTGTTTTACGTAATGCTCTCTCCCTTACATAAATGATAAAAACACACAACGTAAACCATATAGATGTAAAATACCGTAACTGAACTACGATATTCACATGTACGTTTTACACATATAAATTAACGTTCTTTTTTCACCTACAACGTTACTTTTACGTGTAACAAACAAACGTAACTAACATGCATGTGAAATAACGTAACTGAACTACGATATTCACATGTACGTAATTATTACACATGAAAATTAACCCTACAACGTTCACTCTCAATTACTAATACTACATGACGTGCGATAATTAACACTTTAAGTTCTAATACAACATGTACGTACATGCAAGTAACTACATTCAATTACTAATACTACATGACGTGCGATAATTAACACTTTAAGTTCTAATACAACATGTACGATTTCACATTTACATGCAAGTAACTACATTATCACTTTTTTTTATGAAATTTTATTCAATAATTGTATTCACCTTTTGACGACATTACGGCCTGCTTAAAAAAGACAATTTATGTCGTTTGAAACCACTTTCTAGTGTTTCCTCGCCATGGTATTGGAGTATGCAGTCACCACGATTTAGTAGATCTTTCTGCGCTGCGGTCATGTGTTTGAATCTCTCCGGGAGGAAGACTTGGAAATCTGATGTTTCGACGACGACCCGTTCACCATATCTGGTCTTCACGGTTTTGACGGATCGAATGATGTGTTGAACGGACTGATCTAATTCACGTAGTTTCTTTGTGGGAAGATGTGTTCCACCTTCAGCTAGTTGATTTAGCTGAAGCATCTCATGATCTGAAACAAACATATAAGCACACACGAATCAGTATTACTTCAACATTCTTCGTAAACAGAGATAAAAAATGAATTACAATATACAACTTTTCTATCTTACCTGTAGGATCCATATTTCCAGAGAATCGACTGCCTCCTCACTCATCCGTGCCGCGGTATTTATTAACAGATGCTCCGCCCCTCCTCCGTCCGGGAGAGGTGTTACTGTCTACATATTACGCTATGAGTTTAAAGTTGTTGTGACTACGTTATGAGTTAAAACATATTACTAGTAACTTTATTATCATAGTTTAAACTTTATATAGATCCAGCATTTTTTACACCCCCTCCAACCGTATCTCTCCTTCCCAAACACCATGTTGCGTGCGCACACTAACTGTGATTCGTTCCCTACATCTTGGAGGGGGGATATAATTACACATTTCTTTACACACACATACTTGTACAAACTATATTTTTCTGAACATTTAATTTTTTTACATTTGGTATACTAACACATTCATAGTATTGTTTCATCATTCATACAAATATATAGATTCATTCGTTTAATTTTAAAATATATTCTTTTTTTTCCTAACGTTATTTGACAAAGTTAGACTTCGCTACAGCAATAAGAATGTTTTGACCACCCCTGTCACCAGTCTGGAGAGATTAACTCTTTTTTTCTCTGACCCACATACCAAAAGGGATGACGTTCAGTGGAGTATTCGTAATACTGAGGGGAGATTTTCTAGACAATTTTTTATATGGAGGGTGATATCTTACCATGGATAGTTAGGATATCTACACTATAGATCCCTAGTTGCGTATATATATTATCATATTGATTGATCAGTTTTGTATTACTCATATATACTTAAAGATGAGATACTTTTCTCTCGTTATCTTAATCATTTTTAAATAGATGGTTAGTGCTTTTATTTTATTTTCGATGTTATGTTCCACTTTTATCATGCTTAGAGGGAATATTCTTTTTAAGTTATCGTTCTTAGAGGGTGCGTTCCTTTATCATGAAACCCCTTTCAAACAGCTTTACATTTGCATTCTTATGCTTTTCTCTCAATATTCTTTTATCATTCTTAAAGAGATGGGTAGTGCTTTTATTTTTATTTGCATTTGCTATGTACCACTTTTATCATGCTTAGAGGGGACATTTCTTTGTCATGCGACCCTCTCACATAGATTTACATTTCCATTCTTATACTTCATCAATGTGGAATAGATTTATATTTTCTCGTACCTCGATGTGGGAATGGAATTTAACCTTTTCTTAACCTTTACATCGCTCTTGGATACAATAGCTCAAGGAGAGATTCTGCATAGGGAACACCCCTTACCAGAATGTCTTATTACATTTATTTTCATAAATCTCTCCCAGTAAACATACCTAATCATTCTCTCGATATTCTTTTATCTAAAGAATAACGATACTACATCATATATCATACACTAAACGTAATAGATATCAAACCCTACACTCGATATTCATACATGAGAGTTCAAGCACAGACATCGAAGCACTGAACGTAATAGATATCAAACCCTAGACTCGATATTCATACATGAGAGTTCAAGCACAGTCATCGAAGAATTACTATCAATACATTTAATTCAAACATCCCCGGAACCCCCGTTACCCACCCCGCCCCATCACAATATCGAACCCTAGACTTCGATATTCATACATGAGAGTTCAAGCACACACACACATCGAAAAGAATTCACATTTAATTCAAACATCCCCGGAACCCCCCCCCCCCCGTTACCCATCCCACCCATCACACATTTCACATCACACACACACACACAATCATCATCATCATCATCATCATCATCATCATCATCCCAACCCTCAAAAACATCTCACTGCACAGGGGAGAACGGCACTACGCCAACACTCCCCTTCTTTTACAACTCGATTTTCATATAGGAGAGTTCTAAATCAATGAGCATTCTACATCACTCATATATTAACACAGAGGAGAGTTCAACATCTTATCTACACTGTGCTGATTCTCTCAATTCTATACTACTTATGTTACATTAAATTATATTCTTCCCTTCTTATTCTTTAAGTCAACGGCTATTTTGATCATTGCTCTATCCATTCCAATTTCATATTATTATAACAAGATTTTTATATTAGTTTAGTGAAGTAGTTTTATTAATTTATCTTCTATTTTAATTATCTGATTTCGATTAATTCGCAGCCTCCTAATCGCTGCCTCATACTGCGGTTACAACATTCTATAATAAGCAAGGAAAATTGTTAAAATTCAGTAGGTCATGGGATGACGCTACATGTAAATGAATTAATGTGAATGTTTTATGACTGGTAGTTTTAAAAATGGGATTACGTAATGTATGACGTGGAACAGTAAAAATTATGTTTGATTGGTAGTGATGGCAACGAGAGAATGAAAGATCAATAATCTTGGTAAAACAGCTAGGAAAGGAAGCGTCTTTCGATTGTGTAACGTCGAAGAGAACAGACGTGTTCTGGATCGTGGAATATGTCGAAGCGAACGGACCAAAATAGAAGTTAAACTGGAACTTTATTTTCCGAAAGTTGAAGAAATCGCGTGTGTGTAAAGACAACAGAAATCTAAGAAACTAACTATTAGGATTGTAATAATCAGAATTCTGTAAGAACATGTTTGATCAGCACAGAAGATGGATTTTTGTGAATTGCAGCGAATAATGAGAAACACTTCTTCAAATCGTGAAAGGGTTGAGCTAGACTGAAAAATTCAATGCCATAGCCGGGATTTGAACCACGGGTCTTCTGGTTTCCGTCCAGCCGCTCTAACCATTGAGCTACTATGGCCAACGTGCCAACATGACATTAAATTCTCCAACTGACTCGTGTTACTCCCGGTAAACCACTAGGAGTTCTCATAAACACATGAGACAACCTTAATGGCGACTTACTAAGCTGTAAGTACTTTAAAGGCCCGGGCTTTATAGTTCGGACCACTATTAGGTACAATTAATGGAAATTAATTTTTCTTTCACACTAGCCATGTGTAGGACGCACTATGAAAATCACTTCTTCAAATCGTTTAGGAGAATAAGAAAATGCCGCCACAACGTGGTGCATCATCATAGCAACTTTAACATCGCCCCATCCCCCCCCCCCCAGCACCCAAAACTCCTGTTTCTACATGATTTCCACAACGCTGGGCTTATAGATCATCGCCTTCAATCATCGCATGTATATCAGAATAAAAATCCCGCTACAGACGGAATCAAAAATATTTTTGGAGCTTGACTCCGCCTATCAATGGAATTTAACTGTTCTTGCTGCCGATGATTTAATGTCGGTTACAATAGCTTTCCTGTTATCAGTTTTACAAAATCTAGACCACAAATATATAATTTTTGGACTACTTTTAAAACTCTTAAAATACTAAATTGTATATCATGAAGCAATGTCATTCGCAAAGAACGAAAATCCGCTTCTGCACATACCCTCAGGTTTTCAAAAAGCGCTCTCTACATGCTATACAGTTAGGGGGTTATTTTATCATTTCCGCAAAATGGAATGTTTGTTTCTCAAAAGCCAAATGAACAAAGTTCTTTTTTAATTGTAAATCTAATTGTGTATCAAGATAAATTACTGTTTAATTCAGCATTAGTAAGTACCATAATTGACATGGTTAAAAGCTTTGAAATGTATAACATAGATTAGCACAAAAGTTAATTGATGGAAATTGACCATTTCTCCACAGTAGCCCTATGTAGGCTAAGATTTTGGATTGACAGAGTCGACATGAAAAATTCAATGCCACGACCTGGATTTGAACCACGGATCTACTAGTTTTGGTCCAGTCGCTCTTACCCATTGAGGTACCATGGCCAATTTGCCGTAATCACATTAAATTCTCCAATTGACTCATATTTTCCGGTAAACCATGTAACGGGATTTTATTTTCGTTCTTCTTCTTCCAATAAGAATCACGCCAACTTCTTTGTAATATCCAAGTCAAGTTTTAATCTAATAAGAGTCATGAGATCTTTCTAAGGTGTGGACGCGGATTTTTGGTGAAAATAAAATTTAGATGAGTCCAATTTTGTTATATATTATTTAATTATATAATATAAACTACGATTCACTCTTTTATATTATAAATATTGAATAACACTTTTCGAATCTTATTAATTTTTCTTTACAATTATAATGATCGTAACATCTTAAGTCAACTTCCTCGTTCTCCAGCAAGACACAAGATTCTAACACTTTTCTAGATTATTGATTTTCTTGTCCCCATAGTAATTCCCGCTTTATTTCGTGATTGGCCGATTCACTGACACGTCATCACACCACGTCATACCACTACTACTTCGGCCAATCACACAACTACATACATTTTTATATATATTTATAATTCCTTCGAACATTACTAAACAAAAATACTGTTACAAATGCCCCTCTTCGAAATATATGGAAAATAACCAAATAAAGGAATTAACAATCTGTTTCCATATATTTCGAAGAACAGCCCCAATTAACAATTTCGTTTACACCAATATTACACAACACCAATACAACATACATAAAATATAATAATATACATACATTAGATGAAATATAATAAATGAACATTTAACAACAATAAATTAACATTAATTAAAATACAACAATATATTGATGTTTAACAATGTTTTATTTTTATTATTATTTAACACACACATAGTATATATTCAATATTGTTTCAATTACTGTCAAGGCTTTTATGTGTATAGGGATCAGTATCATTCACTTTAAGTGTGTGTGTGTATTTGTTACACAGTCCAGGTTTTGAACTAAAGGCTTTTCTATTCTTTAATATACATAATCTCAGCTGTTCTTTTCCCGCTTGATCTAGATTGTATGTGTTTTCTAACTTTACTTGTAATATTCTCTGGAATTCTATTTCTTCCTCCACTTGGCTTCTGCCATTCTTATCTTGTATTGTATATAATTGGCAACAATGCTTTTCAAGGTCAGTTACATTATTTTGCAATCCATCAATAATTAAACTCTTCCCACAATTTTCATTTTCCTCGTATTCAATATTACCATTTTCTTGTAAAAGTATATCTTCTACAAAAAACCTTTCATTATTTATATTATCCATATTCACTTCTTTTCTTCCATCTTCTTCCAATAATTTTGTTACTAATAAATCATTTTCTGTCTTAACCTTCATTTCATGCATTTCGAAATTCAATACACTTTGCCATTCATATAATAAATCATTACCCAAAATTACATCTCTTGCCAAATGTGGAATTACCAACGCAATGAAATTGAAATTCCATTCACCTATTCGCCCTTAATTAATACTTTCATTGTTGGTTAGGTTGGTGCTATCGTTTATATTCGCATCATTCTCTGTGCTTTGTGTATTTTCGACTATTTCATTTTGATTACTTCTTTCAAATCTCACACCCCTAAAATCTCTTTGATTTGCACTAAATAAACTAGTATCTCTACCCCTATTAAAATTACTTATTCGCTGATTATTTCCTCGATAAAATCTTACATGGTTTATTTGATCATTTCTTCCAATTCTCGTCAACTGATTGTTATGATAATTCCTTTGCACATTATTTTGAACTCCACTTCCTGTTCCGGGAATTACAGATTCATAAGTTCGTCTAGGATCATAACCTCTTCCTTCAAATCTTTGATTTCTCACGGGTGCCCCGCCCCAATTTAAACTCGTCCTATTATTCCTATTATTTGTAGGTTGTGATTCCTGTCGATTTCTTCCTCGCTCAATATGGACGTTATTATAGTTACCATCACAGGATGTAGTATCATTAATGAGGTTATGTGCTTCAAATTCGGATAATAATTCAATCATATCAGAGAAATCGATAGGCTTAGCCACAATTAAATGATTTCTGATATGTGGTGGATAATGACGTATTAGCATGTTGACAATTTCTGTCTCAGAAATTTCGGGATTGATCAACTTACTTTTGTTTGCTAATTTTAAGAAATATTCAGTCATAGAAATCCCTTTTTTAAACTCAAACCTACCCGTTGCTAACTCAACTTTTATTCTTCTTTGTCTCTCAGGTCCCCAAAATCTATTTATAAACAGATTTCTGAAAGTACTGTATGTTTCATGTGAAGCCAAAGTTAACCTTAACCACTCAAGAGCATTTTTCTTCAAACAGCGTTTTACAATTACCATCCGAAATTCATTGGAAATTCTCTTAATACGGAAATATTCTTCCAATTCCCTAAGAAATACTTTTGGATTATCACCTGATTCCTCATCAAAACTTGGTGGACTAATATCATTTAGTGAATAATGTACACATTCATTTTGACCTAGACTGTGGAGTTGTGTGTGTGCGGACATGTTCTGTGTGTTTCTGTGATAATTAATATCATTATCTGGACTCACAAAATCACTACATTCACTTACTACATCACTAGACTTCTGATGATTGCTTAATTCACCTGGTAAGTCACAATCGTTTATATTTGTAATTCTAGACATTTCTTTCCCGTTATTTACTTTTCTAGCCTGTAATGCAATTACAACTTGTGTCAGTTTTCCTAAGTTATCCTTTTCTTTTTCAAAATGTTCTTTAACCTCTTTAATTTGCAAAATTACTTCTTCTTTTGCTTTACTTATCTCATCAATTTGTAACTTTATTTCCTCTTGGTGTATCTTACTTTCATCATGTTGTAATTGCATTTCAGAACAAATTACATTGATTCTTTGTTCTACTTTATCTCCTAATTCTTCTCTTTGTTTTTGTGTTATTTCTGCCTGTTGTATCCTAAATGTTTCTAACTCTTTGTTTAATTCCATTCTTATTTCTTGTTTCACAATGTCCTGACCTAACCTAGTTTCCTGAATTATCTCTCTCAACTCATTGACTTCCTTTCTATTCTCATCCTTATTAATCTCTATGATCTGCATAAGCCTTTCCATATTATCCCTACACTCTTTTCTCCCTTCTCTAATCTCCTGTGAAATTTCAGATTTTAATTCCTGTTTTAACTTCTGTAATAAATTAATTTCTAAGTTACTCACATTTTGTGCTAGTTCCTGTCTTACTCCTACATCTAAATCATTCATTTTCTTAGTTAAATCATTTACATTTTGTTCTATTTTAGAATCTAAATTACTCATTTCTGATTTTACATCTTTCATTCTAGAATCTAAATTACTCATTTCTGATTTTAAATCATTTGCATTTTGTTCTATTTTAGAATCTAAATTACTCATTTCTGATTTTAAATCATTTGCATTTTGTTCTATTTTAGAATCTAAATTACTCATTTCTGATTTTAAATCATTTGCATTTTGTTCTATTTTAGAATCTAAATTACTCATTTCTGATTTTAAATCATTTGCATTTTGTTCTATTTTAGAATCTAAATTACTCATTTCTGATTTTAAATCATTTGCATTTTGTTCTATTTTAGAATCTAAATTACTTAACATTCTTGTTATTCTTTCCAACATTGACTCATTATCTATGCTTAATCTTGCATCCTCCCTATTCATTCCTACACTATCAGTAACTTCTCCTTCCACTATTATTTCTTTTCTACTCGCCATCTTTTTAACTATTTTCTGATTTCTTAACAACATAAATCTACTACTACTATTATTATTATTATTTTTTTTTTTTTTTTTTTTAAATTTCACTCACTTAAACCAGTTCTCGTTTTCTTCTTTCTTCTTTCCTTTTAAATTCCCACGGAGCTGCACGATGCACGATCTCCTCTTCTTTATCCTATTCGAGCCCCACACGTTGCTGCGCCATTTGTAACGGGATTTTATTTTCGTTCTTCTTCTTCCAATAAGAATCACGCCAACTTCTTTGTAATATCCAAGTCAAGTTTTAATCTAATAAGAGTCATGAGATCTTTCTAAGGTGTGGACGCGGATTTTTGGTGAAAATAAAATTTAGATGAGTCCAATTTTGTTATATATTATTTAATTATATAATATAAACTACGATTCACTCTTTTATATTATAAATATTGAATAACACTTTTCGAATCTTATTAATTTTTCTTTACAATTATAATGATCGTAACATCTTAAGTCAACTTCCTCGTTCTCCAGCAAGACACAAGATTCTAACACTTTTCTAGATTATTGATTTTCTTGTCCCCATAGTAATTCCCGCTTTATTTCGTGATTGGCCGATTCACTGACACGTCATCACACCACGTCATACCACTACTACTTCGGCCAATCACACAACTACATACATTTTTATATATATTTATAATTCCTTCGAACATTACTAAACAAAAATACTGTTACAACCACTAGGGGCTCTCGCATTCGAGATGCACCGTTTGTAGCGACTTACTGTTGTAAGTACTTGAGTTCCAGGCTTCATCATTTAACTCTTATTATTTAAATTAATTGATGGAAATTAATCATTTCTCCACACTAGCCGTACACAGGCTAATATTTTTGATTGATAGAGTCGACATGAAAAATTCAGTGCCACGACCGGGATATGAACCACGGATCTACTACTTTTCGTCCAGTCGCTCTTATCCATTGAGCTACCACGGCCAATTTGCCATCAATTAACTTAATAAGAGTTAAATGATGAAGCCTGGGATTCAAGTACTTACAATGGTAAGTCGCCACAAACGATGTATATTGGATGCGAGAGCCACTAGCGGTTTACGGGGAAACATGAGTCAATTGGAGAATTTAATGCCATGACGACAAATTGGCCATGGTACCTCAATGGGTAAGAGCGACTGGACGGAAACCAGTGGATCCGTGGTTCAAATCCCGGCCGTGGCATTGAATTTTTCATGTCAACTCTATCAGTAAATTAGCACCCTTCTTTTAAAAGTGAATAGTGACTTGATTAAATTAAACGTTTCATAATTTACTATTTAAGGCAACCTTAACTGAACTGAAGCACTAAATGAAAAATAAGAACTTGCAAGTTATTCATTCAGGTTATCTAATGTATTTTCATAGTTGCAGTTGGAAATGGAGAATAAGTGTAGAAGACAATTTGAACCAAAAGAATATTTTGCATAACAGTACTATTTGAACAGCTAAATGGCCCTTGACCTTCAACCCTTCCCCCCCAAAAAATGTATTTTATTCGCATACATGCGTAAACGGGCCCAAATGACCTTGCTGTCGACGGGCCCTAAAACACCACACACTTCACTACATGCGTAGCCAGAACCATGAAATATATGCATTTCCCCCTGACCTAATCTTAATGATAAACAGAGACAGTATCACCTGAGTTATTTCGTTGAATAGTTTGGAATTTTCTTCTTAAATAATATGGTACTTTAAGAAAATATACCATATGAATATATTAGTTGGTTCAAAAAATGCCTCTTTTGTCCATATATTGTACTATTATGTTCTTCTGAATGATTTTAAATCTCACAAATAATGATGGTGATAAACTTTCTAAATAAATTAACTGCAACCACAAATTTCAAGCTGAATATCTCGCAAAATTAATTATATTTCTTTTACTACACAAATATCCCCATGTTTTATTAAATGCAGCAAAACTATATCAGCTGAAAAACTCGTTCCAGTATAATATGTTTATTACGAAATGGTTCACTACAAAGCACCTTGAATCGTGTTTCTACTGCGCTTCGAGCCTTGTCTACTTAAATAGACAAATTGGTTATTAGCAGGTGACGAAGATATAGTCCTCAAAACACATCTGCTGTTCAGTAGGTTGCATAAATTAAATAATAACTAGGGTTGGTTGCTTTCTTGTCATATCGAAGGATTCCTATTCAATACGTTTGGTGTTTAAGAATGCAACCTTCAAATGAAAAATAAGATTGTAATATACATTTTAAAATTTCGAATTTTAAAGTCCTTTTAGGAGCTGTATGAAGAGCGTTTTCTTAAAGGTGCATTTCTCTAAATGGAATAATGACACGTTTTATCAATTTTATCGAATTTAAGCTAGTGTTACTGAAAATGATAAAATAATGACGTAAAATTGCACCGTGAAACACAAACTAAGAGGCCCTTTCATTACACATATCAAGTAGATCTCATGTTTGTGCAGGTCGATCCCTATTTTCGATTGACAAAGAGAAATAAATGTAGATTGAAATTCAGATCAAGTAAAGTGGAAGGCTATTTTGTAAATGAAGAGGGAGGTTTGTTGTATAACGAGAAGGGTCAACTCCCAGGAGATTTGGGAACACTTGACTGTACAAAGCTAATCTTACTAATGGAGTAGGTAAAGTGTTGTGTGACTTGGCAAAGCTTACTCTAACCCTAATAGTACAAAAGTGATCTAAGTGAAACAATAGCGGTTCTTCTTTCAGTAACGTAACCTTAATTTTTACTTTCTCTACTACGCATTTACAGTAAGCAGAGGAAGTATTTGTATTCCACCCAAAAAAATTAATTAATAAATAGATGCAAAAGTTTTCGAATTTACAATTTCGGGACACATTGTATTCAAGTTTTTCTCGGGAAGCCAGCCAGGTGAAAAGACGATTAGGAATCTATGTTTTGGAGTCTGCATCTCTCCCATTATTAAATGTTATAACCACAAATAAATCACTTGATATAACACAAATATAGACAAAGACAAAGTACCATCAAAATTTGCATTACTAAACAAAAGACTATCCGGCAAAATCAGCAGAAGTCTTGTCAAATACAAGACACAGATACAGGACCATCTACCAGCCACCTCCAAAGATTAAACAGCTGTTGAGACCAGTGAAAGACAAACTGGACTTTAAAGTTCCGGGAGTGTACAGCATTCCCTGTGAATATGGGACACCGTATATAGGACAAACCGGAAGGACCATCGCTACCAGAATAAACGAATATGAACGGAGCATTCATTTAATGCAACCTGAGAAGTCTGGGCTGCTAGAGCATTGTTTTGGTAACGACCATGTAGCCAATTTTCGGGAGACGACCATCTTGGCCAAATGCAACAGTTACTGGGAGCTGAGAATTAAGGAGGCTTTGGACATTTCCTGTGAGATGAGCACGCTTAATCGTGATGCTGTATTTCAGTTCAGCTCCTCTTGGAAACCGGCCTTAAAATGGATATCCGTCAACTTAAGAATCACATATCAATAGGGCTTGATAATCAAGTTAAGTAGTTATAATTAATTAGAGCCAACTGAAAAATTCAATGCCACGGCCGCAATTTGAACCACGGATCTCCTGGTTTCCGTCCAGTCGCTCTAACCCCTTGAGCTGCCATGGCCAACATGCCGACGCGACATTAAACTCTCCAATTGACTCATTTTATTTTCATATCCGATAATTCCTTAAGAATTAATTCCTCAATATAACTTTACATTAAAATTAAGAAGTTATGTTTCTTTGGCCCAATTAATTGTCTATACTTACGCCATCTCCTGGCCTGGCATTCAGTTTATTGAAAACAGTCTTTTGTTCAGTAATGCGAATTTTGATAGTGTTTTGTCTTTGTTTATATTTGTCTTATATCCAGTGATTCATTTGTGGTTATAACATTTTATAAATATCCTGATGATGGGAGAGATGCGCACTCTCGAAACGTCGTTTCCTAATCGTCTTTTCACCTGGCTGGCTTCCGGAGAACTTAAGTACATTCGTCGCCAGGAAAACTTCAGGTTTTATTTTTGGGACACACTGTGTCCAAAAACTTTATTTTTGTAAAAAGTTCAAGTATCTGTGATCAGTATTACTTAAAACGAAAATGAGTAAAATAGCAAACTTGATATTTAAACACAGCATCTCTGTAGCATGAACCCGAAGTTTTTCAAGAAAATGCTGGTATCCAGACTACCCTTTTATTTGATACATTTTTGGAATATTTTCATGTTCTCAAAAATGGCTCTTAAATGGTTCGTCCTTCTACCACACTAGCCATTTGTAGACTAAGTTTTGGGTAGATAGAGTCAAATTGAAAAAGTCAGGATTTGGACCACGGATCTTCCGGTCTCAGTCGGGTTGCACTACTATGGCCAACATGCCAGAATGACATTAAATTCTCCAGCTGACTCATACTTTTCCCCGTAAACCATTGCTCGTTCCTTTAAATTTTAACTTACTTCACAATGGAAAAATTACTATTGAGAAAACAGATCCGGTCACATGACATCCGGTCACACCTTCGTGACCGAGTACTTCAATAAAAACTGAAACTTGACCGCCTCGGTAGCGTAGATTGTAGCGTGTCTGCCTCACGTTCAAGAGGTCCCGATTTCGAATCTTGGTCTGCGTGAGTTACTTGGATAAGGCTTTTTCCGGGATTTTCCCTTATCCTGAAAGATGAATGTCGAGTAACTCTTAAGCTCCATTGACCACGGACTCATTTGAGCATCATTTCATTCATCGCCCGATATGACTTAACGTTGGACGTAAATTACACCAAAAAAACAAAAAAGCACAAAAAAAAAAGAGCTGAAGCTTCTCCAATTCTGATTTCTGTTTAATAAGCTGAAGTCCAAACTAGCAATTACAATTAGGTAGTGTAAGGAATATAACAGGAAAATGAAGTAATATTATAGACTATCTTTTTTTTCTTTTTCCGTAATATTACAGTTCGGATGCACACAAATTTTGCTCCAATAAAAGCGAAACTACAGCGTTGCCACACTTGGTTAATTTGATCTGGCTGCCTAAGACGGTGACACTGAAGAACTTTGAAAAGCCAAACAAGAATTAGCTTAAAGAAGTTAAATAATTTTGTTGTTCCTCAAAATTTTACTCTTTAACATCAATACATTTTTAAATTTGATAAAACCAGTCCGTGAAGCATTGATACCACTGGTTTTTTTACGTCCTCCAACGTCAAGTTATATTGCACGATGAATGAAATGGATGAAACGATACTCAAATGAGCTCAGGGTCCATAGAGCTTAAAGTTACCCGACATTTGTCTTTCAGGATAAGGGAAACCCCCCAAGAATAAACCTTATACAGGTAACTCACCCAGACCGAGTTTCGAACTCGGGACCTTTTGAACGTGAGGCAGACACGCTACCATCCACGCTACCGAGACGGGCATAGCACTGTTCCTCAAGCACTTCAACTGCCAGGTTTTTGTAATGTTCTGCTTCGTCTTATGACAAGAAAGTGATTCCGTGCATAACATATTTAATTTTTGGAAAAAAAAAAAAAAAGGAGAGAAAGAATTCAAGAACTGCTGTGTCAGGCTGTATGGTAGACAGTGCATGAGGCTGGTCCTTAAATTATTCAGATATTCAGTTGTTAGTTTTGTCGTATATGACGATGCGTTTTCGTGATGTAAAATTCTTTTGTCTTTAGGAGCATTTCACGCTTTTTAAAAATTGGCAGAAAATAGACACTTGTACCAATCGCAGAAATATTATATCTGTCTTCTAATGCTATATAACAATATGATCCATTTTAGAAAAAAGAACTAGAAGCCCTCTTTTAGCAGCATTTTGATTCCGTTGGACTTTTATAGGCTTAGGTTCGGTTCTCAAGATCCGCTGAGCCAATTACCTTCTCCTTTTAGGACCATAACAATGAATCCAAGATTCATCATCAATAACTATGTTCCAAGCCAAGTTTGAAGTGTGGCCTTGGAATTTTTCCATAGTTGTTCTGCACCAACCAAAGCATTTTTTTATCTGAGTTACTTTATGTGAAATCTGTCGAAAACAAAGCATTCTCACTTTCAGCTGTTGCTAAAATAGCTTCGACTTCCCATACCAATACCGAATGAGTAAATTCGTAATATGTCTGTACCTTTTCTTCAAGCATTGCTTAAACAATGTCAATATTCTCTTATTTAACAGCAGTTCTTGGGAACCCTTCATAAATTCATTACTAAGAAAATTTCGATCTCTTCTGAAGTCGTTTTCCAGATGAATTTGTGAGCAATTTTCACATTGTTAAAAGCGTTAAAATCTTAAAATGTCATATCTATGAATGTTCTTTGGTCAACTTAATCTTGAACAAACTACAAGGCAATCAACTCACAAAAATTACAAAGTAGTTGTCAAATGTAAACATAGTTCATTTGTTTTTAGAAACATATTCTAAAAACTGTCAGAATTTAGTAAGAGTCTGGTTTCAGCAATGGAAGTTTCTTTGTAGCTTGCGTGAGTTGACCAGCCAGGCAGCTTGAACACTAGGGAGGGACAGTCTCATCTTGAGGTCCTCTCAAGTCTGGAGTCTTCACTTAGATATCGATACAAAATTCAATAAAAGGCCTTCGCGTATCTTGTGATCAAAGTTGGAGTGTTGTAAGAGTGGGAGACAGTCTATTAAACTTTGATCTTAATTTTCATCTTTCAGATTACTTATGCAATTTTCCAAGGGAAATGTACCCTCTATAAGGTAAGCAAATTAAGATTTGCAGTTTTATTTCTGTCAAGATGCTAATTGATAGTCAATAGTAAAAAAAGTCTGCCATTGAGTATTAGTGTGGGTTTGTTTCTTTTTAAGCAAACATTCATTGTGATGATCTATGGAAATGTTATGGTTTGTGTGTCCGCGCTGTGTTTGAGGGGTTAAGCCGCTCGATTCTCACCAAGGCGGCCCAAGTTCTATCCCAGGCGACCGCAAAGTGAGATTTGTGGTGGACAGTACGGCGCTGTGGTGGGTTTTCTCCGGGATCTCCGATTTCCTCCTCCATCTGATTTCACCGGTGCTCCATCTTCATCTCATGTAACATCTATGTAACCACCTGCGGTGCTGCATGTAATAAAAGCGGGCACAAAATAATAATAAACCACTAGTGCAATCAAACGCTACACATTTCATAATTTGTGCAAAAGACAAAGGCAAGCCCTTGCCTTGTATTGCTGTTGTTAAGATTGTATTACCTCATTTCTTAACCACAAATATCGTAGGTTGTAATGATTCTTTTCAATACATTTGAGAAGATGGACGTTTCAACCGTATGGGTCTTATATGAAAAATATACGAGGGTGGGTCAAAAAGTAATGTCTCCTATTTTTTCCCCCTTAAATAAGTAAGTTATGTGAAAACTTTGAATTTGGCACAATTCATCAAACCTTCTTCTCCAGTTCCCTGCAGTAGTAACTTCCTAAGTCAACAGGTGGCAGCACTGCATGCTCTTGCAAAATGGCTGACATCGACATTCGTATTGAGACCGCGTTCTGTGATTGAATTTTTGACTGCAGAAGGTGAAACGCCAATTCGTATACACGAAAGGCTAAAAAAATGTGTATGCTGATGCAACGGTGGATGCCAGCAATGTTAGACGATGGGTTCTTTGCTGTAACGAAGCTGAAGGGCAAACACCATTGGCAGATGTAAAGCGAAGCGGCAGGCCGGTGACTGCAGGGACTCCATGAAACATTAAGCATGTCGATGACATCATTCGTGGTGATCGCCGGGTAACAACAGGTGAAATGTGTCGCATTACCTCCATCAGTAAAGGCAGTGTGATGACGATTATTCAACAACTGGGTTACTCAAAAGTTTGTTCACGTTGTATACCAAGAAAGTTAACCGCCCAAAACAAAGAAAGAAGGAAAGCAATAGCCTCCGAACACTTGCAGTGCTTCCATTTGGGGGAGAGAGAGAGAGAGGGAGGGAGAGAGAGAGAGGGAGAGAGAGAGAGGAGTTTCTGGAAAAAAATTGTTACTGGAGACGAAACGTGGGTTCATTTTTTTTTTTTTTTTTTTTTTTTTTTTTGAACCTGAAACAAAGAGGCAGTCAATGGAATGATATCACACAACGTCACCGAAGAAAACAAGATTCAAAACTCAGCGGTTGGCAGGTTGGCGACAGTGTTTTGGGATGCAGAGGTTGTGCTTATGATTGATTTTTTGGAGCTGTGATGCACAATAAATTCTGTCCATTACGTCAGAACTCTCAGAAAGCTGAAAGCACGTCTTCGCCGAGTTCGCCCAACAAAAAACAATGCGGATGTTCTTCTTTTGCATGACAGTGCAAGACCACACACCAGCCGTTACAACACTGCAGAAATTGAGAAATTGGGATGGCAATTTTACCTCACCCCGCATACAGCCCTGACCTGGCACCATCAGACTTCCATCTGTTCGGGCCACTAAAGGAAGCTCATCGTGGGATTCATTTTGAAGGTGAGAAAGCTATGAAAACGTCCGTGCGTCAATGGCTTAGAAAGTAAGACCGTGTGTTTTACCACACTGAAATACATGCCCTAGATTAAAGGTGGACCAAAATTGTAGAAAAGGACGGAGATCATATTGAATAGTGACAAATTATTCGTCAATGTTGTAGATTTCAGGCTATGTAAATTGGATTAAATTTTCTTGGCAATTAAAAGAGAAAAAAATAGGAGGCATTACTTTTTGACCCACCTCGTATATACTGGGCTTGTTTTGTGCCACTGGGTGCAGTTTGGATGTCCCTTGTTGAAGAAATGTTAAATTTTCGAACTATAAAGATATCCAATTTGTGAACTGTATGTCCTTGTTGTCTACAATTGCACCAATGCACTGAGAACTGAACGGTATTGTATGAAGAGGTCTTTGCGATACTTCCGTTCAGTCAACGTACGCTACTGTTGTCCAGAAAGAACCTACCGTAGTACACTAGGCTTTATTCTGTTTACACATCCTAGGTCACTGTCTGCCTTGTGTAAAATATTTAGGTATGTCAGTGCATAATAATAATGTATTTACAACCGTACTAATTTAATATTATATATGTTGAAATCCTAACTACATTTCGAGCTTACTACCATACAGTACATTGTGCAGTTCAGTTTCGTTTGCAAATTGACATAGTTCAAGAGATATATATGAGGGGGGAGCCAAAAGAAACCGGATTGTTGTCATAAAAACTTTATTGATGAACCTTTTTACAAAATTACTTCAGTCACCTTCAAAATATTCTCCATTACATGCGATGCACCTGTCAAGTTTCTTTTCTCACTGTTGGAAGCATGTTTGGAACTCCTCAACTTTGATATTGTCCAGTGCCCTTGGCAAAGCTGTTTTAGCGCCTCCATATGGTCACAACGCTCCCCTTTTAGCGTTTATTTTTTTTATTTTTTTTTTTTTTTTTTTACATTCGTGAAAATAGGAAAAAGTCGTACGAGGCTAGGTCCGGCGAATACGAAGCATGAGGAACGACAGACCACCTCTGAGATGCCAAATAGTGGGTCACTCGTAAGGCCGAGTGTGCTGGAGCGTTGTTGTGATGCAGAAACCAGTCACCTAATCGCCAAAATTCCGGTCGTTTCATCCTCACATGCTCTCGCAAACGCCTTAAAACATGCAATTCCCGTTGCACAATCCCACGAACATCAAAAAATACAATTGCCATCACATTTGACCTCACTTGCCTTGCTTTTTTTTTTTTTTTTTTTTTTTTTTTTTTTTGTCTGGGAGAGTTGGGAGTCCTCCAATGGCTTGACGCTTGCTTGGTTTTTCTCTGTCATACCCGTAACACCAACTCTCATCCCCTGTAATGACTTTGTTCAAGAAGTTTGGATCACGTGCAATCTCTGTTTTCAAGTCCTGACACACATTCATGCGGATGGTTTTGTGCTCGTTGTGTGTGTTGTGTTGTGTGTGTATGTGTGTGTATGTGTGTGTGTGTGTGTGTGTGTGTGTGTGTGTGTGTGTGTGTGTGTGTGTGTGTGTGTGTGTGTGTGTGTGTTATTTACGTCCGCCCCAACGTTAAGTTATGTCGGGCGGTGAATGAATTGGGTGAAACGGTGCTCAAATAAGTCCAGGGTCCATGGAGCTTAGAGTTACCCGAAATTCGTCTTGAAGGATAAGGGAAAACCTTATCCAGGTAACTCACCCTGATCGAGATTCCAACTCGGGACCTCTTGAACGTGAGGCAGACATGTTACCGTCTACGCTACCGAGGCGGGCGGTTTTATGCTCTTGTGTGAGAAGGCATGGAACAAATTTACCAGCAACACGTCTCATGTACAAATCCTCCCTCAAAATCCGCAGGCACGGGCTCCAACTGATTCCTGTCTCTGCTGAAATTAAGTCGATCGTTTGGCGACGATTCTCGTTGATCTTTTGGCGGACCTTTTCAATGTTCTCCTCATTTCGCGATGTTGAAGGGCGTCCAAAACGAGCTTGGTCTTCAACACACATCTCAAAACGTTTAAAGCGCCCAAACCACTAGAAAACCTGTGTGCGGCTCAAAGCGTCCTCCTGGAAGGCTTCCTGAAGCATTTGGTGTGTCTTCGTTGCAGTTTTTTAAGCAGGAAACAAAATTTGACACACACTCTTTGTTCTTTTAAAGTTGCCATAACGACTTCGCAGAGGTAACCTGCCAACAGTCAGAGAAACACAATACCACACTTGCACGTTCAGCTCTACAATGACGCCGTTTGCACAGCTGTTTCATGAAGGTCTCTACTAACACCATCTAGCGTGAGAATCCTGCTCTACGTCTGAGTGGCAGCGCCCACGGAGTCCGGTTTCTTTTGCCGCCCCCCCCCCCCCCCCGTCTCCTATATATAACATTACTGCGTCAGAACTAGGCGTTTCCTTGACAGGGACCTTCACTACTTGCTGACTAACTCTAAATGAACGTTGTGATAACATAATGGAAGAAATGACAAGGAAGTTGGTGCGCCTCTGGTGGTATAATTTTCCTGGGACTTTGGGTTATCTTCAGCAGAGAGCCCAAGGAACGGGTTGCCAAAATGTTTAAGACCCTGTCCTAAAATGTTTGTTAATGTAAAACAGTTATAATCCTTATCGTAATTTTGTTGTCTGCTTCATTTGAAGATAGGCAGATTTTAAAATACATAAACAATGAGCATTAGTAAAATTAGGTGATACTATTCTCTTGAAAAACACTCTGGTTCACTAAATGTTATTTTTTGGGGGGAAATAAAGAGCTGAATCAGAAAGCATTTGGCAATGCTCTCAATTGTCTAAGACCCGAGGATGGTGCTTTTACATTCGGTCTCCATGTGATATAACTGCATTTTTGTGGTGTATACATACTATTCTACGTACATGTTCCTAGCAACCCCAGCAATATATGCATTAATGAGAACACAAATCTATCAAATCAAACGTAATGTCGTCTTTTCATCTGTATTTCCTTGATGATGAAGTGTATGGAGATTTAAGAAGAAAACTTCCAAAAATACACACGACTATTGACTAGTAGGTAATTGTTAAGGATTAGTAGTAGAGATGCCCAGTAACTGAAGTGCAGAACCACACGTAGAGCGTAGCAGGACTTTTATATTTTCAATATAATCCAACCGAGGAAGAGATGAAGAGGAGATCCGAAAGGCATCTACATGCAGACAATGGCACCACCGAGAATAACAGGAATGCTCACGTGGAACCCCGCCATTTATTCCTAACTTCCTCTCAATTCCTCGAATTTCCAAAAAGTAAAGAGTGTAAGCTAGCAAGTATGGGTCCTAAATAATTCAATCGTGGGGTGAAATTTAACGTCGGCTAGCCACTCTAAACTTAGAGATCCCAGGAACAAGCAAAACGTCTCCCAGGAAGGAAGGCGGTCTCAAGAATCCCGTCAAGAGCCAGGGAGAAATATTTCACAGGAATAAATTCCAACGTCCTACAGCAACAGATAAACCCTGAAGGAGCTAAGGTAAAACTCCTTAAAGGAAATGCAACAGTAAATGATGGACGGGAGATTTTGGTAGAGGAAAACTGGTCTGGACTGGATTACGCTGTGGAGGGGATTCAGCACGGATTTACAAACTTGGTCTGTTGTACCTCGCCTCCAAATGGACATCCCTGGGAGGAAGGATGAGGGGATAGGAGACAGAGGGCGCCCGTGCTAAGGAACCACGAGAGTGCAGAAGGTAGGATTGCTAAATTTTACCATTTGGAATCTCCTCGGCATCTCAGAACAATCAGCATCCCATCCTGCTGATCCGAAAGAGGCCCACTAGGCCGGCCCGGAGACCGTAGATCATTCTATTTACCGGAGGAGGAAATGTTTACCAGGATCATATCATCCTGTCATGCAACGTCGAGACAACTGCCGACACTTCTACCCTGAAAGGGACCTACGGATGAGAGATGACGTGAAACGAAATGGAGATGAAATGAGGGTACAGGAAATTTGGGCGCTGTAATTAATCTACCCAGTAATCTCCTGGTGACCCGGGAGAAACCCCGATAAAATCAATTGGTCAGGTAGATCGGCCATGAGAATCGAAACCATACCTCTCAAATGCGGGCCACATACAAAACCGCCTGAGCCATCTCGCTGGGTGCTAGAGGGAGAACCACCACAGCATTCGCCTATTGACCAAGGAAACCACGGAATAACCCATGAACTAGAGTGACCGACCCGATGGTAATGGAATCCAAATACGAGTTTCACACGTTACTACTGAGCCAGCTACTTCGGTTACTATAGTAGTTAAGATGATGGTAGTGCAATAAAAAGAATATTACTGGTAGTTTTTATTGACAAAACGGAAGCACTTGTACCATTTTTGTGCTGAAGCTCGAGGCACGAGACCCCTAGTCACGCGAGGCATAATTGTGTCTAATCTCAATAATTGAAATCAATATGGCCGTCTAAGTTTACCTAGAGGAGAGAGTCGGTGCAATCTCTTGGAGTTTAAGTTATGTCCACGCAAGGTTCGATGTCCAGTGCGGATTGCGCAACAATGCCTGATATAATCATATAACCCCCTCTCTACGGGACACGCACACTACATGTTTATCTGAATAACAGCAAAACAACTGAAGTAGATGTCCTGGTAAGGTCCCATGTTGAGTTATGCTGACTGACTCGATAATTCACAAAAAAACAAACACGCGTTTTTCTACTGTTACCCACTGTCCAGGGTTGGTGTATTCGTGTACCAGAAAGAATATGCTTATTAACATGACTTTTACTTCCGCTTGTAAAAGCTATACACACGCTAATATAGATGGTTAGTTCAGTTAAGCTCTAAAATAATTAAATGTTCATTGAAAATTAAAGTTCTTGCTGTGTTGGACCTATTAAAGTTACTTAATATCTGTTACCGCGCGAGAAGCGCAACTTGCATGCACGTCATGGCTTCGATCCAAGTGGTAACTCTTTTAACCCATGGGTTTTTCTTCGTGTCACTGGCCAAATATTGGGAAGGTTAAGTACATTTCTCATTTCACTCAACCTTTTGTTTTTCTTCATCTTTACTGAGCGGGGTTTAGTCTGTGGCCCACATTCGGGCGGCCCGTGGTCGAACCACTTGACACATGGGGGGTTTCCCGGTTCGCTACGCGAATGCTGGGTAGTTAATTGCATCTCCCGAATTTCCTGTCCCTCCGTTTCATCTCCTTTATGATACATCATCTGGTGGTTTCTTTCAGGGTAGAAGTGTCGGCGGGAGCCTCGGCGGTGCATGGCGGGAAGATATGCTCTGAGGAAAACGCTTTCCCCTCCGGCGGGACGGACTTCAGCCTTCAAGCCGGTCTAGTGGTCCGATTCAGAAGTGCGGCAGGCGGGATGTCGGTTGTGCAAGACTGCCTGAGTACTCTGCTCTGGGGAGACGGCCTCTGGTCTCCGAACCGGCCTCGTGGCTGTTTCAGGGCTATGGCAGGTGGGATGACGATTGTCTTAAACCCACCGCCGGGGAGTTTATATCTGATAAAGCATAGGGACCTCGCCCTCTGTACTGTGGTACTCATTGTGGTCGGCTGTCCTTTGTCTTCTCTTGCCTCATCCTCCCACTGAACAATGTAATCCAACTTCATCTTTCATCTTGCTTAGCTGTTTCAGGGCTGAAAGTTTTGCCAGGTGTGTTGGCGTTGCTTGGCAAGGAAAAAGGATAGCTTTATGTATATCAAAAGGAGGGGTGTGTAGATCTCCAGCAATCTAGCGGGATGTCTCAGGTGGTTTAGTCTGTGTCCTGCATTTGGGAGACCAGGCTTCAATTCCGGTGGCCTACCTACCAGACCCATGGATATTTTCAGGGTTCTTCCCGGGTCAGCAGGCGAATGCTGGTTCGGTTAGTTACATCCCCTGGAATTTCTGTCCCTCCATTTCATCTCCATTATTTCACTCATGCCTCCTTTAGGGTAGAAGTGTTAGCGAGTGGTTTCGGCGCTGTCGTGACTCCTTTGGTCGGACACCCTCTGTCTCCTCTAGCCTCATCCTTCCTCCCGGGAATGACCCACTTGGGGCTTAAGTAGAATTAACCACAGGTTTCGGTGTCGAATCCCCTCCGTAGTATCCCAACGTTGCATGGCATGGAAGAAAGATTGCTTTATGCATATCTGCGTCCTCCGAAGAGAGGTGTGCAAAGCGGAGTAGGGGAGCGGTTTATTCGAGCTAATGGCCGAGGTGCGGGCGCTGCGGACCCCTAGCACTCGTGGTACCTCTGACATTACTAGAGGAATCTCGGGCCGAACATCGAGCCCCTCCCTGATTGGGAGTTGTTCGCATTGGCTTGGACTCGAGGGGGCAGTGGTTCCCCATAACCGTGGGAGATCGGGTACGTACGACGGGGTTGAGGGAAGCCATATATTCCCGCGTACTAGCCTGCATAGCTAGTAGAATATATATAATGACGGGGAATTTAAGACTCTGTCCTCTGTTGCCATGTCTCTAAAGTCCGGCCTACTCGCGACTTCTCTCATCTGACGTTAAGGGCTGAGCAAAGATCTTTTATAGGGCAATGTGTTAAGTGTTCGCTCCAGATCTGATCGTATCTCATAATCGATTTTTAAAACGTAAATCGTTGCACATGTGGCAAAAAGCAATCCATTTCCGATGTACTTTCCTTCGACAGTAAAGGTCGTAAAATGAACCAACCGATGTCCCGTAAAGGATTATTAAAACACAGGAATTCTGCTAGTGGCATTATCATT
Organism: Mantis religiosa; assembly: GCA_030765055.1. Lineage (NCBI taxonomy): Eukaryota > Metazoa > Arthropoda > Insecta > Mantodea > Mantidae > Mantis > Mantis religiosa. The sequence continues at coordinate 63,417,469 of CM060949.1, forward strand.
GATTTTAATTAATAGATGTTTTGCCTTAAAGTGAGAAAATGTTCTGTGTAATTCAACTCCGGAGCTTAAGATTTTGAAAATTAATTTAAGTAGTTACCAACAAACTGTAACAACATAGCTGTTGGATGCGAGTATTTCAGTTTGTTTATTAAGATTTAAGTGCATATCATATTTTACTTCAATCTTTATTCGGTGAAAATTTCACAGACACTTTAGTTACCTTTTACTTTTTGCAAATTAATGATCTGCAAAATTTAATGCTTACTTGCTTTACATTTATGTTCTCCTCAACAGGACTTGAATACCTCTTAATAACATAATGGTTAAATTACAAATTAAATATGTTTCTCATAAATCCGATTTTTTTCATTATTTTTTATCATTGCATATGTCCTTATGGTCTGCGCCATGGCGTATTGGGCTAAGGTGTCATGCTTTGGATCCCGGAACGCGGCCCGAGGTCGAACCCACTCCTGGGGTGGGGATTTTAAGTCCCGGGTATAGGAGCGGTGCCCACTTAGCATCGTGAGGAAATTGAGTAGCTTAAGATAGCTAACCGGCCACGGGCTTGAAGGCCAACTTTCCGGCTGGGGGTGCCGAGATGCTGACCACATCTTCTCTCCATATCGGTTGGATGATCACCTTGCTTATGTGGCCGTGAGGCCGGTAGTTGGGTTGACAGGCATTAGCCCTACATGGGCTGTCACACCACGGTTTATTATCATGTCCTATATGACGCTTTAACTGCCAGTTTGGAAGCTAGTTATATAGGACAGCTGGTTGAACTCTTTCTATACTTAAAATAATTGTAAGTTTGGGCTTAGTGTTTGAAAACCTGAAGTGATTACATTTATACAACTTTCTTTAAGGTAATGGTTTAGTACTTGCTCTACGACGTACATAGAACTATAGAAATTATTCCATTTCACTCAAAAAATGGACATCGAGATTTGATTTTGTGATAGATGTTTTGAGACCATCTGTATTTAAAAAAGTATATCTAATTTATAAAAAGTTGTGTGCATATGTGTTTCTGTCTGTCTATGAAAAGTATATACCAAAAACAATAGCCGAGTAAACGAAAACTTTGTAGGTATATCAGTTTAGCATCTTCTAATGATGCGACATACAGATTTCCAGAATATCTCAACCCCCAATTGCACTTTATATGGAACATTTTTGGAAAAGTGTATGTATACCTACATTCTCCATATGACAACTACGGCCTTTGGGGTAACCTCGCCCCACCACGTGATGTCTGGAACCATTTCTCAGGTGGGGGAACCCAGAGGGAGATGTCCATTACCTCCAATGACAGGGTGATAGCGAAGATGACGTTTTCGGAAAAGTTGAGTTTCTCAAAATTTGCTCTGTTGAGTTTGAATAAAATGCCTCCCATACTTAAATTTAAAGACATTTACAGGAGTAATAAAATATACCTACAACTGATGTACGTTAAGCGTAAACGTAAATGGATAAAGTGTATCTCTTTAAAAAAGAAATTTATTTCAAATAAGTTGTTTTGTGACATTGAAATGTCCATTATTAATGGTTCGAATTTTCAATATGTTGTCATTCTTCTAAAATTATTTTGTTTTAGTTATTTCTCGCAATTGCATGGAAAGAGTAGGGTACATAATTGTGCTACTTCTTAAACAGTTGATTATCAGTGTTCCCTTTGAATCTATACCTACCTACTATAATTCTGCAGAGATTAGTTTGCGTTAAGATGAAGCAGATATAAAAATAAATCTTCGTAAGGTTAGTTTCTATACCCAATAAACGGTAAGAGGGGATAAGAAGCCATATAAAGGTAACAGATCATTTTTATTTGCCCTATAATATTTTTAAATGTCTTTATTTAGTTTATGTTAACCTAATGAAGTATTTTGTTAAATAGTGTGACAGAGGAGTCTGAAGTGAAATTTAAATGTTTAAAAATCGGGCCTTTATATTGCAGCTTCGAAATCCCACGCTCTTTCCATGATTTCGTGATAAAGAAATGAATGTTAGAATTAAAGAAAAAGGCAAAAATATTTTAAATCAAAGCCAATAACTGTATAGGAAACAGATGATGTCATAGTTATCGGAAATAAATTGTGCTTGCTTACATGTTTACGCAGAAAGTATTTGCACTCTTATCCTTTACCAACTATAGAAGTGCATACAAAATTCATTTGGAAAGAAGTGCTATTAGCAGAAAATTCAAAGTAGGCATTGAATTTGTAGTTCTGGTGAAATATGTATACCGAACATTTGATTGGACTGCTCTATCTGCTATAAATGTAAGAAATTTTCGTTTAAAAGTTACAGAGATTGCTTTCCGAAAATTTAAATAAATGTCTCAATGTAAATAAAATATCCTGAATCCATGATAAGGGTGAATACTAATTTTACAACGTCAGGTATATAATTAACCTAACGTAACTAGCGTCATATAGTTGACTCTAATCGTTAAATCGATTGCTCTGAAATTCAACAAGCATGGTTGATTGCATACTCCGCCAGGCCTTAACAACTTGAACGGAAAAATTTGTGTTCCATTTCATTAATTAAGGAATAAAGGAGTAGATACGAACGTGAAAATTATAGAGGCATCGCTTTATTGACAACGGCATATAGAGCAGCTCTAAGAAGGAGCTTATAAATTAGTAAATAAAGGTATATTAAATACCTTTCTATCAGGTCGAAACTGATTACAATTTATTTGCTTCTTGTTTCAATTAAATTAGTAAATAAGGGTATATTAAATACCTTTCTATCAGGTCGAAACTGATTACAATTTATTTGCTTCTTACTTATTTCAAGAGCAGAGCAAATCCTAGGTGAAGAGCCATTTTATTATAAAACAGTTTATAGAGGAAAGATCCCAATACAACTTGAAAACTGTTTAATCTTCCTAGACTAAGTTATAGCTTACAACAGAGCAAAATGAGATACGTTATGGAAAATAATGGAAGAATATAAAATATCAGCCAATCTGATCAATTGTATTAAATCACTATATAATAAATCAATTAGAACAACGAAAGCGCGCAAGTTAAAGGATTAAGACAGGTATGTGGATTGTTACTAATAATATTCTATCTATATTTAAATAAAATAATCCAAGATTGGAGGACAAAATATAAACCCAAAGGACTGTTCTGAACAATATAGATAGTGAAAGGGTAGAGCCAGAATGAAAAATTCAATGCCAATGCCGGGATTTGAACCTCGGATCTTCTGGTTTCCGTCCAGCCGCTCTAACCATTTGAGCTACTATGGCCAACGTGCCAACATATTAAATTCTCCAACTGACTCATGTTTCTCCCGGTAAACCACTAGGAGTTCTCATAAACACATGAGACAACTACCTTAATGGCGACTTACTATGCTGTAAGTACTCTAAGGCTCGGGCTTTATAGTTCGGACCACTATTAGGTACAATTAATGGAAATAAATTGTTCTTTCACACTAGCCGTGTGTAGGACGCACTATGAAAGGGTAGAGCCACAATGAAAAATTCAATACCATAGCCGGGATTTGAACCACGGATCTTCTGGTTTCCGTCCAGCCGCTCTAACCATTTGAGCTACTATGGCCAACGTGCCAACATGAATTTTTCATTCTGGCTCTACCCTTTCATAGTGCGTCCTACACACGGCTAGTGTGAAAGAACATTTTGTTTCCAATATAGATAATATTTGCAGACGATCAGGTATTCCTAGCTGAGAAGGAAAAAGAATTACAAAAAGCAGTCAAAAACTAAAATGAAATAAGATAGAAAATAGCATGAAAACTTCCGGAAATAAAACAAAAACAGTGAAAATGATAGGTAACGAAAAAGAATACAATTTGCATCGAGGTAGAAATTATCGAGCAAGGTTCAATATCTAGGCCCAAAAATATAAATTTGGAATACAAATGTAGATATCGAGAAAACCACACAGTTGTAACAAACTAAATGGAGCACAAAAATACATTCTGGCAAAAGTACGGGAAGTGAAACCAAGACTGCACAACATTGTGTCAAAACCAGCACTCAGAAACGTGGATACTATGGGAGAGAGGAAACTCTAGAATAGAAGCAGCTCAAATGAGATTCTTACAACTACTAGGAGTAAACAAGATTAGACAGAGGCTGGCCCCGTAGCTCAGTAGGTAGAGCACCTGCCTGCCGTGCTAGGTTCCCGGGTTCGATTCCCGGTGGTGGTGCTGGGGATTGTTCTCCGACCAAGACAATTCCTCATCTTCCTCAAAGTCTGGAAGTGTGAATGAGAGTGTGAATGTGTGCGTGATCTAATAATTAAAACCCAACGAATACGAGTTAACACCTTCGATATGTTCCAAAGAGAACGGCCGCCGATATGATCATTGCAGTTAAAGGCGTGGCATAAATGGAACAAACAGGAAAAGAGATTAGACAGAATGCTAAATATTGATACGAGAGTACAACTCATGGAAGAAAACATAATTGTTGGAATTCAACGATCTCAGAAAGAGTGGAAATATCATGTTTTAAGGATGTCCTTTCTGAGATACGCACGTAAGCTTTCTTATATAAACTATTATAAGATGGAGTGACCAATTTGCTTAGCCTTGGAACAGGTCTACAAGAACTAATCGTGCGAGAAAGAAGAAGAAAAAGAAGAAGATGAAGAAGAAGACCGTTTTCTGAGATTTGTTTACAGAACAAAACCTGGAAAGAAAAGTAGCATAAACTGACAAATAATTTAATACAGCATGACAATAAGCCATTGCGTCATACTGGTTGGTCGAACTGATCAGATACCAGTGGAATTAATATAGAAGAAAAGTTTGGCATTGGCGAATTTTTAATACAAGTTATAACAAGGTGCGTTCATGTTATAACACCTTCTAGTGTTTTTCTCACAAAGTAATCACAAGAAAAATGTGGAACTAGTGTCACTTGTCAACGTAATTTTCCTCTAGCCTTATACATTTTTCACAACGTCGAGGCCATGATTCCATGGCCGCTGCGAATGTATCTTTAGGAGCGTGTTTTGACCACTGGAAAATCGCTGAGGCAATAGCGGTACGACTAGTGAATCTGTGATCACGGAGGATGTCTTTGATCGTGGGAAACAGCCAAAAGTCACTAGGAGCCAGGTAAGGTGAGTAGGGAGCATGAGCAATCACTTCAAAGTTGTCCCTGTGTCGCGTTCGCGTCCAACCTTTTCCTCCCGTTTCTCACGCAATGCTGGGAGCAGTTTATTCTTTAAAACATTTTGTTAGCATGCACCGTAGTACCCTTTGGAATGCAATGAGTAACGATTGCACCACTACTGTCTCAGAAGATGGCCACTATCATTTTGTCAGCACTGACGCTCACCCGAAATTTTTTTTGGTGGCATTGAGTCTGTGCGCTTCCATTGAGCTCATTGGCGCTTCGTTTAAGCTTTGACAAAGGATATCCAAGTCTCATCCAATGTTACACCACGAAAATGGGGAAAAACGAATGATTACAGGCTGTTCTTGCAATGATAACGTTGCCAATTTAAGTATCAAAAACAGCCCTAACTCTCGACGCTGCCACAAGAGTTCTTTGCACTGTACAGCGCTGCCATCTGTCATGCATTCACAAAGAGTTCACGTGTATTTGAAAAAAAAAAAAAAAAAAAAAAAAACAGCAGTACCTATCTGGTCTCAGTCCTGGTGGGGGGAGGTGGTGTTATAACTTGAATGCAACTCGTATTTAATCTTGGGTTAATGTGTTAAATTTTGAGGTCTCATCAAGTCATGTCTTTGTTAGTAAAAAATGTAAAAATAAACTAAGAATATAAAAATTGAGTGGAGTATCTACCAAAAGCCATAGGTTGCCTAACAACTTCCGAAAACTATCCGAACTATCACGTGATTCCCTAATCTTTATAAAAACGACTGTTACTCTTTCCAACCCCTTAAAGACATGTCCTGTTGAGGTATATCACTTATCTTACATGAATCTAGACAACCTCAGTGCCTTAGATGCCATAAAAAGTCGTGAACTAGCTCCTCATGATTTATAAAAACCACCCCTATGCTTATTTTCAACCCCTCTGTGACATCTCGGATAAGGCTGCCTATATATAATTTAAATTATGTAGGGTAAACACTCCCCTGTTTAATACCCTAGTTTAATCCCCTAATAGAGATTACAAATCATATTCTTTTTTTGCCATCTTTCATCACTCATGTCTCTTTTTTCTTTGTATGTTACAGTGTTCTCATTATTAATTTCCTCTATTCGTTGTCTCATACATTCATGCCAGTTTCGCTTCCCTTATTTATTTACTAATTTGCCTAATCGCCAGTGGTCAATATGTTTGGAATTTTACAGCAACCACACGTCTGCAGTGCCATCTGTTAGCTGACAGATGAACGCATTGCTCTATAAATAAGGAAAACTCGTTACGCCACTGCTGTTAGCGTGCAGCAGGTGGCAGCAATGCTCACACTTTAATAATTTCTGCCTAGAGCAAGATTTCTGTCGGAGGAATTCAAGGTGTTGGTTGGTACGGGGCCCCAGGGGCCGGGCGGCCCATTATCCAAACAGCGGGGCCCAATTAGCCGCACCCCGCCCTTCCGACACTTTGAGCTCAGTCCGCCTGACACCTGCAACACAACTTGGCTTGACCTGCCCCTACCAAGATGGGCACGGGATAACCACATAAGGTTGATAGCCTTGAATTGGAGGAACATCGATGTCAGGCACGTAATTAATAAACCGCAAAAATAAACATAAACTATAATATATGAAGGGACCGAGTATTAAAGTTCTGGCATATAATGGTCACACAATATTATCTAGCCAGTAATATTTTACAGGCCATGCACGTTAAAGTTTATGCTTTTGTTCACTACCTGTTTAATCACTTTAAATACAGGCGCTTTCAATTAGATCATGCTTAACCCTCGCATGGTATCAGCTCTGGAAAAGCATATTATATATCTGGGGTCTTTTTTCACCCCAAAGTGATTCTAACAACTATGTGGCGAAAACTTGTAAAATATTTCCACAAAAATAATAATCAAATAATGATTTTATTTTGAGACCAAAGCACATTTTTAAAATTAAAACTCCATTGCTCTAAGCTATATAAGATATGTACTAGCCATGTATGAAATATGAAAACATACGAGGGCAGTTCAATAAAGAATGATCATAATTTTTTACGGTCATAATTTTTCGCACTAAAATTCAATATTAGTATATTCTGTTAGCTTAATATAAAACAAACACGCCGTAGTAGTTTCATTGTTAGTGCTCCTGGTTCCCGCATGTGAGAACAGGCAAATTCAGACAAGTTCAGTATCGCCTACCGCTGCAATGAAGGTAACACGCGAGGAACAATATACCGCTTTGAAATTCTACTTTGGTCTCAACAAATCTTCAGTTGAGGCCTATACAATGTTACACGAGGGCTATGGAGAGTCTGTTCTTCCCTACAACGCAATTCGAAGGGGATTTAAAATGTTTAAAGAGGGGAGATAATCAATTTCAAAGGGAGGTGGACCCGGTGCTCCAGTTACTGGTCTTAGGGAAGAAAACCTCAACATTGCTACTGCCATTGTGAGAAAGGATCGACGAATTACCTTAAGTTCATTTTCTGAAATACTAAACATTTCATTGGGTGCCACGCACACGTTTGTGACAGAAACATTACACATGAGACGTGATTGTGCGCGATGGGTTCCAAGACTGTTGATTTCCGCACAAAAGGACATTCGCATGCAGGTCTGCATGCAGTTAAAGTTGATGTTAGAGGAAGATCCAGAGTTCCTTTCAAACGCAATCACTGCTGATGAAACTTGGCTACATCATTTTGATCCTGAGAGCAAATAGCAAAGCTCAGTTTGGAAATCTCCATCACCAACCCCCCAAAAAACAAAAGTGGTTGCTTCTGCTGGGAAAATTATGGTCATCTCATTCTTTGATATTCATGGAATGGTTAATCAGCATGTTGGACAGTACTACAGGAATGTCCTGAAATGACCACATTTTCCTGAAGCAGCCTGGATGCTGCACCACGATAATGTGCGGCCGCATAGAGCCAATGTTGTTGCTGAATATCTTGCAAAAATCAACATGAAGTGCATCCCTCACCCTCCCTATAGTCCGGATTTAGCCCCATGTGATTATTTTCTATTCCCTAACTTGAAGAAACGCCTTCGTGGGTGCTATTATCCAACATCAGAAGCAGTGGTGAAGGCTGCGGAGGCGATTTTGAAGGAACTCTCAAAAAATGGTTTCCAGCATGTCTTTAATGACTGGCAAAAACGCTGGGACAAGTGCATCGCATTCAGGGGAGATATTTTAAGAAGGACCATCAAAATTATGAGGATGAGTAAAGGAACGCTATCAAAAAAAGATTGTGATCATTCTTTATTGAACAGCCCTCGTATATATGTTTTAGTTCCAAATATATATATATATATATATATATATATATATATATATATATATATATATATATATATATATATATATATATATATATATATATATATTAACAAAAAACGTTCATTTACCTTACGCTAATTAACAATACTGTATTCTTTATTATGATGTGCATTATCACTCGATAAAAATCCTGTTATAAATCAACTTCTACTCATTCTCCACTTGAAATGATGAACACTCATTGCAGAAGACTTTTACTCTTGCATGTTCTTTGCAGAGAAATGTGTGACACTCATCACATTGTTTCTTCACTTTCTTCTCCTTTGACCTTGGGCAGGAATCGCATCTTTTTCTTTCAGATTTGGAACATCTGCATCTAGGTCTTGTTGGTTGCCATTTAGAAGATAACCAGCTTGAGTTATTGCTGAACGATTGCGTTGTGTTCTGCACTGGCGGGGGGAGAAATTGTCTCTCAATTTGAGGTCTGACTAATTTTTACCTCTCATACGATGTAAAATTTTACAGTACAGGACGCAAACACTGAGGCATGCTAAGTCAAATACATCAAGATATAGAGCAAGTGGCCACCTTGTTCCACGTTTTACTGAATAGTGCCTAGCCATCTTACCAACAGTATCAACACCTGACTTTGTTGAGTTGTAGATCATCACTTCAGGCTTTTTATTTTTTCACGTCTTTTTTCACGTCTAACTTTCATAAAACGCAATTGCTGTGTTCGTATTTTTACAACAACGCTTTTGTATATATTGTCTACGAATTTGTAACAACAATGGACATACAAATGAATATTCATAAGTTGCATTGTTACCAAGTTTTAATTGTTGTAGTACATTTGTAATATAACATTGAAAACCACATTGTATACCTGGGGTATTTTCTGACCCTGTTACAAAACATTCAAAATTCTATGCTACCGACCGTCATATTAGCATTGACCATTTATAGTAAAAAGTAGACAGAAAGCATATCTGGAAGATGAGAAGTCTACGTTCACATTAAAACAGTGTCCACGTAGTTAAAGAAGCTTGGGGGTCTATAAAGACTTCAGACACCAAGCAAGGGTTAAAGAACAGGGGGATGGGCGTTAACATATTGTAACAATTCCTAAATTTGCTTAAAGCATCTAAAAGTATACATAAAAGCTTACCCACGAGTACCTCACTTCATTGATACAATTTCAGCTCAGAAACAAAGTATATCAGTACAAATGAGAACAATGTACTGAGTAGTAGGTACAAAAATCCTCCCAAACATTTGCTCTTGGGGCTGACATTTAAAACTAAGAGAGACTAAGGCCCGGTTGCACAAAAATTTCTAACTGCAGTTCATTTATAATAGAAGATCAAAATTGAACCAAGTTTGCGAACCCACGTGGGTCGTAAAATGTTGATCTTAGATCAAATGAACGTCGATCAGTACTGATCTGAGATCACAAAAACAAATACGGCAACATCACACAATGTTGCAACTTTCGTGCTGTATCGAAAGGATTCGAGAATTATCGCAACTATTCAACTATGTTTTATTCAAGTGCACAGATTAGCCAATCTAGACATAACAAAAACTAAATAGATCTTTCGCTTTATGGTCATTAGTCCTATAAAAAGTGTCCTTTTATATAAACAGTATAAGAATTTAATCCATATTGAAACAGCTTTTATCAAAAGTTAATAATTTCGCACACTTTATCTCCATTATATGCCTAATGTACTTATTTTTCATTTTCGTCTGTTTACAATACTGTGAGTTGGAAAACATAAACAATAATGGAATTTCAAGCAAAGAAAAAGATGCGTTCAGCTAATTTTAGAAGCACAACTCGGGGAAACTTTTCAGCTTCAAATTATGAATGAATTCTAGAATTTCTAAAAATATTGCTATCATATGCTGAACCTGGCTATCTAGCAACGACATTCTGGAAACGAAGTTTTGAGTCACAGATAGCTTGACCATTTAAAAAAAAACCAACCATGGTGATTTCTGTAAATCTCGGCATTATTCACACAAGGTGTAATAATTGGGACATGTGTGCAGTCTATTGCACCTAAAACTCCTGGTAAATTGCGTATATTATGGACATCTTGCATAACCGTTCTTATTTCAACCTCTTCCATAGACATCTTGATGAAATGAGGTCTTAAAGCTGCAATCTCCCTTGTAGCTTTATGGATTGTTCTACACGCAGTTCCTTTATTTATATTAAATACATTCCCAATCACCATCTGGAAGCTTCCAGTTGCATAGAACCGTAATGTGAGAAGGGTCATAAATATTGGATTGAGTGCATAATTCCTCAGTGTTTGTGTTCTTAACTGTGCATGTAGTCTATACTCCAGTTCTCCAACTACATACTTTGATAGTCGAAATCTCATTTTGAATTATCTGTCATTAAGTTCTAAGATGAGATTTCCTCTATGTTGGAAAACACGAGGAGCCCTTTCAAATTGAAAATTCTCATCATCAGAGATATCAGAGTAATCTGAAATCTGAAAATAATACAAATGTATAGGTTATGAACACAAACAATGCATAATTAACAGGCATTTGTGAGATAAAGAGGATAATTATTTATTCAAGTAACCACAAAAGTGCATTAATTACCATTTTATTTTAAGCTGTACTACACATTTCTTCTCAGGAAATATTGTGTAAATTCTGCAGTACTGCTGATCTAATTTCAATCAATTTAACTGGAGAAAATTCACCAGTTAGATTTGATCTTAGGTCAAGAGGCCATGAACTTAGATCAATGTTTATACAACCAAAATTCTAAGTTCAGCTTGGCTGATGATCATTTTCGTATGGTTGAACTTAGATTATATTTTATGCGACCGGGTATTAGGCAGTTAAAACATATAGTAGAGATATCCTGAACTTCAATTCTAAGAAAACGCTTTAACACCAACAATTTGTACAAAACTAAATTAACTGTAAATCTCAATATCCAATGTTCGTTATTCTATCACAGAGGTGATAGTAAAACTAATAAGACAGTACCCTATACATTCATCTTTAATATTACGTAAAATCTAGGCCAAACAATATATTAACGTTCGCTTCCCCCTCCCCTTTAGCTTCTACTCTTTGCTTTAGTAAGTATTCTTTGTTAAATTTGGCGTATATTACACATAGCTGTGTCACACATCAGCAGGCGCGAGAAATCATATATAACTCAATTGGAATATTTTGAAGAAAGAAGGAATCGAAAGCCCTCTGTGTCAAGTAATAAACGGGCGGCTGCAATAGTAATTTACATTTAGGTACTTATAAAAATTAACTGGATAACCTTTTAAATCACAGACAAGTTCCCAAGTACTCCATTTATGATTCGTCACTAATCGTAGGCCAGGTGACTAATATGTCCCTTTTCTAGTAAACAATATAACTAGCGAAGGCAGCGCTTGTCAGTGAAAGTCAATACGCCTCAACGCTAGTAGTAATGGCAAGGCATCGTATAAAGTTACAACCGTTTACTTCTGATACAGTTATGATTTGCTGTGCGAGTTTGTAAACTTACCAAAGATTTCAACACGCGTCATTGGATTGTTTCCTTGTTCATTATAGTTTTCATCGAAATTAAATCGAGGATGTCACACTTGGATACCAACAGCAAATTCAACATTTCCCTAATCTGAATTATTGGACAGTTCCACGCAACTTGTTAGAAAGCCTACAGGCATCGCCACTGAGCATCACTTCTAATCCTCCATACAAACAAATGCCGACACTAAACTTATTTTGGCTGTGTGGAAGGGGAAATATTAGCATAAAATTATAACTCCACAATTTAAATATTTAAATTGCTTTCAGGTTAATCGGTGCGTGGAGAATAAAGGACCTGTTATCTATCCCTTAAAATAATTTCCTGCCAGATTTTATTTTTAACACGTAGCATCTATCAAGACCTTCCGTCTCGGTGGCTCTGTGGATGAAAAGAGAGCGAGAGAAGCAGATCTCATTATGAATTAGATGAGTGGGATGTCAGCCTGGAAAACGATTTCAGGAGTTACTTACGCCGTTTAAGATAGCATATACTTTACGTCACAAGGCGGGCCATCTCAGGCGTTCAAAGAGGATTTGCCTACAGCAGTTTGGTACATAAAATAGAAAAGTTAAGAAGCTGTTCAAAAAAGTTGACAACTAACACAATTTATTGAACTAGCTATTACATTGCTACGATGTTTAACATTAGCAGGAGAACGTCTCTGATCCAGCTCACTGTCGAAAAGGATATAGTTTAGTTTATGTATCAGGAGAACAAACATATAACAAATATATCGAAATGACACATCACTATTTACTCAGCTTTTCTTCACCCTCCCTTCTTTGTTTCTACAAATTAGTTAAGAGGTATTTCAGTTTCTTCTTTGAGGGGAAAGCAAAATTGTCGGAAGCAGTTGCCTTTGTAGATATGGCACACTTAGCCTAAAAACTTAATCTTATATTTCTTAAAGGTGTAATACCCGTATTAATAGTATACTTCTCATGAAATCTCTTTCAGTAGTTCAATTAAAATCAGTAGATAACCTAATTACAGGAAAGTTACCCGGTTTCGGACGGAACTCTGCATCCGACAGTTTTAGTTTCTGGTTTTCGGTGCGATGTGTTAGCAAATTTAGCTCAGATAGTGTTAGACCTTCTAGAGGCAAGCCGAAAGGAAACATTATATGACTATAAACAAACAACTGATCACGTAAAAGAGAGGTTTCTTATTTCTGACCTGCTTCCTGCTGCACGAACACAATTTTGTGAACCTGATACTACAATAGTCAAATATACTTTTTGGTGAGTCAAATATACTTTTGAATGTTGCAAATTATTTACCTATGTTAATCTAAAAATATGGATGAAGGAACTGCTTTTGTTAAAATGTGTTAGGGTAGAGTGGCGCTATTCCGCTCATTTCAAATTTATGGTGATATAAAACAATTAAACAACCATTCTTTTATGGTAAACATAGAGCAGAAGTCTCTATTAATCCCTTAAAGCCTACAGATGTTATAAACACACATAGATATAGCTACGATCAAATGAAACAGGGAATATTGCACAGAAAGGAAATATCAGAATTTACGGGGCTATTCCGCCCGGCCCTGGGGCTATTACGGCTCACAGGACTTTATTTTAATTAAATGCATTTGCCACAATTGAAGCTTTTCTTATCAGCTGCACCAACGCACACTTCGTGAAACCCATAGTCCACATTTCTGGCATTTGATGCAGTCTCCTTTGGTTGCTAATTTCGGAGAATAAAACTTTAACCCACAAAATCCCCATGGTGCATCTTCCTCATCACTGTATTCTATTTGTACTGGAACCAAATCATCGCTTGTCACACTATTCCCACAATTTAGTTTTACAATAGGTCTACGCTTTTGTTCCGGTGTACATCCAAAGCCTCTTTCTTTCTGCCAAATATTTTAACCTGGAGACTAGATCTTTCTCCTCCTCCAAACTGAACACTGTAGGATGACCAACTGATTTGTACACTCCTCCTCCTAATGCTTCTTGACGTTGATGTGCATGAACACAATCCTTGGGTGTAGAGTAAGGCAATCTGAAAAGGCCTGCTGCTCCTCTCATACTTACATCGCCGTTTACTACGCTCGTAACAGCACGACCAACGTCGTCCTCATTACTATAACCTACACTGACAGTGATTTTCAATCAAAAATCTTTATCTGCAGATACTAGACCTTAAGTTACAAACGGTATTTCCTATTCAAGGCAAAAACACAACATACGTTACTTACCTTGTAACCTTCTTCTGTTAATACTACTAAAACAGCAGACTACAACCTCAAGTAAATTTATAGAAACGTAGCACAAATATCAAGCTTGACAATGAACTGGCAGGGAAAGTCATTGCTGTCCATAACTGTTGGGCAGTAAACCAATTTGCTTATTTCGGGTGGAAAATCCTCGTGAGCGGAATAGCTCCGCCCTACCCTACGAGTAATGACACGTTCACGTTTTATGTGTTAAACACACCCAATATCCAAGAATAATTCGGAACACGGTATCGGACAAACGTTTTCGTAGCTTTCTTATCAATTCTTTCATTTCGTTTGTTTCAGACAAATATGGGGAGGTTTGGAGGGAATTGGACGGCGGAAAACATGAAATTAACGATTGATGAAGTAATAGAGGGAACTATACATTAGGGAAGAAAATGAATAGTTCTATGTCCCTAAAAGCACATTAGGAGACAGACTGAAATTAATTTCCGTAGGAAATGAAACAAAAATGAAACCTGCCAGGGGTACGTATAAAAGCACTTTTCCGGAAGAGAAGATGCATTGTACAACCAAATAAAATATATAGTCATCTTATGCCATTGCATTAAAAATGAAGTTCAGAAATTAACGCCAAAGTGTGCAGAACGGAGCTTTCAAGCAAGCATTTTTTGTTGTGGCATCCACCCCTTGAACCGCAACATTTTTGTGACGTCATGCACAGAGAACGAGAAAAGCACTGAGCTTTGAAAATGAAAAAAAAAAGAAATGAAAAAAAAAGCAGATGCGTCATTTGTGGTGAAAATTTCATGAAGATTGGGACCAGTGCCGCACATGCAAGGCTTGGACCCAAGAAACTGTGCCAAGCCTTGAAGTGAATTCCCTTCATTATAAAAGTGACATTTATCTTAAAAAGTAATAAAAAGATACGTAGATATAATGAAGTGGTCTTATAATATTCAGACTGTCTGATATAGGGTTCGTGGTTTTCAAATTGGGGAAACTGTGAGAATCATAAATTTTTAAAATTCTCTCCTGCCGGTACTTACTGTGGATAACATATTTGGTACAATTAAACATATACAATATAAATGTTCAAAAATAATTTTTAATATTGGCTGTACCCATTTCCAAAGTCATTTTGGAACAAGACACACTTCTGTGGAAAGTGTATCTATTCCCTTATAAAGAGACGTCAACATAATTTTTAGATCTAAAAAATATGCAGGCGAAGAGATTTAAAGTAACTTGATAACATTCACAAGAGAATCTGTATATTATTATATCTGAATATTACGTAGAGACGACACCTAAGCAAGCTTTATAAGCTTAAGATAAAAAGAGACGTGTCAACGGGCAGCAGAACGTTTTTTTTGTCTAGTTGTTACTTGTTAATTCAAATAAACTTTAGATTCATATTTATACATTTCGTTATTAAAATACAGAAGCTAGAAGATTGTCAAATGTTTAAATATCGAGTCGTTATGCGAGAGCTTTGAAAATAATTGCACAGTCACAAACAACTCATTTGTTGCACTCGGGTGACGTTGTACAAACTATTCTTAAAATGACTCTTCATGATAATCGAGATTAAAATTTGCGGATATTATCTTATTTGTAATTTTCTTTTGGGTGCAAGAAGAACATGGGAATACTGACGGCTTTAAGAGATAGTAAAATCCTTCAAGGGCTGCTCCCTGTATAATTAGTTTGATACTGCAAGCCTTTAAATGTCCAATACATAGAAAATAAATAACTATTTCCCATTTGCGAAATGTATAATTATTTGAAAGTATTTAGCTACGAAACATTTCACTCCACAAAAACAAAATAGAAGCAATATATTGAAATTTAATTAGTGATTTAACGAGCGTATAGATTAGTACTCGTAGGATTTTGACCACCTTTTACCGATTACTTAAATACATAATACATACCGGTTACATACAATACATCCAAAGGAAGACTTTTTCTGAGAATATTTCCAGTAAATTCGAGATATGTATTTTAATTGCTATGATAATTTATGAAACGTATGTTAACTAAAATCATTGGATTCATTACTTAGAAATTCAAATTTTCGGAAAACGTTCCATGTAAAGGTAGTCTGGCTTGGGAGATTTTTCTGAAAATCTTCCAATTGCTTTCTTGGAAGATGAACTTAAATAGGTCTATAGTTTACTTTGCATTTTTGAATTTTCTATTCACAATTAGAAAGAACATACAAAGACGGCTCCCTTCCTGAAAATATCTTTTTATGATTCCGCATTCCAAGAATACTTTCACTAACATATCGGAGTCGAACTTGGGGTGATATGCAATACTTTCTTCACCTATTATGTACACAGATGATACAGTAAAAAATAACAATAAAAACCTCCCATGAAAATGTATAGGCATTTCAAAATTCGAAAATAAATTCATAAAATAAAGATTGCATGTTTCAATGAAATCGGCGTCAAGATATATGCATTTATATATATTTCACGAAAATATACAAAATATGCTTTATTAAAATAAGAATCGGAGAATTTTTCAAAGTTTCGTAAAGTTTGGGATGAAGGGGATTTTTTTGAAAATCTCCATGTTGCATCTATGCAGGATGCTAAACCTAAATACCAGTTTGGTGTTTATCAGACATTTCATTTCTTTTGTTCGCACGTACATCCCACACAAAGGAATCCGTGTTTTCTTGTGAGTAGAAGAGTAATAGGATTGTGAGGGTTTATACTCAGTGTGATAATAAGAACATTGTAGAACTTACTTTGTAGACACAAAAATGTTTTTAAATAGCTGATCAATGTACACCTAACAAACGCTATTGCCATTCCAACTACAAAAGTGATTTATTTAATTCGCGAAATCGTGTTATATGTTAGTTCCTTTCTGGGTTCTGTGAAAACTAGAAAAAAGTTTAGAAGAAGGAGAAGGAGGGGAGGGGAAGGGGAGGGCGGAGGAGGGCGGAGGAGGGCGGAGGAGGGAGGAGGAGGGAGGAGGAGGGAGGAGGAGGGAGGAGGAGGGAGGAGGAGGGAGGAGGAGGAGGAGGAGGAGGAGGAGGAGGAGGAGGAGGAGGAGGAGGAGGAGGAGGAGGAGGAGGAGGAGGAGGAGGAGGAGGAGGAGGAGGAGGAGGAGGAGGAGGAGGAGGAGGAGGAGGAGGAGGAGGAGGAGGAGGAGGAGGAGGAGGAGGAGGAGGAGGAGGAGGAGGAGGAGGAGGAGGAGGAGGAGGAGGAGGAGGAGGAGGAGGAGGAGGAGGAGGAGGAGGAGGAGGAGGAGGAGGAGGAGGAGGAGGAGGAGGAGGAGGAGGAGGAGGAGGAGGAGGAGGAGGAGGAGGAGGAGGAGGAGGAGGAGGAGGAGGAGGAGGAGGAGGAGGAGGAGGAGGAGGAGGAGGAGGAGGAGGAGGAGGAGGAGGAGGAGGAGGAGGAGGAGGAGGAGGAGGAGGAGGAGGAGGAGGAGGAGGAGGAAATTTCTTGACCATACGTAGAAATAAAGCTGTAGTGGAATGTTACTGGAACACCAGTAAGGTTTTATGTAGAAATGAAATTAAATCTATTTATCATTACATTAAAGGGACACTGCTATATGTGAAAACAATGCGATACTGTGATAATACTGCTGCAAATAGTTTAGTTTATTTAAATACAGTATACCCTGGTTTAATCGAATTTCAGGCGACCGAAAAAAAATTTATCTTGGTTTAATAAAGGTGAAGTAATCCGGGTTTTGTAAAGCTATATACTTAAGTCCCTGATCATACGTACCAACAAATAAGGGTGCTCTATTTTCATGACCTTTGTAACGGCTGTTTTTGATTTGGGCCCCAAGAGTTGAAAAATATTTAAATCTGTTTAAATATGTGGTTTAAGAATCAGTATGGAATATTAGAATAAGCAAGAAAAATTGTTAAAATTCAGTAGGTCAGGAGATGACGCTATATGAAAATGAAATTATGTTAATTTTTTTGATTGGTGGTTTTTAAGAATGAGATTGCGTAATGTGTGACGTGGACCAGTGAGAATTGTATTTGAGTAGTAGTGATGGTAACGAGTGGAGTAAAAGTCAATAAATCTTGAAGAAAGATCTACCAAAGAAAGCGTTTATGATGGTGACCGCGAAGTGAACAAACGTGCTTCACATTTGCAACTATTGAAGTGAACGGAATTATATCGGAACATCGTGTAGGAAATATGTAAATTATATTCCATAATCTAAAGAGATTATGAACTTTATTTACAATTTCTGCGTAAATTTCAGTTATATTGCTTAAGCACATTGTATATCTACTTGATGCCGTGTTATGTAAATTTGTTACCCTGAATTAAAAGAATTAAATTATATTAATATAAAAATGGAATTATTTCTTCAGAAGATAAAAGTTAATTCCCTAGCTCGAGACCACGGCTGAGTTAACGGGATTCTCATGCAGCGACTGGAGCAGCGCCGGGGATTATCTAGAGGCATCGCTACATCTGAATGCCAAATCTGAGTAGAAGACAGGTGAGGATAATCCCGACCCACATTTTCAGCAATAAATATCCGGCTGCACCTTTAAGAATAAATTAAAATAGCTACTGCACATGTATCCACTTTGTTGCGAACGCGTACATAGGAACCACTCAAACTTGGAATTCTCCACTTCTTCATGTTTGGCTATTAGCTGTGGTTGAAAATAAGATGTGGAATATGTAAAGAGGGGATTACATTTTCGTTAGTAGTACAGATTATTAAATTTAGATTTCGAAGCGATTCGGCAAGGACCGAACTGCAACTGCGGGTTAACCGAGTTTTAGGTTTATCCGATTTCGCCCATAATTATGGACTATCATCAATTTACTCGCATCACCATATAAATGCAAAAAGGGATTGTAAATGTGCGCACACATGTGACACCCTAAGAAAAATTACTTAAGTAAACACAAACTTAATATACAAGGGCGGACCCAAAAGAAACCGGACTCCGAGGGCGCTGCCACTCGTAGACGTAGTGCAGGGTTCTCACGCTAGATAGTATTAGTAGATACCTTCATGAAACAGCTGTGCAGACGACGTCAGTGTAGAGCTGAACGTGCAAGTGTGGTATTGTGTTTATCTGACTGTTGGTGGTTACCTCTGCGAAGTCGTTATGACAACTTTAAAAGAACAAAGAGTGCGTGTAAAATTTTGTTTCTTGCTCTAAAAACTGCAACAGAGACACGCCAAATGCTTCAGGAAGCTTTCCAGGAGGAAGCTATGAGCCGCACAAAGGTTTTCGAGTGGTTTGGGCGCTTTAAACGTGGTGACATGTGTGTTGAAGACCAGTTCCGTTCTGGACTCCCATCAACATCGCGAAATTAGAACATTGAAAAGGTCTGCCAAAAGATCAACGAGGATCGTCGCCAAACGATCGACCAAATTTCAGCAGCGATAGGAATCAGTTGGAGCTCGTGCCAGCGGATTTTGAGGGAGGATTTGCACATGAGACGTGTTACTGCTAAATTTGTTCCGCGCCTTCTCACACAGGAGCACAAAAGCATCCGCATGAATGTGTGTCAGGACTTGAAAACAGAGACTGCACGTGATCCAAACTTCTTGAACAAAGTCATTCAGAGTTGGTGTTACGGGTATGACCCAGAAACCAAGTACGCGTCAAGCCAGTGGAGGACTCCCAACTCTCCCAGACCAAAAAAAAGCAAGGCAAGTGAGGACAAATGTGAAGACGATCATTGTCTTTTTTGATTTTCGTGGAATTGTGCATCGGGAATTCGTTCCCCCTAGCCAGACTGTTAACCAGCACTTTTGCTTGGAGCCCCTCAAAATCCAACCTCTGCGGTCCTCGTCCCGAGGGGTGGGCAACAGGAAGTAGGGGACTGACTGATGGGGTGATGTACGGTGGGGACTTGGTGTACCCCACGACCGCTACGGCTGCCGAGAAGGCCCATCAGTAACCCCGAAAACTGGCAGAAGAGGCTCTGGTATTTTCCCCCAGGGACCTACTACGGTAGGTACGGGATTGGCGATCCCGGGGTCCCTAGCCATTCACCCTCAATTCATCCCCTTCATCTCCATCAACTGTGCCACGTGTAGCTACTGTTTGTCAGTAAGCATCACCTTCTTCCCCTTCTAGTTTTTTATTATAATTATTAGCACTTAAGGTCTTAGATTTATAACTCCTGTCTCACCAGCAGGGATCTTTCCTATCTCCGTGGTTCTGTCCCACGGTTTTCAGCGCGGCTTCCGACATGTGTGCTCTCCGGAGGTCTCAAAAGTGAAGGTTGAGCGGACCCTTCGCACTGCCCCTATGTGTAGCCTTAGGTGCGGAGCCCGTCCACACCGTCAAGTACACCCACGTAGCTCCTTGAGGGCCCGGTCTGTGGTAATCTCCCGACGGCCGCGTTTTGCCGTTGGGTTAGTATCACGGACCGGACGTATTACCGCTGACGGAACCCCGGTGTAATCAACCACAAGTCCCCTGAATCCGCGTGTGCCCTTTATGCGCAGCGCGGCCTAAAGTGGGGAGCCACAGGCGGTTATTCCTGTGGTAGGGGCATAAAGCCGGGGTGTGCGTGGTGAACGGTTTACCCATACGGACAAGCAGTGGATATTGAAGGGTAGCTTTTCTGAAGTACAAATGAGATCGGTCATGGGTGGGGTCCCCATGACGGCACAGACCGTGAAGATTCGGTGTCTTTCTTTCTTTAACCCCCGGATGGCAGGCTGACGCCGACGGTTCCGGATGGGGGTCTATATCATCATGTCTCCGCGCAAAACCTCCTTCATTGACCCTTATTTGTTGATGACCTTGGCATGTGATGGCAAAACCTTTAAGGATATTAGTCCATTTTATATTAAACGTGAGCTCGATAAGATCAGTGGCCCTGTGAAAAACGCTACCCGTCTTCGAGACGGCAGCTTACTATTAGAGACCACAACAGCGGACCAATCTAAAAAACTGCAGAAAGCGTCTTTGTTGGGCTCCTACCCTATCCGGGTAGCCCCACACAAAACGCTCAATACCTGCAGAGGAGTAGTCACCACCTCCAGTTTAGATGGTCTAGCAAATGAAGAAATAGTAAGTTGCCTCTCCGACCAACTCGTTTGTCAGGCGTACCGGCTAACACGAAAGCAAGATGGCAAGGAGTACCCACTACGTACGGTTTTTCTAACTTTTGCTGGGACTAAGTTACCCGAGTACATCTATTGCGGCTATGAGCGTGCGAGTGTCCGCCAGTATGTCCAGAACCCCATGCGCTGTTTCCAATGTCAGCGGTTCGGACATACTAAGGTCGCGTGTACCAATCCTGCTCTTTGTGAGCAATGTGGCCTAGCTAAACACGACGACGCAAACTGCAGCCGAACACCTTGCTGCGTGAACTGTGGCGGTAGTCATCCCTCCAGCTCGCGACAGTGTCCTAGATTCATGGACGAAAAAAGCATTCAGGAGCTACGTGTCAAAGAACGCCTGACTTTTCCAGAGGCACGACGGCGCTTTGAACAACTGAAGCCTGCTACCACTACTACTGGATATGAATCAGCAGCTCGCCGTACTCCTAATACCACTGTTGCTGTTCAACACGTCCCTGTCGCCCACGCATCCACGCAGACTGACTTTCTAGCCGTTAAACCCACGTCTCAGACTGTTTGTGTATCCACCAGCACAGCCTCCGCTTCAGCCGTACAGACTCCAGCCACCAAGCCATCAGCGGGTAACAACCATCCCGTAGTAAATGCGAAAAACCGATCCCGACCACAACATAGATCGCGAAGTCGCTCGCCTTCTGTTAGATCCTGGTCTCGTTCTACGAGCCGTAGGAGTTCTGACTCCCGATCATCAGCGGAGTCACAGGAGGCTAACGATTTTCGAATCGTAGGGCCCAGGTCAGCCAAGGTCAAGAAAAAAGTTAAAACGGCCCATTAAAAACTCCTCATGGAAATAATCCAGTGGAATGTCAATGGTTTTCGAGCTCGTGCTCAAGACCTACAACATTTAGTTTCTCAGCGGTCACCGTCAATAATTTGCCTCCAGGAAACCCACTTACATCCCAATCACTCGTTACACCTTCACTCTTTTTCGGCATTTAGAAGCGATTCTCTTGCAGGTATGCGTGCAAGCGGTGGCGTTGCTACCTTAGTGGCGCCTAACATTTCCGCCGCCCACGTTCCTCTCACCACACCATTGCAAGCTGTGGCCGTCCGGATACAGCTGGAGAGCATCAGTTTTACCATCTGTAATATGTACCTGCCGCCGCTCAGTATAGTTACAGAGCGGGATCTTCTAGCTCTAGTGGTTCAGCTCCCCTCACCACTACTCCTTGTGGGAGATTTGAATGCCAAGCACACGCTCTGGGGATCAGACACTGATGACGCCCGTGGATGCCTCCTCGTAGACGTCTTCGATAAGTCTGACCTGCTTCTGCTAAATACTGGTGACCCGACATTCCTATCATCCGCTTATGGTACACATTCCGTACTAGACCTTTCTTTCTGCAGTCCGTCATTAGTACCACTACTTGAGTGGTCAGTACTTTCCGACCTCTTTGGCAGTGATCATTACCCCATTAACATTCATTTTTCTGGCCCCCAATGTGTACCTTCTCGACATCCTCGCTGGATTATTTCCAAAGCTAACTGGGGAAAATTCCAATCCCTCATACACCTCATCGACGATGGTTTCGACACCATCGACGAAATGGTCGAATATTTTACTTGCTCGATCCTGCTCGCAGCAGAATCCAGCATTCCTCGAGGCTCACCTACACCACGTCGTATTCCTGTACCGTGGTAGTCCTAGGAATGTAGTTTGGCTGTCAAAGCACGCAAACGTGCTTTGCGCATTTTTCAGCGGCACCCGACAAGTGAATTTCGTCGCCTTCAAACGTTCTCGGGCTAGGGCACGCTTTATACTGCGCAACGCAAAGCGTAAATCTTGGGAAGCATTTGTGTCTTCGCTTTCCCGGCGCAGCTCTACCCAACAAGTATGGTCAGCTGTTCGGCGGATGTATGGCAAGTATCGCCGGACGGTAATTCCCGGCCTTGCCATCAACGGATCCATGTGCACCACCGAGCAGGACATAGCTGAAGCCCTAGCTACCACATTTGCTGCCACGAGCCAAACTGCCCGCTATGACGCTCTCTTCCTGCCTATTAAGGAAAGGGCGGAGCGGGTACCACTTAATTTTAATAGTGACTGCACCGAGCCGTACAACCAACCCTTTACCGCAGCCGAGCTCGCCCATTCTCTGGCGTTAGCAAAGGATTCCTCTCCAGGTCCCGATGACGTACACCGACAGATGCTGCTACATCTTCCATCTGAGGCGCTAAGTTTCCTCTTAAACATCTATAACCGCATTTGGCATGAGTGGGTTTTCCCTTCCTCCTGGCGAGAGGGTATTGTCATCCCCATCCCTCGACCCGGAAAGGACCGCACGCTACCATCTAGCTACCGCCCCATTTGCCTAACGAGTGTCATCTGTAAGACGTTGGAGCGAATGGTAAGCACTCGGTTAAATTGGTGGCTAGAAAAACATAACCATCTGTCCAACTTACAATGCGGTTTTCGTCGCCATCGCTCAAGTGTCGATAATCTAACACGCCTAGAGGGGTATATTTCCGATGCCTTTCTGCTGAAACAGCACGCCGTGGGCGTGTTCCTCGACTTGGAGAAGGCCTATGACACCACCTGGCGGTACGGTATACTCCGTAACCTACATGGTTACGGTATGCGTGGTCATCTACCAGATTTCCTATGCAATTTTTTAAGACTTCGCCGTTTTCGTGTGCGCATAGGAAACACGGTATCCTCGGAGCGGATACAGGAGAACGGCGTACCTCAAGGGTCGATTTTAAGCGTCGCACTTTTTGCCGTAGCTATCAATGGCATCACTAGTGCCGTTCGAAGCGGAATTCCAACATCACTCTATGTTGACGACTTCGCACTTTATTATAGGTCAGCCAACATAGATCACATTGAGCGCCAACTGCAGCTGACCATCACCCAGCTAGCAGCTTGGGCGCTACAAAACGGTTTCCGCTTTTCAGCTGCGAAGACCCAGTGTATCCACTTTCACCGCCTACGAGGTATTCACCCGCCTCCTGATCTTCATTTGAACGGCACACCCCTGCCATTTGCCTCGCACCTGAAGTTCTTGGGCCTCTACTTGGACCGACAACTAAATTGGGAGCACCACATTCGTCACCTTCGAGCCTCTTGCGATCGTTCTCTTCGGGTGCTGAAGGTATCATCTGGAGCATCTTGGGGGGGGGCGATCGCACGGTAATGTTGAGGCTGTACCGCTCTCTGGTTCGGTCCAAGCTGGACTATGGCAGTTTTATTTATGGCGCAGCGACCGCCTCTAAACTTCGCCTTTTAGACACCGTGCATCATACTGGCATCCGCCTTGCCACAGGAGCTTTCCGCACCAGTCGAGTCGACTGCCTGTATGCAGACTCAGGCGAACCTCCACTCCATATTCGTCGCTCACTGTTACTCTGCTCATACGTTTCGAAGTTGGCAAGTTATCACAATCATCCTTGTTTTAAACCAGTTCTGTGTCCAGATTTAGTCCACCGTTATATGCGCCCTGGTTCTCATACACGCCCCGTGGGAATAAGATTTCGGGATCTAATACATTCGCATGGCCTCCGAATGCCTCGCGTGGAGAGGTCGTCCATCTGCCCCTATCCTGCATGGCAGCTCAATCGTGCGCAGTTCGATCTCGCCCTTTCAACCAATTCTAGACTCGCTACTCCACATTCGGTGTTCCAACAACTTTTTGCCGAATTACTGGGCCGTTACCCTAACTATGTTCCGGTCTTTACAGACGGTTCTCAGTTAGGTAACGCTACGGGTTGCGCGTTCTTCGTTAACGGTGAGGCTCACAAATTTCGCCTTATGGACTCCACTTCAGTTTTTTCCGCAGAACTGTATGCCATCTTTTATTTGCTCCTTTTTATTTGCAAGTTAGCTCCTGGCTCTTTTATCGTCTGCACTGACTGCCTGAGTGCGCTTCAGGCCTTGCAACAACACACTGCCACTCACACACTGGTTTTAAAAATACAGACCCAGATCTCGAAAATGCTCGATCGGGGATACAATTTTGTTTTTACTTGGACCCCAGGCCATATTGGGATTTCCGGGAACGAGGAGGCGGACGCGGCTGCTAAGTCTGCTTGCCGTTTGCCCCGGAGCTTAACAACTACGGTGCCATTCCAGGACGTGCAACGTTTTTTCCGTCGCCAACTACTATCTGCTTGGCAGCACTCCTGGACAGCTTTGGAAGGCACACAACTCCGGGCAATAAAGCAGAGCGTACAACCCTGGCCAACTTCCTGCAGGGATAACCGGCGAGCCGAGGTGATACTCACTCGGCTGAGAATTGGGCACACACGAGCGACACATGGCCATCTATTAAGAGGGGAACCGGCCCCTGTGTGTGCCCCGTGTGCAGTACGCCTCACGGTGCGGCACGTACTGCTTGATTGCCCGCAGTACGCCCGCGTTCGCCAGTCAATAGGCTTGGGAGCTAACTTGCCCAGTATTTTAGGTGACGACCCAGTGGCCGTGGATAAGGCACTGCGGTTTGTTTTTAAAATCGGTTTTAATACACAAGTATGACTTGAATTTTATATTTATAAATTTTAGAGGTTTTAAATTATTTTGACTGGGATGACATTTTATGTACTTTTAATAGTTGAATGTTTTTATTTTATTTTACCGTTTTAGCTTGATTAGTGTAGCTTTTAGATTTTAATGTGTGTTTTACCTTTTTAACTAAATTTTTATAGTTATTAGGTTTTAGTGTTGACTTGGGGCCCAAATGACCTCGTTGTCGACGGGCCCTTAAACGCCACACACTCACTCACTCACTTTTGCTTGGATGTTTTAAGGCGTCTGCGAGAGGATGTGAGGAAGAAACACCCGGAACTTTGGCGATCAGGTGACTGGTTTCTGCATCACGACAACGCTCCAGCACACACGGCCTTACGACTGATCCACTAATTGGCATCTCAGAGGTGGTCTGTCGTTCCCCACGCTCTTTATTCGCCGGACCTAGCCCCGTGCGACTTTTTCCTATTTCCACGAATGAAAAAAGACGCAAAAAGGGTAGCGTTATGACGATGTGTAGGCGGTAAAAACAGCTTCCCAAAGGGCACTGGACAGTTCAAACTTGAAGAGTTCCAAATATGCTTCCAACAGTGCGAAAGGAGACTTGCCAAGTGCATGTAATTGAGATTACTTTGAAGGTGACTGGAGTAATTTTGTAAAATGGTTTATCAATAAAGTTTTTATGATAACAATCCGGTTTCTTTTGGGTCCCCCCTCGTATTTGCCAACTTATATCATTGTTAATGTACATTTACAGTGTAATTTTATTAGATGGTTGGTATCATTATAGAGTTGTGTGTATCCTTATATGACCAACCGAGTACGAACGATTTAAAATAAGTTTTAAAAGAAAAAATAGTATAGTTCATTCAAATCGCAAACTCTTTGATCAAAGAATGAAGTTACGTACATATTGGACTAGTCGGCCAGCATCGCACACGCGCGCATACACACGCACACTTATTTAAATTATTTTTAATAGTAATACATCACACTTTTATTAAATTTCTTCTAGCCTCCCCACACTCTACTATTACACATTGTGAATGCATGGAATACGTATATTCGGAAATTCGGCTTGCAGAAATCAAAAGCAACTTTTGCTGCAGTAAAAAGGACGTGAAATTGACAATCAGCTATCTCCAAGGCTGACTCGATGTTCTGCTGCACGAAAACAAATGAATGTAATCACTGCAGTACACTTCAATCGTCGACTGTCGCAATAACCAACAAACAACTGCCACTCCCCAGCCATTATTTCTAGAATGCCGCAGATCTTCCGAGAAATTTCATGGCAACAGCAATAGATCAAACGCTCTGGAGCCTCCCTCTTTCTCTGTCTCTTTTTCTCTTGCCTACGCGCCCGTCTCCGGCTTGTGGCAGCAGCACAACAATGCCACACCGTGACAATATTGTATGCGCAAAATTTATTGCTGTTACGGTGGAGGTTTTAATAACAATTTCTTAGCAATGAAGAAAAATTGGGAATTTGAACTTTGTCTTTGGGAAGATAGCAATGTAAATAGTGAGAAACCAGTTTGTTTTCAGCTATGATAAATATTCAGTGCATATGTCATTCATGTGTCTCGCACATCAAACGAATATGCTTACATAAGAAATTAAACACAAATGCAGCACAAGAATATAGAATTTACAGCAACAGCAACGATTTTCTAACTTTTCTATGAAATCATATCTTTGACTTAAGTAAATTTCTAAAAGCACTGCACAACATTGACACCAGGCTGTATGCACTATGTTGATTATTAATATGTAGGCTATACAGGGTTTTCCTTTTAAAATAATGCACAGTACAGATTACGTAGTAGTATCTTCAAACACGATCGTGGATGTTTACAGAGCAATTCAAGAACTCCTTTATCTATTAATGATTCCAATAAAGTAATAAAAATAATATAATTTTATACCCACATGACCCAACAACGTATTCCTAAAAATACGTATAGTCCTATGTATGTATGTATGTATGTATATATATATTTAGATACGTTTGCAAAAAAAAAAGTTTTACATATTTCCTTACAGGTGCAATAGGAATAGAAAAAAAAAACAGGTTTTAAGAGATAAACTTGACGTAAGAAACTTGAAACTGTTCGTTCTTTAACTTTATTTTGCTTGGTAAGAGATCGTTACTGTGACTTCTTATTTATTGATTGTATATATGATATATAACCTTATATATTCTTATGTCTACGAATTTAATTGCACTTGCGACTGTTCCACCTTTGGTATACTTCTACCCTCAGTGAATTAAACTAAAGAATGGCTGAGTTATGGCGAATAACTACTCGCCTAGAAATGTGTTAATATTTAAACATGTTTTGATGAATACATTTATCTCACTGCACCTTGGTATTGCTTGTTATATAATAATATTAGAAGCTAGCAGTAAAGATAGAAACAAATGTTTCAACAAATTCCAGTTTTAATACTAACACAAGACAGTATAGGAAGATGAAGGTCAGTATAAATACTTTCTGCCATAAGCCAAGGCAGGGATGAGCAATGAATCATTCAATTCAAACGTTGTAATGTTTAAACTATGAAGTAAGACGCTGTGATAAATTTAGTTATTTTTGAAATACAGAATGCGTAACGAAAGTAGATCTTGATCTTGTAACTGCCGGTCTACATATGTTATGAGCAACTGCCTAATATTAACCTGTCTTTAGAGTACCCCAGTGAAGGACACTTAATTCTGTTTTAAGTAAAATGTCTAAAAATGTTTCCGTCTCTTTTAAGAATGTTCCACCATACAGTAAGCGTTAAACCAGGAAGTAACATTCTACTTTAAAGATAGCAAAACATATTAATTGGTCTTAATTTATTTTTCATGGTGATAGAGAGGAAAACTTATTTTTATTATTCCTTCTTTCAAAATAATCCAGTGTTACCCCAATATTTATTATTATTTTTAAACGTTAATAATGTTTGGGACCTTCAGTATCTGACATCTTCATCAAACGCACTAAGCAAATTCTTCGTTATTTTTAAGCACGCCTTTGAATCACGCATTTCTATATGTGAAGAAATAGGTGAAAAATAAATTTTCATGCAGAGAGGGGTTTATGCTTCTCTTAGATATAATAAAAGCAATATTATCGCTGGTAAAACTGTAGATTACAAATTACTTTAAGTGTTCTACAATATTAAGTAATGAATACCTCACAGAGCGGTTGTGGCTGGATCGAAATAGTTTTTACAGATGGCAGCACTACATGGTGGTGGAGTTAATAGCGTTTGTGTCGGAGAGATGGCAGCAAAGTACCAGGCAACCCTGCTACTCCAAGCATCCGACGGAGCTGTCGAGACTTTGTTCAACGTTACTGCGGCAGATAGCGCTAGATAAAGTTGTGGTGATGGTCAAGAGATGGCGAAACGAGCTGTTCTAGTTGGAGGCAAGATTGAAGCCCCATTATGTACGTTTTCGGGTGCCATCTACATACATAAAGGCCCCACCTACCGAAACCTTGGCCTCTAGGTGTCAACCAACCAAGAGAGTTCCAAAAGGGCGTCGTCTTTTACATCCCATAAATCACATCAGCCTGCTATTCTTTTCATAATAAAGGGAACGTTTTTCTTATGCATTTCCTTTTTAGGTCCTTGAATATTCTGTTTCCACTTGCTGATGTGCCCTTTCTAATGGAATTTAGGGTATTGTGACCTTCATCTGTATTTAAAATACCTCAACACTTACGGGTCACAAGTTTAAGATATAACGCAAAAATCACAGGGGACGAATAAGAAGTGAGAGTTCAATAAGCTTTCATGAACCTCGTTGTCAACATTACTCCAGTTGTCTCCTTTTATTCATGACTTCGACCTCCCTGAAGATGCCGGGACGCAATCTTCTCAAATTGTGATACGAAGTTTCTGAAGAAAATTCCTCTAACCCAAGCTAATCCCTTACTTGAAAGGTAAATCAAATTTGTTATTTAATCAAAAGTAATAATGTTTTCCATTTTTGAATGACCACTCCAACCATTCCCACAGAATTCAATGTTTGGTACTAAGTCTTAAAAATGCAATTTTTTGCGTCTCTCTCTGTCACTCTCTCTCTCTCTCTCTCTCCTCTCTCTCTCTCTCTCTCTCTCTCTCTCATCTCTCTCTCTCCTCTCTCTCTCTCTCTCTCTCTCTCTCTCTCTCTCTCTCTCTCTCTCTCTCTCTCTCTCTCTCTCTCTCTCTCTCTCTCTCTCTCTCTCTCTCTCTCTCTCTCTCTCACACACACACACACATTACCTATTAGCTTTAGGGAACCTCAAAAACTGTATCTACATATTCCTGGTGTAATCTGGGTATCCACTACCCATGATCACGTACCTTTGGTATTTGGCGTTAAAGGGAATTGTGGTTTGTGTCCTGCCTCAGCGTATGTGTGTTTTTGAGCGGAACGGTAAAACAATCAAAAACTTGGAAAACGGATTTACAGGGAAATTTAAAGGATGTAAAAAATTAAACAAAAGAACTGGTAAACGTGGGGTCCAACGTAGCATGCGGACGCGGTTCTTGTGGCACATCTCTTGAACACAGTGAACTATTATAGTTTTTATTATCTTATACCTGTTTATTTTTCCTTTTAGATATGTTATTATTTTGTTTAGTATTTTCTCTTTTCCTACAAGAGTAGTTTAAGCGCTGGTATTTTCCATCTAGGAATAGTTCCCTTTGGTTTAAACGTTTAAATATTGCACATTTGCTGATGCTTTCGGCAAAACAGAAACCAAAATCTTCGGAGACGTTGATAAGAGTATATTTATATTCCTTTACCACACTGATCTATAACTATGCCTAACATTTGATTTTTTTAAACTTCGCGCAATACGATCATTATTCAGATAACGTTTCTTGATTAGTGGTATGTCTGGCTTACAGAAGAAATGGCGAGTTTTTGACGTTGAAATTTCACCGGAAAGGCATGTTTTAAGATCCCTTGAATTAAGATTTGTTTAAGAAAAACAGTTGTTTGTGTGCAAAGTAGGATAAATACCAAACTTGTTACCTCAAGCTCAGCTCCTAAGCGTGCGACAAGAAAATCTGATACCAAGCTACAGGTACAAATTACACGTTATATTCCTAAATATTAATTTGAAATTTGTAAATCAAAGGAGAAATACCTGGCGATAATTTGAAGGAAAGTGATGACATAGATATCACTAATATTAAATTAGCAAAAAGATAATAAAGTGAGCTTGTTAAACATTACGGTATTTTAATTAGTCTTTCAAGCTATTTTTGATAAAACATCAATAAAATCAATTTTCCTCAAAAAGTTGTTGCAGTTGTGACAATTTGTTTCGAAACTCTTTTGCCAGATTTCACCAACAAATGTTAAGGCTTAACACGAGTTTAGCAATAGTTAAAACAAAAATTGCATTTCACCAACAAGTGTTAGCGTAACACTCGTGTTAAATCTCATGTTAAACTAACAAGCCGAATTTCTGATGTTAAGTCCTTAACAATTGTAAATAGTCAAGATGGCAAGCATGAACTCAGCTGGTGATATCGATTTGCTATATTTAAGACCGTCTAAATGGCATTCGTAATAGAGTACGGCCTATGAAGAGAAATTATTTTGAGGAACTATCCGAAGAAAATTGTTTTACGGAGGTATAGACTGTCGAAACATGTTGCTATGAAGGTTACTGCGGAAGTACAAGAGAGGTTAGAACATGCATCGAAAGGAATATGGGGATCTCGCCTTTGCTTCAAGTATCTATAACCTTGCGATTATATAATTCACTGAATTATGTGGATAATACACTGTCCACCTGCCGTCTTGAAACGTTCGTCACTTGCCCTTCTTCACACCTCGTTTTAAATTCACGTAATGAAGAGTTAGAATATGCATCGAAAGGAATATGGCGATCTCGCCTTTGCTTCAAGTATCAATAACCTTGCGATTTTATAATTCACTGAATTATGTAGATAATACATTGTTCAGCTCCCGTCTTGAAACGTTTAAGGCACTTGTTCTTCGCACCTCGTTTTAAATTTACGTAATACTGACAAGTTGTTTGGTGCTTGTAGTAGTGACACATGCATTTGAATTAAATTCGTTTCCAATATTTTCCCCGCGGAATCTTTCTCGTTTACATTCACTGCATCCGTCCTCTTATTTTCCACGATATCCTTACACTTCGTCACCATTTCAATTAACAATTTTTTCTCCGTCGATGAGAAATTTGTCTCATGGTTTTATTTATGATTTTGTTCATCCGCCATTTGTGCAGACGAAAATGAAAACAAAAGCGCCTCGCAGTACGTTCAGCCTTCTATAGCTGTGATATTTACAAGTTTCTTGGCGTTAACACAGGTTTGTTAACATTTCCAGAAAACAGGTTGGTAAAATGCAAGAAATTTAACATTAGTTTTAGCGCTGTGACAATTCTTACGTCACATTTGCTAACGTGGATTTTAACATCTGTTGGTGAAGTCGGGCGTTTGTATCACATGCACAAGAAATGCTGAAAAATGAATACCAAGTTGGATATTTTTGGACATTTTAAGTTATGCTCCTACCAAGCACATGCAGGTCTTCTGTTAAAATAATTTCCAAATTTTCAGGGAACTTCAAAATGTTTATTTCCAGCGAAGTACCAACAGGGAATTTCTGGATGAAATTTAGCAAATACTTTCTCTGCCTTGCTTAAATAAGCGTTAGAGAAATAATACATCTGATATTAATTGAGATTGGATGACATTAATTTTAAAGATTGCTTCACAAATCGCAGTTTCAGAAATATTGGAAATAAATGTTAATTTATGTTCAGTAGAAAAATCGTTTTTGGGTGGGAAAGATTTCCTATGTTACGTAATAACGCATATTCACACAAAGGAATCAGTCTGCTTCAGTCCTAACCGTAATGTAGTTATGAATTAAATTAATAGAAAATCTCTTTTTAAAGTTCATTAAGTCATAGATAATCAGTGCAGTACTAATATCAAATATTCGCGACAACAGTCAATGGTGACGAGGGTGACATTAATTTTACATCGGTCATTCCTGAGGATACAACTACATTAAGAAATAAAAATAATTAAAGGTACAATTAGCTTTGTTAGGTTCTCATGCAATACAAGTAACATTAATATTGGTTAAGCCTGCAAAACATCAGATAATAAATTGTACTTAACAACTAAGCCATTAATTACCTTCTTCAGTTCTCGGCAATTTAAATATAGTTAATGTATTCTTGTCGATAGATAATTATTTCGAGACCGAAGTTCAAGAAGTAAATTAGTTGGAAAGTTCAGTTTAAATTGTAAAAAGTTATAAACAATTATGAGTAACATAACTGACGGGTGTGAAAGAAAAATGGTACGTTAAGTAGATTTAGTGGCGTGGCTTGCTTACTTCATTTCGTGCTACTTATTTTATATTTGAATTCCCAAATCGAACCCTCCCTTTTTACAGATTGTTCCAACCTCGCAGAATAGCCCGCCTCTGTGGCTTGTCTGTTTCAAGTTGAAGAGTTCCAATCTCAGGTCAGGGTGAGTTATCAGTATAAGGTTATTTTTTCCAGGGTTTTCCTGATCGTGAATCTGAATGTCACGTAACTCTAAGATCTACGGACTCTGGGCATTATTTCACCCGTTTCATTTCATGACTTTCTCTATTCGCTCCTCGACAAACTAATTTTCAATCATCTATTTACTTGATGGAAATTAATCGTTCTTCCACGCTAGCCGTGTAGGCGATAATTTGAATAGGTAGTCAGATTGAAAAATGCAATGGCATAACCGGTATTTGAACCAGGGATCTCGCATCTTGTTGTATACGAGAACCCCTAGTGGTTTACTGGGTAACATACCAGTAAGTTGCGGAATTTAATGTCATGTTGGCATGTTGGCCATAGTAGCTCAATGGTTAAGAGCGACCGTACGGAGACGGGGAGATCCGTGGTTCATATTCCGGCTATGACATTGAATTTTTCACTCTGACTCTACCTGTTCAAATACATTTACTTCTTGATTTAGGTACGAGATAAACTTTCATTGTACGTTTATGCATTTGAATATAAGAAAACAAAG
This sequence comes from Mantis religiosa, assembly GCA_030765055.1. Classification (NCBI taxonomy): domain Eukaryota; kingdom Metazoa; phylum Arthropoda; class Insecta; order Mantodea; family Mantidae; genus Mantis; species Mantis religiosa. Next base: position 63,451,241 of record CM060949.1, read on the forward strand.
GCCCGCCTTGGCAGCGTAGATAGTAGCGTTTCTGCCTCACGTTCAAGAGGTCCCGAGTTCGAATCTCAGTCAGGGTGAGTTACCTGGATAAGGTTTTTCCGAGGTTTCCCCTTATCCTGATAGACGAATGTAGGGTAACTCTAGGCTCCATGGATCCCGGATTCATTTGAGTATCATTTCACCCATTTCATTCATCGTCCGATATGATTTGAACGTTGGAGGGCGTAAACTGAAAAAGAAAAGAAAAAGAAAAAGAGCTATGGAGGTAGTCAGATGTATAAAAGGCGTTGGTTATGTGATGGATTTCAAATTGTAGACACTTTGCCTGGGAAAAAGTAACTGTTGCAAGAAAGTGTAATAATATGAAAGCTCAATCCAGCAGAAAGAACATCTCTAAATTTTTAACGCAACTAACTTTTTATTTGACAAGTTGTGTTATTTATGGACATTTACATTTTTGGATAGTTGAATTTTCTGTCCCTTAGGTTTGACGATTTCTTTTAATATTTCATTCCCAAAAATGTTAATTTGTCATACAAGTATCTTAAACACATGATATTTCAATGAAAATTCTTAACATCATTTTAGAAAATAAAAAAACCCATATTAAAGTTAATTTGGGATGGAAATTGTGGGGATCTATGTACTGAATCGGGGGAAGTTTCTCAATTTAAATATCAAGTTTGGTGTTTGTACAAGATTTTGTTCTCAAAATATTTTGTTCTCAGACACACTTACATATAGGTAAATACTAAAACAGATACAGAGCTTCTTCTAGCAGTCTTGTTGCAGATTTAGTAGACCCGAAACAATGTATTTAGGTGAAATAGCAATATGAAATTTTATTTAAATCTTTTTATTTCAAAAAAAAAAAAATTATTGCTCCAATCTCAGAAACTAAATTGCATGATTCACAAAATGGATTTAGAAAAGGGCATTCCTGCAATGATTGTATTTTCACAATAACACAGATTATGGAGAAACGACGAAAATATAATCTACCAACTCTAATAGCTTTTATAGACTATGTACAATCTTTTGATAAAGTAAAAAAAGAAATCTGCTATTGGAAATGATTAAAAATGGATTTCCTCAACATTTAGTAGGAACAGTACAAAGTATGTATATAAATACAAAATTTAAATTGAAGAAATCCATAGAAAAAGATAACCTAGTAGATTAATTTAGGACTAAGACAGGGGTATCCATTGTCACCTACCCTATTTAATATATGTATTAATGACGCAGTTGTACGATGGCAAACTATGCTCACTACACATTTTAAAATAAAGGGGAGAAATGTTGACACATTGCTGTTTGCTGATGACCAGATTTTAATTGCGGAGACGGAAGATAACTTACAAAGAGCCATACATGAATTAAATAATATTACAAGAAAATATAATCTTCAAATTTCATATGAAAAAAAAAAGTAATTGCTTTTATAGGAACGAACCATTTGAGAGCAAAAATTTTCATAAATGATAAACCCATCCAACAACAAAGTTATTTTAATTATCTTGGCTATATTGTGTCATATACCAGTAATAGAGATATGCAAAACAAAATAAACAAATTCCAAACAATATGTGGCACAATAAAAACAACTTTTAAAAATTGTAGTCGTCAAACTTTGTTAAAACTGTATAAAATAATGGTGATCCCAACCCTGCTTTATGGATGTGAATACAGGGTCTTGACTATCTCAAAACAGAGGAAAGTGGAGGCTGCTGAGATGAAATTTCTGAGACAGATGGCAGGTTATAGACTCACAGACAAGAAAAGAAACGAGGATATTAGAAGAGAATTGGACATTCAGAGTCTAAATGAAACAATCATTGCATACAGGCAAAAATGGCAAGATCATGTGCAGAGAATGATCGAAGACTGTACACCACAAATAGTATACAAGTATAAACCTGTAGGTAGAAGAAATGTTGGCAGGCCACGAATGAGATGGTCCAATCAACTTCCCTGAAGTCGGAACGGGCCACAAGGCTTATACCGTGATGATGATGAATTTTTTTTATATAATGCAACACTTTCTCTATCTATAGGCAAGTGCAGATAAAGTAAAAATTATCAGTTATTAGTTTATGAGCATCATACTTTAAACTTGTCGGTTTGCTCCATTTTGATTGGGAATAAGGGATCAATAAGGAATTTCACTGAATGTAATGTTCTGGCATGTATTAATCTGATACCAGTACTGCTGCAACTATAAGTAAAAGCAATAACATTTCTTACATGAAGTACGTTTGCATTTTATTCAACTATTTTTTCCGAAAGGTCCTTATTCAGCACGTGAGTTTTAGAAATGTGGTAGGATTTTTTTCTTCTCGCCTCTCCTGTGAGATACTCCTGAACACGGGACATATTCACGTCAAAAGCAATTTATGTCGGCAATAATGTATCTGCTGTTGCACGAGGTATAAATTACTTTGTCATCGTTTCCTTACAGTTAAGGAAGAAAAGATTCATAAAAAATTCTCACCAGGTAGTTCGTCCCTTGAAAGGGATATATATGATTTTACAGCTTAACTGCAGTTGTGCTGTAGTCATACCTCTACAGAAAGGAAAACAAGATGAACAACAAAATAAATCGGTTTCTTATTTATAAATTGCACACCTGTAGTATGTAAAATACCTGCAAGCTGCTCATGGACATGTATTTTTGTATACTTTGTAATGTATTCTTGTAGTGTGTGGCATATCCCTTTAGTGTACCTAAAAGCGTAGAACAACAAAGTGTTTTTTTTTTTTTTTTTTTTTTTTTATGGAAAGGTAGGTTTATACAGAAAATGTAAATAATTTATTACGGTACTGAACTTTCGGCCTGATTTCATCCTTCCGGGGTGAAAATGCAGGAATTAAAAGCATAGATAATTCTAACACTGTTGATTCAAGTTACACTGGGCAACAAAAAATAATTTTTGAATGTTTCAAGCACTTCATGAGGCAATTCCTACAAATCTTGGGTTGAGAAAAACAAATATGACAATGAAAAATTGTTAGCAGCTCTAGTTTCTATGATATACACAAGGTGGAAGTATCACATATTAACTTATTGAGAAAAAATGATACATTTTAATTACATTGCTAACAACAATGAAAGTGCATTTTATTTTTTTAACTGGTAATTACATGATAAGATTTCTAAATTATTGGAAAAATACTTCGCAGATAGTCGTGTCTGAAGAGAATCATGTGGTGACCTATTGACTTCGTCGTCTTTTAGCTTGCCTCTTGTGATGGAGTTCCGCAGAATCCCTATACAAAGACCAACAGTAATCGCAAGCATTACTTCATTCCAACGTCCCTGATATCTTTGTTCCGTAACAGAAATGTCCTGATGGAATCTCTCCCCATGTTCATCACTAACAGCTCCACAACTAGGAGGGAAAATGTCTAGGTGGGAGTGGAGAAAATGGATCTAAGGGACATGTTACATCCAAGGTTACGGTATTTTTGCAGGAGCACTGTCACCAAATGCCTGTAGTATTCATCTCTTCTGTTGCTTAAAAATCCATGAACACTCTTGAGGGCTTCCCAAGCTTCCTTTTCTTCCCCCTCCAAAATTTGGACAAATGCAGGATCGTTTACAAGTTCTCTTATTTGTGGTCCGACATAAATGCCTTCCTTAACTTTTGCATCACTTAATTTCTAAAATTTCTCCCCCAAATTTAATATCTTCACTTTGAAAAATGAAATGTCACTTTATCTTCAAAACAAAAGCTAATCTATCATTTTAATGGTGATTTTTTAATTCAGCAGACGGAAATACATGTAAATTCACTATTTTAAGGCCGAAACAATTTTCATTGTCGCCCAGTGTTATAGAAAGGGCCTTTGTGTATATGGTTATTCATATTTTCGATCGTATTAATTCAACCCCGTAAGCTGTAAATCTTACACCCTGCCCTTAAAGTGACTGAACAAGGTACGTAGATGCCACAGTTTGGACTGTCATCTTTTCGAAATCATTGCTCATTCGAAGAAAAAAAAAAGGCCATCTTGTTGATTTTGTAGTTGAAATATGGACATTTTGACGGTAAAGTGACTCATCCATCGAGATCCGAGCTGCAGCAATGTGGGATGGAATGATGCCCGAAATGTTAGGTTAAGCGTAAAAACAAAGGATAAGCTGCTACTACTGGTTTTTGGAAGAAACTTGAGTGGTCCCCTCCTCTTATGCCCATAAGATCTATGACGGCAATATCATTGTTGTAAACATGAATGAACATTTTAAAGGTAATCCTTGATATTGTTTCACGCGTGCAGGATTTCATTAGAACAAAATCTCCGAATATTTCTAGTAATGACGGCTAGGAAAATTGTAAGGCGATTCACATATGAGTATATAAGTGCAAATATTTTAATAATTGGTATCTTAATATGTATTCTGTTCGTCTAACAGATTGCTCACAAAATAATCACGTAATTTGTTACCTGATGTTCTTTTGCTCAGTCGGAACTGTTCCACGATTTAGACAACACCTTTCAGTATAGACTATCCACTGTGCTTCCACGTATACACAACCCCTGGTGGCGTAACTTCTGTATGTTCATTGGTCTTGCAGAAAACATTCGTTATCGCAAAACTGACCCACTCTGTTACGTGTTCTGCTCCACCCTTTCGGACAAAATTCTTGCGTGGGCCAGGCCTACTTGGAGGCACTAATATGAAAACATATTCTTAGTAAGTAAAATCTTAAGTCGTCAATGAAGCAGATATTAAGTAATTTTATCAATAACGCTTCCTCAATAATTAAAACAAACGAATGCACTTACGTAACTCACGCTCTGTATGTTAGGCATTCCCGTAGGGGAGGGGATCCTTCCCCTTCAGCTGCCGTGGTATGGGCGCTGCGGACCCCTAGCACTCGTGGTACCTCTGACGTTACTAGAGGAACCTGGGACCGAACATTCGAGCCCCTCCCTGAATGGGAGTTGTTCAGATTGGGTTGGACTCAAGAAGGGTACGTCTCCGCACGGGGTTGAGGGAAGCCATACATTCTCGCGTACTAGCCAGCATATCTAGTAGAAGGTGTGCTAGATCACCAGGCGGCCCCACCGAGGTCAAATCGGTATCCTTCCCTTTTGGGGTTGGCGCGCGCAAGTTGCGTATCCACCTCCATCCCGTCTTGAGTCCATAGGACCAGATGGTGGGGGCTTGTTAGTCTCTAGGTCTTGCCCTATAGAAAACCCCACGGAGGCGCCGGTCGCCCTTTTGGAACAGCTCGTTAACTCCCTGGTCGTCAGTCCGGGCTGACACCCCGTAGGGGGGGGGGGGTAGGCCTAGCCGAATCAGCAGATATTTTTCTGGTGACTGTACTGGCTAATCAAGGCTCCACAGCTTTTCTCATTTATGCCTTTAGAATGTTCCAAATAACGTCTAATTTTCGGAAAACCATTTACATAAAGACAACTAATTTAAGCAGTCTGTAAATTAGCTTAAGATGTTTCGCATTGCTTAAGTATGTTGCATGTTGTATGTTGCATGTTGGTACTTATATGTACTAGCGTTATACCACCTCAAATGACGAAAAGAAACAAATTGTTCGCCACGAACTCTGGTTTTCTGTGTGGCAAGCAGATGTATCAAACTCTACAGTGCAGTACTATGAAGTATCCTTGATGTATGCTACGTATTCCATGATTGCCAAACATACTACACTTGGGCAATGCAAGACAAGCGCAAAGAAAACACAAATGGGAACGACCATTCATTGAGAGAAGTCGAGAAAGCAAAGCGCGAAGATAAGTTTATACCGCTCGATCGCAATTTTCTACAGCAGGCTTGAGTAAGCTTAGAGAGCAGAGAAGCACCCACCACTCGCTGGAGTCTACCTGCAACATGCGATACAGCTGGGCACTGGGGGCAAGCTTCGTCACGGTTGAATGAGTTATTTCCATTGCCTCATCGAATTCAGCATATTTTGACATGAATGGTGGGAAGTGCTATGACGTAATAGCTGTCATGTTCCTACTCCAATCAATCTCTGAACACTGCTGCTTTGTACTCGCGGGTAATTCGACTAAGCCCGGCAAGTTGGAACATCCGGCTCTACAGGTACTATCAAAGCTATTGGAGCGGAGTTTTGAGAAAATTATCACTAATGAAGCAATTTTCCTGATTAAGTTTTGTTGAGAATAGAAATTCCTTTGATGTATTCCTCCCCCATCTCTCACTCCACTTCCTTCTCCATCTCTCTACTTCTATCCAAATTCTATTTAAGTTAAGGCTTTCAAAGTCTGAAATTGCCTTATTGAACTTTTGGGCCCGATGTTCTTTCACACAAGCCGTGTGTAGGACGTACTATGATACGGCAGAGACAGACTGAAAAATTTAATGCCATAGCCGGGATTTGAACCACGGATCTTCTGGTTGAGGTCCAGCCGCTCTAACCCTTGAGCTACTATGGCCAATGTGCCGACATGACATTAAATTCTCCAACTGACTCGTATTTTTTCCGGTAAACTACTAGGAGTCTCATAAGCATGAGATGACTGCCTTAATGGCGACTTACTATGCTGTAAGTACTTTAAGGCCCGGGCTTTATATAATTATATAATTGTTATGAAGCAGTAGAAAAGGAAGTATTGCGACTTGTATACATATAGTTTTAATATCGTTTCCGTTTTGCTCCGTTAGAAATAATCGGATATATTCACTGACATTACAGAGAGATAAGTGAAGAAGCAAGGCAAATCCGTGTTCAGGAAGGAACGCGATGTCTACCTACACATGTCGGCAACACGATACAAGTCTCGATAGCGTGACAGAGGTGGATCGACCTTGGTACACGCAGCATCCCTAGCGTGGGCGTCGACTCTGGAAGCCGACACCTGCACAGATACTCTTATTAATATGAGCGTTCTTACGTCATGGCTACTTTTATACCCATTCATCACACCAGATGGCAGACAAGTCGCGGTCCAGGATTCGTCACCCCCTCGTGCGAGAATGGCCCGTAAATCTTCCGACACCTTTTAATGGCGCACCTTTCCTGAAGATCGTGACCCCGAAATGTTAGTCTTTTTAGCCTACTTTATTTTAAAGTTCAACGGAAAACAACTGGATGTCAGTACATCTGTACTCAGAGTAACAGGGCTGTACCATTTTGACCAGACGATCCTCGATGGGCGATTAATTATAACTATTATTAGGTTTCTACAAATCGGCTCGGTAAAATCTAAAGGAAATAGTTAAATCTATATTTTGTTCGCTAGGCAAGAATCTTTTAAAATATCTCATTCTCATACTTCCTCTACACATTGTAATCCAACCAATACAATAACAGTTGTTATAAATTTGGCCCCGAAAAATAAATGTTATTTATATGTTTCGTAATGATACTTTAAGTTTAAAAATGTTTAAACATGATTTACAACTTTGTTTATATTAAGCTTAGGAAGTGAAAAATAAAATCTAGGATTTGATACCCTATTTTTATTGTAAAATTGTAAACTAGAGTGTTAGTAGGTATAGTCTTGAAACTTAAGATTTTGGCGGTATTTTAGTCTATTTAGAGGAATATATTATGCTTGATTTAATCGCCCTGGAGTTGCCTCAGGTTTAACACCAATTCTAGGAATCGTTTATAAAAATGAACAAGATGTGTGTATAGGTTGCTACGAGTGACGTGAATATAAAGAAAGTGCGGTTGCTATGGAGAGAAAAATCAATCTTCGTAAGATGACGCTAGCAGAATAAGTTTGATCGTCGTAGAAGATAGACGTGTGCGAAGACGAAACTAATTTAAGAAAATGATTGTATTAGGATTGTAAAATTTCAATTATATCAGATTAAGTTTGATCATCCGTCCGGCTGAAATGTATGAAGCTTTTGAGTAGTAGAATGTTTACAAGGTTGGATTACCGGTCCAACGCTCATTAAGATCAAAATTTATTTTAGGAAATAGGATTTTAGAACAAATATCGAGTTTTAAATATTTAGGATGTAACATACGTTTTAGAAACAATGCTGATATAGAAAAAAGTAAACAAATCCCGAACAATATGTGGGACAATCCAAAGAACTTTTAAAAAACAGAGTGAGAAGGGATACAAATATGAAAATGCATGAGGTAATGGCTATTCCAACTTTACTATATGGAAGCGAAACCTGGGTGCCAACACAAAAGGATTTAAATAAAATACAGACTGCAAAAATGAAATTTTTAAGAAGTGTTAAACGTTGTACAATATTGGACAAAATAAGAAATGAGGATATCTTCATTCTTCACTTCACGGCATGGGCAGAGTGCCCGTTCCGTCTCACAATAATTGCTCCTTCCATCTCTTTTTAGGTCTACCAACATCTCTCTTTCCTTGTGGCTGATATTGGAATGCAATCTTAGGCAGTCTTGTTTCGGACATTCTTTGTATATGCTGCATCCATTCCTTTTGATATTTTTCAATTTTGCTACTTATCGAGTCTACGTCGAGTTCCATTCTTATGTCTTCATTTCTGATTCTATCCAACCTTATATATCTCTTTGTTTTCCTTAAAAAGTTCATCTCTGCACTTTGAATTTGGCTTTTCATTATGCCTCACTTGCATAAAGTAGTGCAGGGACTGCCATTGTTTTGTACAACTTTAATCTTAAATCTCTTCTTGTTTTATTTCTCAACGTTCTACCCACTGTTCCATAAATCACTTGGAATGTTGCAAGCTTTCTGCTCACATCTCTGTCTGTTTTCATCATATTATTAAGATTACATCCTAAATAGCTGAATTCTTTTAGTTGCTCTAGTGGTTTGTTGTCTAACTGTATTTTTGGTCTTATATGTTTTTTCCCCCAAAAGGCCATTATCTTCGATTTTTCCGTCGATATTTTAAGATCATTCTGTTGGCATACTTGGCTCAAGCGGTGTAGTGCATATTGTAATTTATCCTCCGTTTCTTGTATTAAAACCACGTCATCTGCATATAGTAAAATATTTAAAACTTTGTTCTTATTTATTTTTATACCTGATTTGATAATACTTTTCCAATTTTGGATGATGTCATTTATATATATTAAAAAGAGTAGGTGATACACTGCACCCTTGTCTTACGCCTCTATTAATTAAAATTTGTTCTGTTTTATGAACTCCTGTGTTTATTATTATTTTGGAGTTGCTATACATATTTTTGATTACTTTAATTACTTTACTTTACTTTAATAATTACTTTAATTATTTTCCATAATTTTCCATAGCTTTTCCCTATTAGCAGTTTCAAATGACCTCTTGAAGTCTAGGAATGCCAGATGTGTTTGTAAATTATACTCTTGTCTTTTTTCAATTATTTGCTGCAAAACAAATATATTATCTGTTGTCGATCTTCCTGTTCTAAAGCCGCTCTGTTCTTCCTCTATTAATACCTCGTTGATTCTTTTCAATCCTTAATGAGGATATTAGAAAGAAATTAGAAATCGAACCAATCCATGACAAAATATCAGAACGAATGCAACAATGGCATGAACATATACTAAAAATGGAGGATGGAAGATATCGAAATGCAGTACTAAATTATAATCCAAAAGAAAGAAGAGACGGGGGACGACCCAGGAAACGCTGGAGAGATCTATGAAGCCGGAACGGGTGATATGCCCAAACCATGGAGTGGAGGAGGAGGAGGAGGAGGAGGAGGAGGAGGAGGAGGAGGAGGAGAAGAGGAGGTAGAGGAGGAGGAAGAGGTGGAGGAAGAGGAGGAGGAGGAGGAAGAGGACGACGAGGAGGAAGAGGAGGAAGAGGAGGAAGAGGAGGAGGAGGAGTTTGATCAAGGTAGAAGCTGGACGTTAGTGAATTGCAGCGTGTAATTTGAGAAAGTAGTTGTACGATATTTTATAAATTTTAATTTAATTTGTCTTATATAAGTTTTTGTCAAAGGCAAATAATTTAATTCAGAATACAACAGAACGAAAAGATAGCATTATTTTATTTTTAGAAAAATTAACTTGATTTAGAAAAAGACATCCATCCGAGAGCCAACAACCTAAGGGAAGAATCTTCATTCTCTGGCTGGAAAATTGAAATAATCATTTTAAAAATTGATTACACTATATTAAAATCTTTCATTAAATGGTGCAACAATATGCGGCATCGACATATCGTAAAATTAATTTTTTAATGTCGCAACGTGGTATAAAGCACACATTTGAAGAGAATTAAAATGTTTTCTTCAACACATCACTTATATATTTTGGGAATGTGGAAATTTCTCTGATGAAAACTTATTTTCCTACTTCATTTTAATGTGGACTAACATTTCTTTTTTAACTTACGTCCTCTAAAGTTAAATAATATCGGACGATGAATGAAATGAGTAAACTGTTTGAAATGAGCCCAGGGTTCATAAAGCTTAGAGTTACCCGATATTTATCATTCAGTGTAAGGCAAAACCTCGGAAAGGAATTATCTGTATGTTCAGAGTTGAAAGTAGGTTTCCATGTATCTCTCCAGAACATCTGTTTTCCCCACTGAACAACGTGCCAAAGTAGGGCGGACCTCCTAGAGCGCACAGGTTTTTCTCATTTCACCAGTCAAAGAATGGCAACTGATTCCAGATTACTTCAGCTGTTGTGCATCTTCATATTTTTCACTGAGATGGAAGAGAAATAATTTTCTATAGAGAGAGAGGGATGGACCCTTCAGCCTTTTTTGAGGATATCTTTCAATGGAAAGAAGTTAAAAAGTGCGTGACCTTCACTGAGGTCAGAGCACATCGTTTATCTTCTTGAAGACATTTGTTAAATCACAGTTAATATGTTTGAAGTACTATTCAGAATGAGGCTAACAGATATTTATTACTAGTCATATTTATAACATAAACATTCAGGTGCTTATTCAGAATAAGCAAGGCTATAATTCTGTCGAGGTTTGTAAGTCGAGTTCTGGAATTACATGACACTGCATTATGCTCTTTCCACAAGTTGCATACATCACTTTATCCGCACACGCCATTTATTCGGTAAGTAATAATGGCTTCTTGCCTTATGTCTTCATGATGCAATAATTTATTTATGCAATGTAAATGAGAGCATAGCAGAATGGAATATTCATATAAATGTAGATATAACAGCAAAAGAACTGATACCAGGTGAGTCCGTAAAATAAGGTCTCCAATTTTATTTAATATAGAAAACATGTTTATTCTCAATGAATGTTACATGATGGAAAGGTGGAACTTACAGCTATTTTTCAACGTCATCAATAACCATTGCGATCGATGCACTTTTGCATACGCTTGACAGTTTTGTTTACCCTTGTCACAGCACTCTCTCGCCAAGTTGCGCAGTCGGTCTGGAAATGTGTTCCACCCAGATGTGACTTCAACTCAGGAAAGAGATGATAATCACTAGGTGCTAAGTCTGGACTCTAGGGGGATGGGTAAGGATGTCCCATTCGAACTGGGCCAGGAGATCCTCCTCGCATACACCTTGCGATAATGCAAATTTTCGGTCAAAATCTTGTCAATCGTAGTCTTGCTGACTTCAGGGATAAGCTCGTACAACTCGCGAACTGTCACACGCCGATCTTGCTCCTCTTTTGCAATTCTTTTGGCTGAAACCGAAGGTCGACCAGAACGCTGTTCTTCATGGACGTCTGTACGTCCCTCTTTGAACTCGGACCCACTTTCGCACATTTTTGACGTCCATAAACTGTGGCCCATAGACTTCGCATAACTGACGATGAATTTCAGTAGCGGTAGTGCCCTTGGCACTCAAAAAGAACGGATCACTGCACGCAACTCGCACTTGGCGGAGGAAGTGATAGGAAGCTCCATCGCAAACGGCTGCTCAACCAAAACTAATGGTTGCAACGAGTTTGCTGTGCTGGGGATTTGAAAGGGTGAAACCAAGGTACACGCCAGAGTTGACGGATCTCGCGCAATATCGTTCCTAACGGCTCCAGCATCTTGGAGACCTTATTTTATGGACACGCCTCATACAAAAAATGGGATTGTGTAAATTATCTGGATCCAAATTGTTCTAAATAACGAGTGATTTTGAGGAAAATAGTCTCTCGGATATTTCATTAAGTAGGACCTTCGACAGCTGTTGCATTGCTTTTGTCAAATAAATTGGTCAAGTGTGAAGTGCCATATGACCACTATATGAAATATTGCAAAGTAAAACTAATGAGTAATACCTATAGTGCACCAGGAAAATTTATTTACATATCTTGATCTTTTATTAGTCTTATAAGCCCACTTTGTGACAAGGAATGCGATTTAATAATAACAATAACAACAGCAATAATAATAATAATAATAATAATAATAATAATAATAATAATAATAATAATAATAATAATAATAATAATAATAATAATAATAATAATAATAATAATAATAATAATAATAATAATAATAATAATAATAATAATAATAATAATAATAATAATAATAATAATAGTAATGGTAGTGGGCAGTGGCAATATCTGATGATGATGATGATGATGATGATGATGATGATGATGATGATGATGATGATGATGATGATGATGATGATGAAATGAATTTTTTACACTCATATTTCTTTATTGTTTCTTCAAGAAATATTACTTGCAAAAACTTGCTTTCCTGTGTATTTCATGTTAATCAAAATAGCAATTGTAATAATGGTTTTATTGCATACTTCCACGTAAGAAGCAGAGAATACAGTAGACTTAAGCGATAGTCAAATCTTACAAGAACTGGTTACTAAGTGATGACTTTGGAATTATTTCCGTGGCAGGGAGAAAACAAAAACAACGATTCTTATTTCAGAAAATTATTATTTAAAAATTCAAATTAAAAACAGAGAATATCTCGGAAATAGTTAACCCCACAAAAAGTGGATTAGAGAGAAATTTTATGCTTTATTGAGATCTGCAGATCTTGAGGCGTAAGATCTCCATTGTTTACCATTTATGCCAAATTCGTTCAGAATGAAAATAACTCCAGAGTCTGTCTCAGAAAAGTGAAGATATTCATTTGTCATGAAAATATCTTAAAACATGTTGTAATTTAATAAAAAGTTTGGAGCCGCTTTTGAGGAAATAGAAATTTTCGAGAACTTCTCCATGTAAACAATAGTTTGGGGTGAGGGGCACTTTTCAAAATCTTTGTATCCTATCCCTGGAAGATATTCAACTGAAACAACAAATGGATATTTCATTGACTTTTCGTTTTTTAGTTATGTTCACACATATATATAAATATATAGGCTTTTCTAAAAATGCTGTCTTTTGTATGCAGGAAGTTTAGAAACATCTATGGCTGCTGAAACTTGATATTGTGTTATGCTCAAATTCAACTTCTGCTTAGTGTAAATGCATAGTAGATTAGGTAATATTTATACTGTCAGCGACTTTTCTGCTCATTACCAATGCATAGTTTTCACTTGTTTATTATACTTCCTTAGTAATGGTAAATTTATTTGTGCGAAATGCCCATTGCGAATAGAAAAGCGCCTTGCATAACAAACGGAAATGTAAACATGAAAATGTATATTCAAAAATATACGTTTTAATCATGCTGACTTCCAAACGTTTACAATATTTTGATCAAAATGTTTTGCAATTTTAGTAAAAAGAGACTTTATTCGCAGGGAATTGTGTGGTAATTTCGTTTACTTTTGAAGAACTACACCACCTTCTCAGAAACTTGCCAAACAGAAATTGTAGATTCTTCGAAAAATCACAATAAGAAGATTGTATTTAAAAATTAGATATATAAAATATAGCTTATAATAAATAATTCACATTATTTCGTACACAAATTCACAAAATGAATAAAAGTACTATAAAATTTGACATTTTAAATTGATAACAGTGTAGTATTACCTAACGATTTCCAGGTTATTCCTTGCTATTACTAATACTTCTACGTATTGTGTAGTGATAAGGCACTATTCATTTGCTTCTCGTGATGAAACAATATGGCATTATAAAACCAGTATATAACGACCAATTTTATAGCAGATTTGATGTGTCTCAGTACTTCAATTTCTATCTCTGCTCTTCCAATTTTCGAAAAAACTTGATATAAACTATATATATAGTTTATATATATAGTCTGTATAAGACAAATGCAATAACCTGAAGCGGTAGTCCACTCCTTTGAAAGCTTATGTCATTTCTTTTCAATTCTGAGAAGCAAAAATAGACTCTGAAAGCCATAAAATATTTGAAAGTTTGCTGCTTAATGTTGCTTAATATCAATTGCGTGCTCAAGCAGGTATCAATAATTTATGGAGTAAAACATTGTCTTACAGTTTATCAATTATGTACAAGTCATTCAGAATAAAGAGACATTCACAGGTTATTCTCAGATTATTAAGTACATATATTTTATTTGTGATTAAAATACCTAAACATTCACTTTAAGCAAAATTGTTAGATACATTTTCGAGAAAAGAAATAAGGAAATGTTTTCCACGTGAAGAGTAGTTACAAATGCAAGGTTTCCCACTTCTTAATCCTTTGTGTCGCGTCACTGGAATCTGAATTGAAATGTGTCTCAGGGGTGAGGGTGGAAGTACATCGGAATTTTAGGCAGAGTATACATAGGTCTTCTGTTTACTGTCATTAGATATTGAAGTAAGTAAAATTTGACTGTTACTTCAGTGCCCTGTATTCTCTTGTACCTACAACAAAATGTGTAATAAAAAGCATTTCTGCTGACTTTAATATGGATTGTTACGAAATATTGAAAAGTTACGATTTTCTTAAGAATTTTTAGTATAATAAGTAGGTCCGGGATTTTGATGAAAAGTCATCTTTTTTCTGAGTAGTCACAGACGATGCTTATTGGGAATTAAGTGCATTCTGGAACAAATACGTTACATACTTTTTTGTTGTAATTACGTCCTCCAACGTTAAGTCATATCGGACGATGGATGAAGTTTGTAAAATGATGCTCAAATGAGTCCGGGGTCTATGGAGCTTAGAGTTACCCAACATTCGTCTTTCAGGATAAGGGAAAAACCTGGAAAAAACCTTATCCAGGTAACTCACCCTGACCGAGATTCGAACTCGGGACCTCTTGAACGTGAGGCAGACATGCTACCACTATGTAGCATGGTTTTATAGGTCATCAAAATGCATTTTTTCTACATTTTTATAATAGTCATTTTTTAGCATTTAGATGAATTTTCCAGTCATTTTCTTTCTTTTTCACGAATTTATTGGGCATTTTCATCTGTAGTCCGCATTCGGGAGGCCCGGGTTCGATTCCCGTAGCCGGTCTGACCTTGAGCCATGGGCTTTTTGGTTTTTATTTAAAGTAATCTGTGATTAAAAGTTTATTTATATGATAATCTTGTATGAAATAGTAACTTTGTAAGTGTTGTACACATTTAATTAACACAGGTCAGCGTCCTAAGAGTGCTAGTGAATTTATGACACATTAATTCGAGGGATCGCCGATTACATCATACAATACGTGTAGATTGCATCAGTCAGGACTTCAGAAGCTAGAAGTGTCGCAGTAAGGAGAGTAGTTTGTGAGGTGTGTAAATTTGTTGTGTTGTAGAATTGAAATGCCGAAACAAAAATAATCAACTGTGTCCCGTTTGAAACAGTATGCTTCAGAGTTTGATGAAAACATATATTTTGTAAAATTGAAAATGCATTGTTGAATTTTGAATTTATTTATTATTTAGTAGCAATAATTACATTATTTACTAAGAAAGTTAATTTTAAAATGTGGTTATTCGAACCATATATATTATCATTTGTCTGTGACAGTTATTAACTTATTATTATGAAAGAAATTGTTAATTTTTGTTAGGTCATTTTTTTTTACATTTTATGTGCATTTTATATATTTTAAGGGCATTTTATAGCTCATTTTTAAAAAAATTTATCGGTCAACAACTTCCGGGCTCTAGTAATAAGTCATTTAGGCCACAAAGCTACATTTTCGTTGTCAGAACAGTTGATAATTTTATAACTATTTTCTCTTGGATCATCTTTTCCATTTATATTTGCAGAATAAAATATCAAAAGCTTTTCACTGACTAAAAATCAGAGATTTAAAAAAATAATAAAACAGTTAAACTATAAGGTCGCAATGCAATCCAAAGTGTAATATAATAAAAAATGTATCTCAATAGTGAGAATATTCGTAGAAAAACATATGATTTGTGTTAACGTGTAGATATAAAACAGTCGTATTTGATACAGCCAAGAAAATGTTGTGGCTATTTGTTTTTTCGTACAAATGTGAAAAACATATTGAAGTTTAATGTAAGCATTAAAACATTTTGCTGTAAAGACAGGTTGTAATAATACAAAAGTGAATCATATGCTCTTCTTGCTTTATATTCTGAATCGAAGTCTATTTTTCAAATTGAGAAGTTACTTTTGTCTTTTTTTTCTCGTTTCTATGCAAAGAGAATAGAGTTTAAAAGCTATCGTATAACGAAATGTGTGGATGTGAGTTGAAAGTTTATCTAGATTAAGAAGATACAATTAAGAATCAAAAGCTTTTGTAAAAGTAGTTTGTAAAGAAGCTCGTGAAATAAAATGCATCAATTTTTTTAACTTCTATCCTACTGTTCGTTTCTATCATCGGAAGGTTTGCACTTCAGAAAAATAAACTTGTGAGTTTTAATTAGCTTTCTGTATTCTGATTCTTGAACTGCATTTTTCGTCTTCGTTTTCCTTTAGAGTTTACTTACCAAACATTGCTAATCACTCTAGTGACATTTTCTGTTGTAAGGTTAAGCCCTCTTGTGTTCAATCTGTGCACAAATACAATTCTCCAGTTTGCTGAAGGGTTTGTCGCTGATGTTGAGTGCCCCAACGTGTGAAAGCAGGTCCAAATGTCAGCTGGTCTTGTTTACACAAGTGATGGGGACCCCCTCCTCTACATTTCGCACACCCTCTTCCTGCTTGTTCCTGATGAAAATAACACACGCTTTCTCGAAACACTACAGTTCTGCGAAACGTTTATTCTCCCCTAGCTCGAGCGTTGCTGGCTTAACCACTTCCTCAATACGAGACTAAAATATCCTCCTCTGTACTTACTGTTAGGGTTGCGTTGCTTTCAGCAGCGCAAACATTTGTTACTTTTTTAACTCAGAATTTTGCGTCTGTGTAGGTCGTGAGCATATTGTAAGCCTGACTACATATTTTATAATTATTAAAGTTTCCTTTAAATTTAATTAAAATGTATTCTTCAGTGTGTTTTAATACACGATTGGTATAGTTGATTTTAAGCTAAGCAGCTTAATTTTTGAAAAAAGGAGTAGATATTTACGCTGTCTGATCAGACATTTTCTCAGGGTATGCCTGAGCACGTGTAAAAGTAGACGGCACCAGCTAATAAATTTAATGGAGGATAAAAATGGTTTAAATATCACATCCATCACTTTAAGCTCAGTGGAACATAGGTTATAGAACATAGTCAAACAATCTAACTTATTATGCGTTTCAAATGGGAAAAGTTCTGGAGTCCAGTTAATCAGATGCCGTATCACACTCAGCGTTGCCAGCTTGTTACCCCCGCTCCTTTTATATTTCCCTCCCTCTCGCACACTCATACAACATGCAGGTCTCCTTGGCGCAGACGTAAGGGTAAGCAAATTATATTTTACAAACTTTTACAATTATACTGTTGCTAAAATCAAAATTGAAAAAAAAAAACATTTTTGCAAACTATGTATATTTTAAAATACCGTAACAATAATTATAGTGTATAAATTACCTGTTTTTCTAATCCTATGGAACTGCCAGTAACTCATCCATATCGCTGTCAATGTCACTTCCGTTAAGAGACAATTCGTCATTGTCACTGTCTTCATCGTCTGAGTCTTGCAAATTTATGATTATAGCTTCCAAAATCTCGTCACGTGCTATTGTTTCTTAAAATCGGCTTCTTGAAGGTTTTCTGCGTGCCTCACGCAGTTTTCCCAGCCATGTTGTGTTACCTTGTCAATTTCTTCGTCAACAAGTCGTTTAACGTCCGTCAGTTTAAAAGTATTACTTCTGTTTGCAATCCCCCTTTTTATTTGAGCCCACACCAACTCAATTGGATTATATTGGCAGTGGTAAGGCGGGAGGCCCTCGTGTCCCGTTTCAATTGCAAGTTGATCCAGCTGATACACTTTTTCCGTGTTTTTAAATAGAAGTACTCTTTGCAATTACTCATTTTTAGTTTCTGTTTCCGAAAAATGTTTGAAGAGCCGGTACACCTTAAAAATAATGCTTCAAGCCTGACTTCGCAATACCTGCCTTTTTGACTCTCCACTAAATTCATCGTAAGTAGTCATTGCACTATTTAACACTTACTCTACTGCTGTGTAAATAACTGAATGATATTGATATGAACTCTCCAAAGTAAATAAACACTTCTTATCCAGCATTCATTCATAAACATAAGCATACAGCATTCCACAGCCTAACAGGAAATGAAGTGTTTGCTCTTTCTCAAATTTAACACCTTGACTTATTCACAGTAACTCTTTTATCAAGTCATGTCAGTAGTTTAAATTTCAGTTCTGAGTAATGAGAGGTATATGTGCGTACGTACACACCAACCACTTTGAACTCTCTAGAGTAAATAGAGATTACGAACCATTCATAAACAAAGATATAATGTGACCAGACACGTTCTGCCAGGGCAGCAGGAAATTTATTGTTTCCTCTCGCTCGAATTGGATTATTCAAAGTAATTCTTTTATCACGTCATGTCAAACATTTACGTTTCAGTTATGAGTAATTACAAATATACGAACACGCATACATGCCAAATTCATACAGTACTTACGTCGCGATTTATTGTTATAATACAGGTAATAGTAGTTTATTTATTTGTATTAGAAAAACTATTCGAGCTAAAAATATGTGGTTTTCATGGTTATGTAAGATACATTACGCTCTACCTTCCACATGGATCAGTTTCGGCAAAATCTGAATTTTTGTCTTAGCGCGAATATTATTTCATACCGATTGGTTAGTTGCCGCTCGCCACACACCACATAGCGGGAATGCAATACGACAACACCGCAGGACTCTGATTGGTTTCTCACCTAGTAGCGCTCAAGGACAATCGCCTTCCAATTTGAAACACATAATGGATAGAAGTACACGGTGTATGGAATATAGAACATTACTGGTCATCACAATAAATAAGTAGGTATTGACAAGCAAGCATGTGGCTCTTAGGAATTGCTAAATAATGAGTTTATAGCAACGACTCCCTGCACTAGCAGGAGGTCCTTGCCCTTTAGGGACTGATTGACTATTTATTTTGTTTATCTATACTTATTTAATAAAGGGTAAGTTACTTAACGACTGTTTAAGTTTGGCGAGTTAGTTTCTGAATCTTATCACTCAAAATTGTAGTTATTCAATTAATACTATTATTTTTTGAATCAGTTATTTACGGTTAACATCTTTCGAGACACGTAATGTTATTAAGTTGTCTGAAAAGTAATGTTTTTTTTTTTCATTTAGGTATTTTGGATTTTTGTTCAATGCAATTTACAGGAATCCATAGCTAGTGTTGCGGACATTGCGAGCATGCATCAGTCTTCAGTTCTTAAATAAAAATCACAAAATGGAGTTAGCAAAGTTTGAACCTGGATTTGAAATTGTTAGAATAGTTGGGAAATATCTCAAATTGTTGTATCGCTGGATACCAGTGATATAGTTTTTCTTTTAATCATATATTATTTTGTTGTCTTGAGTTAGTAATTAAATAAACAGGTAAAGAAGTTTTGTATAATTTTGGTATTTAATATATGTTAGATTTTGTTTAGGATATAGTTAAATAGTTTTCTCTTTTCGGTTTTGAAGTAGAAATGTCTAGAAGTAGATATTTTTGTTTATTTTAGTTAAATTGAGCTGTTTGTTCTTCCAGTTCTAAAATTTTGCTGGATACTAGTGTAGTATTTAATATTATTTCATTTTTTTCTGAGTAGATAGAATTTCTTAGATATTAGATATTTTTTGTTTTGTTATTGGTTTTGTTTTCTTTCAATGTTGTTTTTGTAATTAATCTGGAAAAGTTATGTATATTATATATTCATGATTATTATGTGTATTTTGGAAATAAATACAAAATTTGGATATATGCCCCGGTATAGCTTACAAGGTGGTCTATTCAGATTTTATTTTAATTGTACTTTATTTTTATTTTATTTTTATTTTAGTCCTAACGCATTACGGAAAACAAGATTATAAAGCCGCTACGGCAGCTTGAAGAATATATGAAGTGGGATGAGGTGTCGTTAGTGAGCTTGTGGTACAACAATGTTTCCAACAATGGAGACGAAAATGGTTTGGAAGACCTAAAGTATGGAATATCGAGGATACTCGCCAAGTTTTGCGAGAAAATCGTCAAAAAGTGCCCATAGGCTTTCATAAGAACTTGGTGCATAAAAAGGTACCATACATTGCCACATTAAGACACTTGGAAAATCATACAGAAGCTGTAGATCTGTACTTCATGAACTGGCAACTCAACAAGCTGAACGTAGGATGGATATCTTTCGTCAACTTATCCATAACCCCATGGATGATAGATTTGTCAAAAGAATAGTCACTTGTGATGAAAAATGGGTATATTACCGAATCTATGAGGGCTGATCAATAAAGAATGATCATAATTTTTTTACGGTCATAATTTTTCACACAAAAATTCAATCTTATTATATTATGTTAGTTTAATGTGAAACAAACTCGCCGTAGTGTTGGTACTCCTGGTTCGAACCTGTGAGAATCAGGCAAGTTCAGACATGTTCAGCATCGCCTACCGCTGCAATGGAGGTAACACGCGAGGAACAATATGCGGCTTTGAAATTCTGCTTTCATCTCAACAAATCTTTAGTTGAGGCCTATACAATGTTACAGGAGGCCTATGGAGAGTTTGTTCCTCTATACAGCACAGCTCGAAGGTAGTTTAAAATGTTTAAAGAAGGGAGAAAATCAATTTCAAAGGAAGGTGGACCTGGTGCTCCAGTTACTGCTCTCACGGAAGAAAACATCAACACTGCTACTGCCATTGTAAGAGAGGATCGACGAATTACCTTAAGATCACTTTCTGAAACACTGAACATTCCATTGGGTGCCACCCACACGTTGGTGACAGAAACATTACAAATGATACGTGTTTTTGCGCGATGAGTTCCAAGACTGTTGATTCCCGAACAAAAGGACATTCGCATGCAAGCCTGCATGTAGTTAAAGTTGATGTTAGAGGAGGATCCGGAGCTTCTTTCAAACGTAATCACTGCTGATAAAACTCTGCTACATCATTTTGATACTGAGAGCAAACAACAAAGCTCAGTGTGGAAATCTCCATCACCAACCCCCAAAAAAGCAAAAGTGGTTGCTTCTGCAGGGAAATTTATGGTCATCTCATTCATTGATATTCATGGAATGGTTTATCTGCATGTTGTACCTGCACACACACACACACACACACACACACACACACACACACACACATCAGTAACTGGACAATACTACAGGGATGTCCTGAATACATTGCCAGGTCCATATCAGGCGCAAAAGACCACATTTCCATGAAGCAAGCTGGATGCTGCACCACGATAATGCCCGGCCGCATATTGCCAATGTTGTTGCTGAATATCTTGCAAAGATCAACGTAAACTGGAACCCTTACCCTCCCTATAGTCCGGATTTAGCCCCATGTGACTTTTATATTCCCTAACTTGAAGAAACGTCTTCGTGGGAGGCATTATCCATCATCAGAAGTAGTGGTGAAGGCTGCGGAGGCAATTTTTAAGAATCTCTCAAGAGATGATTACCAGCATGTCTTTGAAGACTGGCAGAAACGTTGGGACAAGTGCATCGCATTCAGGGGAGACTATTTTGAGAACGACCATCAAAATTATGAGGATGAGTAATGGTACGTTGTCAAAAAAAGTTGTAATCATTCTTTATTGAACAGCACTCTTATGATGCCTCGAAACATTGTCCTGATCCCCGCAGCCTACTAAAGTCATCGTTAAAAAAAAAAGTCTGTTCGGTCCCAAAGTAATGTGTTTCTAGTGCAATTTTTAAGGTGTGATTAAATGAGTTTATTCCAAACTGGCGGAAGATTGATGCGGATATTTATTCTCAACAACTGGAACGAGTTCATGAAATTTTGAAACGGAGATATCCAGCATTAGTTAACCGAAATAGTTTTATTTCAACAGGACAATACAATACCTCATACTGCACGAATAACCATGGAAAATATTCAGGAATTGGGAGGAGTCGAACTTCTACCACACCCAGCCTACAGCCCTGATCTCGCACCATCAGACTATTATCTTTTTCGCTGCATGATCCATTTTCTACGTGGAAGAAATTTTTATAACTTTAAAGAAATGCAAGTGCAAATTCTTCACATCAAAAGCCACAGACTGACACCATCATGAGTTAATAAAACTCGCTGAACAATGGCTCAGGACCATAGAATCTAATGGTCTATACTTTTAAAATTAGTTAATTGCTTGTCAGAACTCATGTAATTGTTTTTCTGGAGAAAAAAAAGAGATATTACTTATGAGACAGTAGATTAGTGGTCTTCCATATGACTTGTTCAATCCTAAGAACGTGATCTCCTTTTCAATTATGCGAGATTCTCCTGAATCTTGAACAATTGATTTCCAGGTACCCCTTGAACTAATGGTTTTCTTAGCGACATTGCCTTAACTAATTATTGCTATTCTTTGTCTAAAGCTTCCCCGATTTCTAACTAAACGAAGACTAATATATGTAACTGAATGAACAGACTGCAGCATCCTTGTAGACATCTCCCGCCAGATTGCTCTGATTGTCCTGTATAAAACTATAATGCAAGTTTTCTATAAGCAACACACTGTTGTTTTTAGCTGAATAGTACAAACCGGGTGTCAGGAAAAATACCTTTTATTAATACATATATGAAAATAACTGACTTTGTGACTTTGTGGGTTCGTAGAATTAAAAGTCCAATTTGTCGAAATTCGAAATGTTCTTTATTTGCGTAGAAGCACACTTCGTAGCAGCAGAATTACGTCACATATCACAATCTACAACACCAAGGTCGATGACACCAAGGTCATCTGATAATTCCAGACTGTTCCGGAACAATTAAGAAACCGAATAATCTCTATCATTCAAGATATCACCAGAAATTTCCATTTATCTCAGTTTGTTTCGGCAGACCTTTATCTGCGTGTGATCTTTATCTGCCGGCTCTTTGTGTACACAAGCCGTGCTCTCGTAGATAACGGGTTCGCGTTCCCGTAGGGGAGGGGATCCGTCACCTTCAGCTGCTGTGGTGCGGGCGCTGCGGACCCTTAGTCATCGTGGTACCTCTGACGTTCAAGTCTGTCTTGTGAACGGGAGTGCAGTTGGCCAGTCTAAGGAAACTCACTCTCCCGCCCACTAATGACCGTCATAAATCTATCTCCACACTTCAGAAATGGAACATTGTCGTTGAGGACCAACAGCAACCTTGATTTTCTAGAAGTGACAGTCGCATGTTTACTCCACGTGGAGTCTCAGTTGCCAAAGTTCCAACTTCCAGTTGATCTGTTCCATTACGTGCAGAAATTCGTTGTGTGTCACGATGTGGAGACCGTGGGAGGGAACTGCAGTGACTAATGCAAATCAAGTAGTAGATTAGTTTCAGTCAAGTGAACATAATCAAAGTGATGACAATAGTGTGAATAACTGGGCCGAGTTATATTACTGGAAAAGCTTCACAAAACGAAGTTATAACGGGAAGTGTTTCTAAGCAAATTCGAGCGCTTGTTTTGAACATATATAAATATGTGCTGACAAATAATCTTGGTAAGGGGTCGTGCAAAGAACCTGATGATAAATTCTGGGTATTCACAGAAATACAGTAAGAAATATTGTGATGAAAGGAATACCAAAGACGCCGATCAAGTGTGAAAACAAAAGGAAACGTTTCTCTAACGTAGATAATTTCACATGCGTTTTAATTCGTCTAGAAATTTATAGATTCTATGCAAAAGGGAGAGGGCCCACCTTAGACGAATTGGTTGCACATTTGCAAGAATATTGTGATTTTCCTTATGGGCGCTTCACTTTGCGCGGTCTCCTAAAGGAGCTGGGTTTCAAATACCGCACTTTGAATAAGATAAGGGTTATTATGGAATCAAGTAGAATTGTAGCTTGGCGATATTATATATATAATATATATTACATAACTATATATAAATAAATATAAATATATATTTGTCGAAACTAAGGAAGTTTTGCAGTAATGGACATAAGATAATTTATTTAGACGAAACCTCGTACGATACCCATGACGTTTTGAGAAAGGTGGCAACCTTGCAGAAAGATCTGGAAGAAGGAGGGTCGTGGTTGTAAAACGATTATAAGGGTTCGTCAAAGGCAGCGGCCAACGTGCACACCAGTTAACTAAACAGACTTTACACGAGGAACCTCGGGCCGAACTGCCGAGCCCCTCCCCTCGGAGAGTTGTTCGGATTGGGTTGGACTCGAGGGGGTAGTGTGTTCCCGACACCCACGGGGAATTGGGTACCTCCGGCCAGGCTATGGCCGCCCGGAGGGTGTAGGGGTTTGCCTCATAAGTCTCGGGTACTAGCCTGCAGAGCTAGTAGGTGTGCTAGATCACCAGGCGGCCCCACCGAGGTTTTCGGTAGTCTTCCCTGCGGGGTTGACGCGCGTAAGTGGCGTATCCACTTTCACCCGTCTTGACGTTGTAGTTCGATGGGGGGCTTTTTAGACTCAAGGTATTGCCCCATGGAAAGACCTCCGGAGTTTTCCATCGCTCCCGGATAGGAGGCCGGGGTCCTTGGTCCTACGGATCCAGGACTAATAGGAGTAGAACCTCTTGCATTAAATTAAAATCTATATGGTGTATGCTGTAAAACTAATTTTCCTAATTTTTGCTTGATTGCATGCTTAATACATTTAAATGCCTATTTTTTTAGTTATATTTCAATTAAAAATGAGAATGCTTATATGACTGCTATGCAATATTTTAAGAATGCATTACACCTTATTTTCATATCGTACAGAATTTTTCAACGCCATTTTTCCATACACATTTCATCCAGCAATGTATATTGCAAAATGAATCTTAAAATGTGTACCAGCTTGGTGTCTTTTAAGTGATTTTAGTACCTTTTTCCCTGCCTGCTTTGAATTTTTAGTGCCTAGCTTCCTGTTTGCTTTGTCCTCGGTGACACGCCAACATTCCTAATGAGACCTATACCGCTGTCATCGTATCAGTACTTGTTTGTTAATTTATTTTCTCTACCACATACATACAGCAAGTAAAGAAAACGCTTCATTTCACCAAATATTCGATATCGAGACTTCACTGGAAATAGCGGAATTTACTGTACAGAATCAACGCACATAGAATAAAACCAACAGACACTTTTGCAACACATGCAAAATGAATCCTCCTTGTGCCTTTGTTTTTCTTTATTTTGTGCTTTATAGTGAGCACAACAACAGAAACAGTAGACTGCAGCCTTTGCACACATGTGCTGAGATCACTTGCTCAGTAATCTGGTTTCCATAGAAACACTGAAGTGCCTCCTCGCCTTGTCTCGTACTCATATGAAAGGAAGTTTTAAATTTCAGTTAGATACGCATTTGTTTTTGTAGCCATATTCGCCTCTCTGTCTGGAACCGCTCATCAGTGGCGTTCTACTCTTCAACTTCCAAACAAAATGACAATTTAAGTGGCAGTCGCAAAACTCTTTTAAGAACTAAATGTTAGCATTTCCATGCACTTAGTATGTCAATAACTGAAATTTTTAGTAGTATTGAGCTTTTGAATAAATGTGATTTTAAATAAATTTAAAACGTTTGAGAAGAAAACCTCTTAGCGCTATAAAATTCTAAAGCTGTGTTTGGCGAAGTTATAAATGAAGTTCAAAACAGTTTAAAATGTGTCATTTCCGGAATGTTTGCTATGCAGACGTATTTTAGCCTTTATATAAGTTAACCAAAGTCTATGTTTAACCTTCTGCGCCAGTTACTATGGAGTATGGTACCAAACCAAAAAATTCGAAATCACCTTTATGCCAACTCCTTTTGGAGTCTGGTAATCAGCATACTGGCTTCCAAATCTAGAGGTTACGATTACCTTACATATAAGCGTAAGTGTGTCAGAGACAGGGATGGAAAAATTACAGAACATTAAATGGTGTTAAATATTTTTCAGTGATGCCACACAAATAAAATCCTCCCAAGTCAACTACGATTTAATTTTCCAAAAACGCCTACAACTATGTCTGGATTAAAATGCCTAAAGCAAATGTTAAATTGCTTGTAAACAGTGTTTCAAAATATGTTCATTCTGAATGAATTTTGTACGATTTGTAGAACTAATAAACCACCAGACACACGAACACTTACTACGAAAAAGCGGAGCTTGTTTACACAAACATGAAACCGGGGTAATCAAAAGGGCATTAGTCCAAAAAAGCGTTAACATTTTCAGGTTAATAGTAAGAATAGAATCGAAAAGTGCAAGTGCACTTATGGTGTGTAAGCCATATATATTCCTAAAATTCCTATAGGTATTTCTGGAAAAACAACAAGCATTAATGAAGCATTATTTCAGACGCAATTGTTATCATTTTATATATACAACTTTTCTATATCTGCAGTGAACTTTTATATTAACATTGTTGCACATAGAATGTAATTTTCTGTGGAGGTGTTCATTTGAAGGTCCTTAACTTTTAGGAACTTCTCCATGGGGATTATCCTTAATTTTACACAACTTGCCCTTAAATTTGAAGTATGTTGCCAAAACCTCACTTTCGATGTACAACGTCATACAATGCCTCGTGAGGTTTTTCTTGATCGGATGTGTTGATGAAGGAACAGATAAAAATTGAAGGTGTTAAGCCAGTGACAACCGATTTAAAAATTAATTCCTCTATGCTTATCTTCTCTAATCTAAACTTTAACATATTTGCAAGCTCTGGTGTCCAAGTATCGATTTTGTATAAGATGTTAATGACATTTATATAAATAATGCTCATATTTTTATTTCTGTAAAAGGCTTACAATAAATCAGGTTAGAGAAGTAACTGTAAGAACTTCTGTCTTGAAAGTACACGAGCTGACAGCACTCTGTATAATTACTGCTCCAGTTTCATTCATTGGCTAACACATTATTAGTTCTTTAACTTTGTTCAAAATCTTAAAATTCCCGTTATTATCAAATTTATTGTAATTCTGTTCCAAGATAAATAAATGAAAGTTCCATGTTTACTCCAGATATTACTCTTACGGCGTTCAGAAGCAATATTAAATGTAAGAAAGCCTGTCATTCATTGAAAAGTATCAACAAAGCTACATTTCTGTTCATGGTGCGTACATTTTTAAGGCGAGAGATCACTTGAAAAACGAAAAGTTTGTACTTATAAAATTGTTATTAGATGGTAAGATGTCCTTACTTTTTGACCCAGGACTAACCAGTAGCAGGAACCCTTTATTATAATCTCTGTTTCTCACATTTCAACATGCCAGCACTTGCACCTCGGAGTTAGAGCAGTGATTTTGTTGCTGGTCCTTGCGAGAATATCTGTAGTTCGATTCACAGCTCTGGTAGTCCTATTCAAGCGTTCATCTATGTTTGGCTCATGCGAATTATTCCCCAGGTGCTTCCGTGGAGTCTGTGGTAACAGCTGCAGGTCCTCTCGTTTCACCGCCATCCTCATTCTTACCTACCAGAGATCTTCCGCTACTTCCAGCTGGTGAAGAGTTTAGTTATCACTTGAAGAAGAGCGTTGTCACGATAGTCGTTACCATATAAGCCACATTTTTAATATGCCGTTCTGAGAAAACGAGGAACAGCTATTGATATGAAATATGCTTCCGTGTAACGAAAAAGTGGCATAGATTTCTTGACCTATTTTTTTCCCTATACTCCAGGATAAGGCGCTTCTTTCCCTCGCATGCTTCCATAGAGAGCTAGCTAGCTGCTATGGCAACAAAGGGCGCAATATATGGTACACTATGACTGGTATATTCGTCAGCCGCTCCTTCACAGTAAGAACTACTTGATAAACTCTCATTACTAGACACCATAATCAGGCAGTAAAATTTAAAATAGGAGATTAAAAGGCATAAAAATCGTCAGAACAGGCAGCAAAAATGGGTACGTACTTTAATTTTGGTATTATACATTTTGCAATGTGGGTCTACTGGAAGCAATATATATGAAACCTATGTTACATACTGTTTTCTAGCAAGTGAAACAAACCTTTAAATTTCGCTTCATTTCATGAGTCAACCAGCAGTTATCACGTGAAAACTGACTGGCATTGGGAAATTGCATACGATGAGACCAAAGTTACTTTTGTCACTGACACAGAAAATTTATGTTTTAAGATTAACATTACCGAATATGCAGAATAAGAGCCTTCTACCGAAGATATATCACCGAATTCTCTCACAGCTTTATTTAATTTCGTTTTTAATCTATCGATTCGTTTGGCGTGATAAAACAACTTCCAGTAAACGTCAACAAGGAATCACTTAATATTGTTGCCCTGATTTCACAAAACACCTCTCTCTGGTAAACGAGAAAACTTAACTGAGACTAAGGAGGTCGTTAATGGCCTTCTGACCTTTCTGCACTCCGGCATCCACACTTGCTTACAACTGCACAACAGCTGAAGACAGTGGTAGGAACGTCAATAGCATTTTCTTAAAGTTTAACAAAATTCGGAGTGACCATCTCCCACTAATATTAGAACTAAGCAACCTTCGAGTATGCACCCTTCCAGGAACACGCTTTGTGTCGTCTAAAGCTAACGAACATACGAAATTGAATTTTAATGATACGAGTGAAAATATAACGAATTAAGAATTGCATTCATATTCTTTTCAATGCAAGGTAAAGATAACTTGGAAATCAGAAAATACAAGAAAGTACACAAACACAGGAGAATAATTTTTACAGCATACAACTTTAATACCATGATATGGAGCTACATTAAATTATTTTGCTATATATTTAATAATAAATAAACATTTTTCTAACATCTACTCATTATCATACCTGTAGGAAGATGAAATTAAGCGCAGGCTACAATATGTTATGCCAGATTGCCTCTTGGAGTATTGTTGTTATATCTCTTGAGGATTACAACCCATTCTCATTGCTTCAGGCCTCTGGGTAACCCACATAATTTGTGAGATACCAGTTAAAGATATGTATGACTGAAAATTTGGAAATCTGAACTATTAATACAGCCCAAATGTTATCAATTTCACTTTGATAGTTTGGAAATTATGGTCAAATTTATTTATCTTTTGTTACGTCATCAAAAAGTCCTTTGTGACAAAATAACTGAAATGCTGGTCTAGTATTTGAACATCAGATTCCCAATATTTTCCACTTTTTGAAACTCTTCTACGTTTCTCTGTGTCTCAAAAGCTTTAGGCTCCAGAAATTTTTAAAGCTATAAAAACGTCTCTTTTTTGCCGCAAAAGTTGAAATTTTTATGTTTTGAAGTAAAGAAGGTGGCCGCGCCATGGCTGAGGGTTTAGATCGCTTAGCTCTCACCAAGGCGGCCCGAGTTCGATCACCGCAAACTGCGATGTGTGGTGGACAATTTGTGCTGGGACGGTTTTCTCTGGATCTTCCGGTTTTCCCCGTCAGCATTCCACCAATTGATCCTATCCTGGTTCTGATCACCTATCGGATCTACAGCTTCCGTCCCTCAGGCCCGAACTTATAGAGAAACAAGAATCCCCTAGCACCACGATAGTGGTACAACTAGGGAAGAAGAGGAAGAGGAAGAAGAAGAGAAAGAAGAAGAAGCAGAGGAGGAGGAAGAGAAGATGAATATGATGAGGATGATGAAGAAGATGTGCTTAAATGCACCTCACAATGAAACCCAGAGCTATGATTTCTACCGTTATTTTTATCCTTAAATTTTTTATCTAGGTTTTAAAATTTTCTTTTAAAGGTTTTGTTAAGTAATAAAGGATTTTAACCATTTCATTATGATTTCAAGACATAAGCTTATTCATTGATTGTTTTCATTTATTAACTCGTATTCTTCTGTGTCTTCCTGAACGCGTGTAGCAAGTTTCATTAGCCTAATACAAAAAGTGCGACGTAAGGAGTATTTTCAATCAAGATAAGAATTAGAATTAGAATTCATATCCAAGCACTAGCATTCCCGTAACTTTCAAACTCGATTATCATTTAAAGATAGAGAGCGAGTGTTATCTAAGAATTCTTCGGATTTAGGAATGCTTACACCATTTTAAAGACTAAAAATAAGAAAATGTGATGTTGGTAAAATTTCAAACCTACACATCCTTAACACTAGAACACCACCATCAGCAGTTCCATGTAATCCAAACAAAAATTTATCTGGCATCAAAATTTGCTACCTCACTGAACATTCGATTTAAAAATGTGATCTGTTGCACTCAGATGAATTTCTCTAATCACTCTTATACAAGCTATTCTTATAAATGTTTCTTACTATTTAAGAAAAATATATGCATTTGAAAATTCAAGCAAATAACTAGACTTTGGACACGTTCTTTCATTACACTTTGATTGGAATGGTTAGGTGCATACAGTACCATCAGCAAACTCAGTAGTGCACGAGATTGATGCTTCTCACCTCTGCTTGCTTGTAAACAATGTAGTAATACACTAAAAGTTAACTTAAAGCTATGCCCGAAGCCAATTAATAGCATTAAGCATTTGGAAATGGTTAACTGGGTTAAAAAATAAATTTAACATTTCTTCAACTCATCCAAAATTAACAGAACTTCACGGTTCAATATAATACCGAAGTGTTGCAAAATTAAAAAAAAAAAAAAAAAAAAAAAAAAAAAAAAAAAACCACCAACAAAAACAACATAAATTAAAATTTCTGAATGCAAAATGCTGGCGCTCATTTTGGACATACATCATTTACTGTCACTTAAGCCCACTGTATTCCCTATATCCCATTGTATTCACAGAGAAGTATGAAATAAATGCATCTCTAGAAATGGTGTGCCTCTTAACATAAAGTAGACAAAAAAAAAACGCATTAACTGTAAGAATAGTTTGTACAACCAGAGAGAGATTGTATGATGAATACATGCACTTTTTTCCCTCGAATAAGCTCATTACCGGTAGTACGGCTTATAAATATTTGAATTATTTCTGTAATTGTATCCGTGTTGCTATATACATAGCTTTTACGCTCATAGTTTTTGCACTAAAATTCAGTCATATTATATTCTGTTAGCTTAATGTGAAACAAACACGCCGTATTCGTTTCATTATTGGTACTCCTGGTTGCTGCCTGTGAGAACCAGACAAGTTCAGACATGTTCAGTATCGCCTACCGCTGCAATGGAGGTAACATTCAGTTAAAGTTGATGTGAGAGGAAGATCCGAAGTTTCTTTCAAACGTAATCACTGCTGATGAAACTTGACTACATCATTTTGATCCTGAGAGAACAGCAGATCTCAGTGTGGAAGTCTCCTTCATCACCAACCCTCAGAACAGCAAAAGTAGTTGCTTCTGCTGGGAAAGTTATGGTCATCTCGTACTTTGATATTCATGCAATGGTTTATCAGCATGTAGTACTTGCACACACATCGGTAACTGGACAATACTACAGGGATGTCCTGAAAACATTGCCAGGTCCATATCAGGCGCAAAAGACCACATTTCCATGAAGCATGCTGGAAGCTGCACCACGAAAATGCGCGGCTGCATATTGCCAATGTTGTTGCTGAATATCTTGCAAAAATCAACGTGAAGTCCATCCCGCACCCTCCCTGTAGTCCAGATTTAGTCCCATGTGACTTTTTTCTATTCCCTAACTTGAGGAAACGCCTTCGTGGGAGGCATTATCCATCATCAGAAGCAGTGGTGAAGACTGCGGAGACAGATTTTGAAGTATCTGTCAAAATGGTTTCCAGCATGTCTTTGAATACCGGCAGAAACGCTGGGACAAGTGCTTCGCATTCAGGAGAGACTATTTTGAGAAGAACCATCAAAATTATGAGGATGAGTAAAGGTACGTTGTGAAAAAAAAGGTTGAGATCATTCTTTATTGAACAGCCCTCGTATGTATAGTAATAGATAAAGAAATACCTTGAAATTTCTGTATTAGCTATTAAAACTTGACCAAATGCACGTAAACATTACTTCTAATTACAAAAAGTTTGACATGAAAGAAACGCTGTAGTTAAATAAGTGAAGCAGGAAACTAACATCTCTGATTTTTCTTCTTCTGCGTCTTTGTCAAGTTTTTGTAAGTTTTCACTTCCTTTCTATCTGTTTTGTGTCGTTGAAGAAATGATATGCACTCCACTGTAGAGCACAGGATATGCCCCCTCCTGGAAGGCTGTTGATCCAGATGTACTGCAGACTGCGTGGCGACAACATCCAGCTGTCCCCAAAAACATAACCGTCGGCGGAAATAGCTTCATTCACTTGTTTTCATTGTACTTCTGTCTGGAGTGCTAACCGGATGTAAGGTTCAATATCGGTAACAGTTTTGGCGAATTCTTCTAGATGATCACTGACGTTACTGTCATATTTATTCCTGACCGCGTGAAAGGGTACTTTAGAACCTATAGAAATAGAAACCATTTGGATATTCGTTTCTTGTAACCGCAGTATGAGGCAGCGATTAGGAGGCGGCGAATTAATCAAAATCAGATAATTAAAAAGGAAGATAAATTTTAAAAATGCTTTGCTAAACTAATATAAAAATCTTGTTATAATAATATGAAATTAGAATGGATAGAGTAATGATTAAAATAGCGGTTGACTTAAACAATAAGAAGGGAAGAATATAATTTAATATAACATATATACTAGCATCCAGGCAAGAAAGATAAATATTCTTGTAAAAATCTGTACACGTCGAAGAGACAGGAAGGAAGGACCGTTACCTTCTTTGTGCTAGGAAAAGTTCAATGTCTGAGAACTATTGTATACTTTCAGCCAGGAATGTTTTGGGACAATGGGGCTTTCAAAATGCAGTTGAGCAAGAACGCTAAAGGGATTTAATTCGCTGATTTGATAACGATGTATACCGTTACAAACAACTCAGGGTAGGCGTTCCCCAACTCAGGCTGGACTGAACGTCGATGAGTTAGATGAGTTTTGCAAACCAATGTGAAAATTCGAAATAAATTAGAAACCAATAATAATGTAACATTTGAGAAGGGTGAGCTAGTTTGGTCATATGATAAAGTTAGAGAGGGGGGTCAGAATAAGGTTCGAACTGAATCGTGAAGTAAGAAAAACTTACTTAAAAGGTGATACTACGACAGGAAGGACGTATTATTGCGCGTTAAGAAGAGAAGCGAAGATTTACAAGTCTGAAGCGTAGGGAAGATAAGAATAGCGCAACCAGCGTAAGTGGAAGCAGCATTAGAAGTTTTTTAGAGCTAAGTAGTCGCCGCATAAAGAAGAAATAGAAACCGCGCGGAAGTAACGTTAAACAAGTAATCCAGGGTTTCAAGTAAAATTAAATTTATGTTAGGAATTTTACTAACAGGTGGTCACTGATCCAAGTCGATAAGCAAACTTAGTAGGAATTAAACCAAATAATTCTGCAACAAACAAAGTGTTATTAATACAACTGAGTAGCCAGCCACAGCCTACAACCATTCACCTGAGGATAAGAGAACTCATAGCTCCAATTTGAACCGAATCAATTTAACACTGGTATGCGGGTTTGCCGCATTCAGAAAACATGATACAGAATTATTGGCGGGTAAGATGTATAATTTGTATAGCAATGATAGGAAAGTGGATAAACAATTGAAATAAATAATTTCTATACTAAAACCAATGCACAGTGTCAGAAACGGTAGTTGCTTAGAACTTTTGTCAAACAATTGT
The DNA here is from genome assembly GCA_030765055.1 of Mantis religiosa. Classification (NCBI taxonomy): domain Eukaryota; kingdom Metazoa; phylum Arthropoda; class Insecta; order Mantodea; family Mantidae; genus Mantis; species Mantis religiosa. The sequence continues at coordinate 63,485,080 of CM060949.1, forward strand.
AGAGATGTTTAACTAAGTTAAATGTTAAAAAATAAGCAGGTACATAATATAGCTAAGGTAATTAAGAGTTCATCGAATTCAGTCCACAAAATATCCATTAGCTCAGCGAAGAAAGTTGTTATCAAAGTAGAAAATTTCTAAAAATACAGAGGAGGTGAAGTTAGCACTGAGCCAGTTGCCGAATTATTGTGTTTCAAAGACAAATGAAAATCTTCTATTTTAACAAAGTAATGTGGAAATGTTGGAGATGGAGAGCCACTATGTAAACAGGACTTAATAAGGGAGTATGTATTTTTAAAATTCGTGTCCTTCCTTTCGTGTTTTAGTCTTAGAAGGATGTGTACTGTGATTATCTGCACTTGAAGGTAACGCTCTGGATATTAGCTAACCGCTCTTCTCATCCATTTCACTGTTCACGTCATCTCCTTCCTCATTCTCAAACCAGGCATCGTTTATCACATTCTGCTATTCTCTCTATTCCAAAAACCACAGACTTCTGACCCAGGAGCTTATGTTTGTTCTTATAACAGAAGGGAAAATAGAAGGTTATCCATGAGTATCCGTGCATTTCCAGTGAAATGTAGATATCCAATTTACGTGTGGAGAGTGAGAGAGATATATATTTTATTTTTTTGTTCACTTCTCCAGCATGTTTCACTAGCGTTTCCAAAAGATCAGCTGGTCGTAACGAATGATCCTAGCTTTGCTTATAGGTTAAAATATACGAGGGTGGGTCAAAAAGTAATGCCTCCTATTTTTTCTCTTTCAATTGCCAAGAAAATTGAAGCCAATTTACATAGCTTGAAAACTACACAATTGTCGATTAATTTGTCACTATTCAATACAATCTCCGTCCTTTTCCACAGTTTTGGTCCACCTTTTAACTAGCTTCCTAAGCCATTGACGCACGGACGTTTTCACAGCCTCCTGATCTTCAAAATGAATCCCGTGCTTTCAGTTTTTGAGAGTTCTGACGTATTGGATAGAATTTATTGTGCATCCCTGCTCCAAGAGATCAATCATCAGCACACCATCCACATCCCAAAACACTGTCGCCATAACTTTCTCGCCGACCGCTGAGTTTTGAATTCTTTTTTCTTTGGTGACGTTGTGTGATGCCATTTCATTGACTGCCTCTTTGATTCAGGTTCAAAAAATGAACCCACGTTTCGTCTCCAGTAAGAATTTTTTCCAGAAACTCCACTCCCTCCAAACTGAAGCGCTGCAAGCGTTCGGAGGCCATTGTTTTCCTTGTTTCTTTGTTTTGGGCGGTTAACATTCTTGGTACCCAACGTGAACAAACTTTTGAGTAACCCAGTTGTTGAATAATCGTCATCACACTGCCTTTACTGAGGGAGGTAATGTGACACAATTCACCTGTTGTTACCCGGCGATCACCACGAATGATGTCATCGACTCGCTGAATGTTGCATTGAGTCACTGCAGTCACCGGCCTGCCGCTTCGCTTTTCATCTGCCAATGGTGTTTGCCCTTCAGCTTCGTTACAGCAACGAACCCATCGTCTAACAGTGCTGACATCCACCGTTGCATCACCATACACATTTTTTAGCCTTTCGTGAATGCGAATTGGCGTTTCACCTTCTGCAGTCAAAAATTCAATCACAGAACGCTGTCTAATACGAATGTCGATGTCAGCCATTTTGCAAGAGGATTCAGTGCTGCCACCTGTTGACTTAGGAAGTTACTACTGCACGGGATTGGAGAAGTAGGTTTGAGAAATTGCGCCAAGTTCAAAGTTTTCACATAACTTCCTTATTTAAGGGAAAAAGATGTAGGAGGCATTACTTTTTGACCCACTCTCGTATGAGATTAACATTTTAAAATATTAATACCAATTCTTTCATTCCTAATTAAAATTGTATAGTTTAAGGCATACTTTTTCAAACTTCATATAATTTATCATAGCGTTTTGAATTAGTCATTCCCTTATTTTTGATCTTCTAAATAACGTGAAGGAGCTGGTGGATGTTTTAGTTTAAAAATGGAAAGTCTATGTAAATTAGTATAATAATGCTATCACTTTGGTATTAAGAGTATCCAAAGTTGATCAAAGTTTTCAAAAGAATACGTAAATAAGTTGCTAATTTCAAAATTATTTTTATCGTTTAGCTTCAAACACATACTCAAGATATTGCTCTCATAGAATTTCAGTTGTAAGTATTGCAATGCCCAAGAGCAGGAAATCTGATGAAATGTAATTACTTTCAGAACCTTTTACTAAGCTTTGAATTTTATTACACTTTTGGACAGTAGAAATGTTCCATGCCATGTAGTTTATAACCCACGTTGCTCAAATTTTGAGCAGAAAATCAAGAGTTTGAACTGGTGTATAGATGGTATTTCACCTATTACAAATTCACCTATAAGAATAACTTATTATAATAACTATATAAGGTGTGTTCAGAAAGAAACGAGCCGTAGACATAATTACAGAAACCAGAACCTGTATGTTAGAAGTATTGCCCCTGGCTGTTGAGACACTTGTCCCACTGTGACACAAGGCGGTGAATGGCTGTCTCATAAAAGTCCCGGGGTTGCGATATGAGGCAGCTCCGCATATATAGCTGAACGTCTTCGCCCGAGGTGAATCGTTTGCCCCGCAGAGCCTTTTCAAGGGAACCGAAAATGGCGTAATCACAGGGAGAGGTGTTTGGACTGTATGGAAGGTGGCCGAGGACCACCCCTTTGAATTTCTGCTGGAATGCCGCGACTGTGTTGGCCGTATAAGGCTTTGCATTGACGTGGAGCAGAATGACCCTACGGGCAGATTACATGATCGTTTTAATTTGATCGCTTGGCGAAGGTTGTTCAAGGATTGCAACCATCGCTGGGCATTCACTGTTATCCCGTGCTGCAGGAAGTGTAATCAGAAGGGGGCCATCTTGGTTAAAGAAGAACGTCAGCATAACCTTTCCTGCACTTGTGTGGATGGCCTTGGCTTTTTTGGTGGTGGTGGTGGTGGTGGTGGTGGTGGTGGTGGTGACACTGGGTGCTTTCTCTGGAGACTTTGTCGTTTTGATTCTGGTTCGAAGTGATAACACCATGACTCATCTGCAGCCACCACTCGTGCCAGGAACTCATTCCCTTCCCTAGCATAGCGCTGTAGATGACCAAGACAGTGGGCCATTCGATATGCTTCCTGGTGTGGTTGAAGTCTGTGGGGTAGCCATTGGGCACACACTTTGCGCAAGAGCAGTCATTCCTTCATGATGGTGTGAACACTTCTGACGCTCAAACCGACCTCGGTGGCTATGGCTTTCACTGTCACTCGTCGTTCCTGGGTAATGAGTGCATCAACCAGCTGGACGATGTCATCGGTAATGCAGTGTTGTGCTCCAGACCGTGCATCATCGGCTAACGACATCCGTCCTCCCCTGAAGTGTTTATAGCAGGCCTTGATCCTTGTAAGGGACATGCAGTGTTCGCCGTACATTTGTGACATTCGTCGATGAATGTCCTTTACTCCTACTCCTTCCGCTGTCAGAAATGGAACACCTCTTTGCTCTTTTTTGACAACTCCATTTCACTGTTTGCAATGCGACTGGCAGCGTTAGACGATTGATGCAGGCTACCTTCGTATAGTCACGTGACGACGGGCTGTGTACTTCCACGCTCTCGTCGGAACAACACTTCCTTACACACGCCACGAGATTACCATCCTGTCACCGGTTTGTCCATAACAGACTGCGGCTCGATTCTTTTTGAACGCCCCTTAGATATAAAAATTTAGACTTTTTTGTGAAAACACTTTTGGAGTCAATTTTTATTTATTAGTATTAAATAATGTGAAATCATGTTCACTTTTTAAGCATTAAACCTTTTATAGTTTTGAAAACATCTGTTTTTAGGTAGCTAAAACCTATTGAAGATATCTGCATGGAATTTGAAATACATTTAGTCACGAACTTCTGAAGACAGTTAGGTAAAAATTATAGTACTTATGTCACCCTTTACATATGTCACACTATACCATATTCATGAGAAGTCCACTTTATTTTTGAATCAGTGCTTCACAAAATTTCTACGAAGTATAACAAAGATTGAGCTTAAACATTTATTATTTAATGGTAGACAGTAGAGTCACATAGGCGGTTTAAAGTTAAATACAATTTATATATTCTATAAAATTGCTAAGCTGTTTTCATGTCCAATGAACACAGAAAACTTTAAGCACAATGCACTGTGGCTTCCATCTATTAAGAAAAAAATCACAATGTAGTCAAATTATTCATTCCAAATTTGTTCTTTAAACACTCCTATTTCCACAAGGGAAGTACGTAATATCTTCGATATTATTTCAACGCAAATTTCTTATACTGTTGGTATTAAATTATGAGGTTAGCTCATTTAAATTCCTTTTTTAATTGAAATAGTCTCCATAGCAACGCCTTGTATACCTCCCTCTATTAATCACTGGATTAATTAAAACGTCATATATGTTAATCCAAATGCGACAGCTTGGTAAAAATTCTTATATGCGTTCTCACAGGTTTACTGATCAACGACAAACTCACACATACAGGGTGTTAAAGCTATATATGTAGATATTTATATAACTGTTATCTTCATATGTATCCACTTCAGCGTGTAATTATTGTTGCATGTTTCCTGCGCGGTTGTTGTGCGCCGCGAAACGAACAGCGCCTGTCAGTACAGACCATCCACTTTGTTTCTGGTGATGCAGATGTTAATATGTCAAGTGCCAGATCGATATAGTTTTATTCATTTATGATTCACATTGATATGTTTAAAATGAGAGTTTTGTTTTGAATTAATGAGTTATAGATGGCCATGACTGTATAAATACATGTTAAATATGATAAATTAAATAGAAACAGAAAATTATAGCAGAAAATTATTTTAGAGCATTATATTTGGAAAATCTTAGAATTTTGTAATTCAAAATTAATTTATTGGCCACAGGGAAAAGTGATGTAGACTAGAATATTTAGTTACCATGGTGATGAGGTAAAAGTCAATAAGTGAAGAGCATAAGATAGCGTCTTTTGCGTGGTGACCGCAAAGGGAACAGACGCGTTTGCAGAATCATCATCATCATCATCATCATCATCATCATCATCATCATCATGACGGTATAAGCCTTGTGGCCCGTTCCGACTTCAAGGAAATTGATCGGACCATCTCATTCGTGGCCTGCCAACATTTCTTCTACCTACAGGTTTATACTTGTATACTATTTGTGGTGTACGGTTTCTGCACATGATCCTGCCATTTTTGCCTGTATGCAATAATTGTTTCATTTATACTCTGAATTTCCAATTCTCTTCTAATATCCTCGTTTCTTTTCTTGTCTATGAGTCTATAACCAGCCACCTGTCTCAGAAATTTCATACGGCAGCCTCCACTTTCTTCTGTTGTGAGATAGTCCAGACCCAGTTTTCGCACCCATAAAGCAGGGTTGGGATCGCCATTATTTTATACAGTTTTAACATAGTTTGACGATTACAATTTTTAAAAGTTCTTTTTATTGTGCCGCATATTGTTTGGAATTTGTTTATTTTGTTTTGTCTATGAGCTGGCAACCCCAGCAACAGTTTTACTCTGCTTCACGTTGGTACCGTGTCCAGAGGACAATTAACTCTACTCAATCTCTTCAAGGAAACAGAAACGGCGTTTGCAGAATGCTGCATGTATTCAGCAAAAAGCAACGTAAAGTGCATCCTTCACTCTCCCTATATTCTGGATTTAGCCCATCTATTCCCTAACTTGAAGAAACGCCTTCGTGGGAGGCATTATCCATCATCAGAAGCAATGGTGAAGCCTGCGGAGGCAATTTTGAAGGATCTCTTAAAAAATGTTTTCCAGCATGTGTTTGAAGACCGGCAGAAACGCTGGGACAAGTGCATCGCATTCAGGGGAGACTATTTTGAGAAGGACCATCAAAATTATGAGGATAAGTAAAGGAACATTGTCAAAAAAGTTTGTGAATATTCTTTATTACCAGCCCTCGTAAATTTTTCCTTCGCTTGCTACCACGCCTGAGAAAAATGTCCTCATGCAACGACTGAAGCAGATCCAGAGATTTTATCACGTCAATACATCTGAGTGCCATATCTGAACAAACAAAATTTCAGATCGAGAAGAATCTGCAACCCGTGGCTTCATCGTCACCATCCAGGAGGGCAGCAGACGTACCACGAGCCCAGCTACAACACGGGACGACATCAGGTGAGAATAATCCCGTTCCACATGATTGCCGCAGACTGCGAAATCGCCATCATTCCATCATCAGCACCCTAAAAATTCTGTTACAACTTGTTACGCATCCCGAAACAGATTTCAGATGTTTTGCTCATGGTATAACAAGCTACTTTGATGTAACGGAAAAAATTGGAGCGGGATGCAGGTATCACATGCGTTTAACTAGCTATGTCCGTGTAGGAAACGCTTAGCGTAGAATGTTTCAATGTGGAATATGTCGAAAGCGACTAAAACTGCCAGAATTAGTCTACAGGAATTAGTCTAATTATCTCGGGTGCACTTTTTCTTTTAGAATATCTAAGATCCTTTAAGGTTATCTTACAAAATTCAAAAAAGTAAAAGAGCCTTCACGAGCTATTTGCAGAAAATTGAAGAAATAAATTGTAAGCAAAATAAATGTCACTGACATGTTTCTGTTCAAATGAGTTTTTGAGGATATTCCCTTAGAAATACTCGTGTTCCGTCCTTGAGATATGTTAAAACTAATGCTTAAATTCAAATATGTGCGGGACTTTTATTTTCTCTATTTTTTATGGTTGGTATGCAATATTTGTTGCCTACTACTCGGCTATATATGTATATTTTAGAAAAACTAAGGCATTTCTCTTTTCTGTACGGAGAACAAACGTCCTTTAAGAGTACAGGAGATTATGAAATATTCATTTACAGTGAAGTCTTTAAATAGAATTAAATACGAAACGAAAATACTAAGTCAATCACTACTCATCACGCATCCGTTTTGTAATTATTCTTAGGAATCCTTTAACGCTTTTTTATGTTGGAACTGGGGATCGCTGGCCATAAAAAGTCTGTGCTATCCATAAAGAAGCGTAATTTCAAGATGAATTGAGTATGATGACATCTACAGAGTTACCGTAAATTTGATGCAACTACTTAACCTCCTTTGCTATGTGTAATGACGTCTCGTCACAGGCCGCCATTTTTAGCATCCGTTTCACACAGTTTTGGTTATAATTGCTGTTGTTTCATTTATAAGCTGCCTTTAATATCTCGAGTCATATCACTGACTCATTACAGAAGGAATAATAGATCAAAAGCAGTGATATTCACCGTTGGGTTGGTATTACTTTTGGTTTTTAACTTATTACATTAAATTTACACACACACACACACACGCACACGCACACGCACACGCACACGCACATTCTGTTGAGAATAGGAAATGGGCCTCATTAATGAAAAGCTTCCAGCTAACCACACAAGACCACAAATTATTATTTCAAGTGTATCCATTTTTCATTGAGATTACATTCTACCGCATATGTTCCTCTCCCACCAGTATTATGTTTGCTAAAGTGAGAATTAGTTTCTTAATACCTTCTTTAATCAGATGCATCAGGATTTTTTTTTAAAGTAACCAGTTCTATTAACACCAGAGTCGATCCCCAACTGCACTTGAGATTGTTTTTATCATCTTAACATTTAATTTAGCTTCTTCAATAGTTTCCGAGAAAAGACATCATTTATATTAGAAAAGTGATTCACAGAAAAGCTTTTCGAAACAAACTGACAAAAGAAAGAAAGAAACCACATGACTTGAGCTCATATAAGATATTTGTAGCACTAATATTTAGAATAAAGCTTTCCTTAGAGGGTTAAAAGTCGCAAATTTATTACAAAATATACAAGTTTTTTTTTAATTTTTTTTTTTTAATTTTTCCTCCTGCTAAATGGTGCAAACCTCCAGTACCAAATTGTGGCAGCTAAAGGTTTAAATATATATTTAAAATATAAGTATCCTCTAAATGAAAAAATATAAATCAAATGAAAGTGAAAATTTCACTTAATGCAACCAACCATACAAAGAACTATATTGTAATTTTTGACAATTTTCTATAGTTAGTGTGCTCTTTATGTTAATTCTTAGGTTTTATTGTAAGTGATGGTCCTTAAGAATTGGGTAAATCTGCTGATTGAAAGATATTCCTTAGTCTTCTAATCATGATGGTGGAAATTGACAAATAAATAATCTGCGAAACTATGTGATGGGAGCCAATGTGTGTAAGGGAATGAGTTAAAGGAAAGCAGCAGAAGACCTAAAGTGTTTGTTGTAATTGGTTGTTAATGCCTTTTCCTCCCTATTTACATTAGGTGCGCCAATTTCCTCACAAGATACAGAGCTACTGAATTTTGTTTAATAGCCTGTTACAGAAAGACACTTCCAACTGGTACGCGTATTCAATTACGAAAGTAATTAATGAAAGTAAAGATTACTATTTAAATTTCTTTTATTTTTAAAGCAATGTACCACACATACATTTGTACTCTATTATAAAGATTGTTACAAACCTTTATATTCACAACTACTTGATTAGTCAATATGTGATCTAAACTGTGTCGCTACATAAAAAATGTATAAAACAAATAACCTACTGACATCTCTGTTAGAATAATCATACGAGAGCTGTTAATGGTCTTCAAAGACATGCTGGAAACCATTTATGAGAGATCCTTCAACATCGCCTCCGCAGCCCTCACCACTGCTTCTGATGATAATGCCTCTCACGAAGGCGTTTCTTTGTTAGGGAATAGAAAAAAGTCACATGGGCCTAAATCCGGACTATAGGTAGGGTAAGGGATGCATTTAACGTTGCAGGATATTCAGCAACAACATTGGCAATATACAGCCGCGCATTATCGTGGTGCAGCATCCAGCCTGCTTCATGGAAATGTGGTTTTTGCTCCTGATATGGACTTGCAATTTTTTCAGGACAACCCTGTAGTATTGTCCAGTTACTGATGTGTGTGCAGGTACAACATGCTGATAAACCATTCCATGAATATCAAAGAATGAGATGAACATAACTTTCCCAGCAGAAGCAACCACTTTTGCTTTTTCGGAGGTTGGTGATGAAGGAGATTTCCACACTGAGCATTGCTGTTTGCTCTCAGGATCAACATGATGTAGCCAAGTTTCATCAGCAGTAATTACGTTTGAAAGAAACTCCGGATCTTCCTCTAACATCAACTCTAACTGCATGTTACTTCCATTGCAGCGGTAGGCGATACCGAACATGTCTGAACTTGCCTGGTTCTTACAGGCGGGAACTAGGAGTACTAACAATGAGACTACTACGGCGTGGTATGATAAGATTGACTTTTAGTGTATATTATATCAGCATATTATTATTACAAAATCTTATTTTTAAATAAAGTGAAAATGTTATCGCGTCTCCCATTGTTATGAAAACAGCTAAAATAAATATCTTTTTCAACCATTAGGTTCATCTTGAGCCAGAATTCATAACTTATGAGACATTTGGAAACAGAATGTATGATCAGTTGCGAAATGAGAAAGTATCGGGTTGATTTGCACAATAATATTTTTAAGAGTTACGATAATTTCCTCTGTGCATCTCTGACGATGGTTTGTTAGGATGTGTCTATAATTTATATATTAGCTCGGTATCTATTTTGAGACCAGAATAGAAAATGTTGCTCTAAAGTGTAGTTATAGTAAGCTAAACTTGTTTATGACCACCGATCGGTTCCTGCGTTCATCGCATATATGCAGGGTGTCCCACCTAACTATGCGACCTAAAATATCTCCGACATGAATCAAAACATGAAAATTTGAATTGGCCAGGAATGTACCTGTATCAGGAGCTCACACAATGAGAAGGTATGCACAAACCATAAAGGTAAACAAATAACCTTCCAACACCAAGTTGCGTTTTTTTTTTAAATAGAACATGTAGGTTTATTCTAGCAAAATGACAACTAGAGCTACAATTAATGATAACACATTTGGTTCCGCTTTTCTAAACATATTTACCAGTTGCCTATAGCCCTCAGAAACGTCATTGTTGTGCATTACATCCGGCATGAAAAATGCACCCTCAAATCACCAACTTGAAAACTTCGAATCCACAACGTCTCTGGAAACTTGTGCATAATGTGCGGGACATCCGTCATGCTGGAACCACATTGATAGACGCGTTTTCAATCCCACATCCTCCACGAGAAGGGGTAGAGTGTGTTGCAGAAATGATGCATATCACTGTACGTTTAATGTTCCCTGATAAAAATAAGGACCTAAAACTCGGTTACCAATGATTTTCAAATAGGTGGATAGGTCGGGGAGATCCTGAGGGATGGCCAGCTCGGTCACCAGACTTGACGACATTAGACGTCTTTCTGTGGAACACAGTGAAAGTTAAACTATATCAAGAACCGCATACGACAGTAGAATATAGCCCACCTCAGTAGCGTAGATGGTAGCGTATCTGCCTCACGTTCCAGAGGTTCCAAGTTCAAATCTTAGCTATGGTGAGTTACCCTGGGTTTTTCCTTATCCTGATAGATGAATGTTGGGTAAATCTAAGCTCCAAGGATCCCGGAGTCATTTGAGCATGATTGCACCCATTTCATTCATCGTCCGATATGACTTAACGTTGGAGGACGTAAATTACAAAACAACAAACAGTAGATGATATGCAGCAACGTATTATTGCGTCGTGTGCGGCAATATCTGTAGAAACACTGCAATCCGTGCAACACTCTCTTGTTAGCAGAATTCAAAGGTGTATTGATGCAAACGGAGCGGACTTCGAACATCTGTTGAAGTAAGACGGTTTCATCGGACAACTGGTGATTTTTAGACGCATTTTCCATACCGGATGTAATGCACAATAATGAAGTTTGAGGTCTATAGGCCGTTTAGAAAAGCGGAACCAAAAGTATTATCATTAATTGTAGCTGGAGTTGTCATTTTGGTAGGATCAACATGCACGATCCATTAAGAAAACGGAATTTGGTATTGGAAGTGTTATTTGTTTACTTTTGTGGATTGTGAATGCCTTCTCATTAGTGAGCCCCTGACATAGGTACATTCCTGGCCAATTGGAATTTTCATATTTTATATCATTTCGGATCACGTGTGTGTGTGCGCGTGTGTGCGCGTGTGTGCGCGTGTGTGCGCGTGTGTGCGCGTGTGCGCGTGTGCGTGTGAAAAGGAATGGAGTTGCTAGCTGTGCCAATGAACAATTTTTATTTGCCTTCGGTCCTCATAAATTGAGTAGCAAGCATTTAAATGAACTTACTTGTTCCACAATGTTATTATTTATATCTATTTGCGCTGTAATGGTTTGAATACAACACTAATGTTTTGTTTGAACCATTATCATACTGACAGAAAATCGAGCAATTGGATAGTTGTGGATAAAGACACAACTTCCAACAAATGTAAACAGATTTTAAATATAAATAAGAGAAGTTTAGTGTTTAATGCATTTAATTTTTTACGCATTTATTTATTTTACCTCCAAAACTTAATATGGTCTAATTTCTTTGCCTTAAAATATTAAGAGTTAATCCTATATTCTGCTATTGTTGATGTTAACTATGTTAATGGGAGAAAACAAAGCTATTAATATATTTTCCTTTCTAGCAATAACTGCTTAATCATCACCATTAATATTTTAAAACTCAAAAATCCTCTCTTATACCTATTCTGGATCGTGAGACAAGCATTTTAGAAGAATACAACACTTGCTTTTACTTGTTCTGAAGTGTGCCGATGAAATTTGTCCAGATCAACAGGACTGAGAGGTATTTGGATCACGTTCCTAGATTTGAAAACCAGTGGTGTTTTAGTTTTGTAAAATGATGATCACGTAGTGCCTACCAGACGCCAAGAATCGTCTCACCGATCACAGATCGCGCCCCAAAGACAGACAGCATAATTTATAGCTACAAGAAAACAAAACACGGCAAATGATATTTCAGTCGGCGCCTTCCTCCACAGTTTTGTTAACAAGACACCACTTTGCATTTCAAATGCAGCCTATTTGGGTGCAAATTCCAAAAACTGCTGAGAAAGAAAGATCCATGGTTTTCACCTTTCTTTACCTCTGCAGAGTCTGCGTATGCCCGCTTTGTTCTCTGATGGATATATAGGACTCAAATATACGCATTAAATTGGGATCGTTTTGGTTTCCTCTTTGGCTTCTCTTTGACGTTCTTACCGATGTCCACAGGTTCTTGAAATCTCTACCTTTTTAGTCCAGCCATAATAACTTATCAATAAAGTTGTTCTTTCCATAAATATGTCTACATATGTTATAATATTGTTTCCGTAACTTATAAATCATAAACCTTCAATTTGGAATCCAGTGAGATACTTTTGGAGCTTACTGAATATGTGACCACTTTGGTAACAAAGGCATGTGTTATTCTCTCTTGACAGAATGTCAAAGAAGTAAGCTGTTTTGTGAATTTAGTTGAATAGCAATAGAAGTTACAAAATAACATTTACTAAGCAAATATAATAATAAGGGAATTTATGCACATTCTGAAGCTGTTTGTTTGGAACACCTTCAAATTTCATAACAGACTTTAGGCATTGTTCTGTCATTTTCTAAAATTTCTTTTGTTCTTCTTAGTTACTTTTAGTACACAAATGAATAATGCTCCGAACAAACATACTGGTATATGACGTACACAGATAGACATTTTCAAAATGTAAAAATTTAGGCAAGTGTTCCACTTTCAACGAACGCTATAATGATGCATTTAACAGAAGGTCCATCTTCCAACTAGTTCATAAAGGACCATCTGTTTCTGGATATGCTACGAACCAGGTCAGGTTTTAAGCGAATCGTACGTTCCCAGAGCTTTATTCCAACTGTTATTAAAAGTAATTTATACAATTCCTCCTCTTTCTAGCGAAGTGAAATCGCTGCATAACTGTTTTCTTTCCTTTGTAATTTACGTCCTCCAACGTTGTCATACAGGACGACGAATAGAATGGATGAAATGGTGCTCAAATGAGTCCAGGGTCCATAGAGCTCAGTTAGCCGTCATTCGTCTTTCAGGATAAGGGAAAACCCCGGGAAATTCCTTATCCAGGTAGCTCATCCTGACCAAGATTCGAACTGGGGACCTCTTGAAAACGTGAGGCAGACATGCTACCCACACGCTACTGAGAAGGGCTGCATAGCTGGGTTCTTTATAAATTGAAGATTGCTAATGCTTCCTCAGCTAACCCTGTGATCTAGTGATCCCAAGATTGGGGATTCAACCACAGACCATGACTCTAAGTGTGCTGAAAGCGACAGTCCCATATTATGTTACTGGCATGAAAAAGGACTCCTGCGGGTAGAAATTCCAGTGCACCAGTGATGCTAACACGATTCTTAAAACTATTTTTTCCTCAACCTATCCCATCTTAATATCCATTTATAGATAAAGGTTATAATGGGCGCCTCGAGCACCTTGACCTATTTAGATCCATTGTGACAAGCGGGAACCATGACAGGTTACAGTCCACAGGTAGACAGTGCAGAAAGACTTTCATTTGAGCAAGTATCCACATCTGTCTGTGATCGCCATAACCTTGAAGCCTACGAGCCCACTTGAAATAATACGAAACATTACGGAATGAAGGTAACGATGTGAAGTAAACCGTGATAAACCACAACATTCCCCTGGTGTTCAGGGAAAACAACGAAAACCCTAGGGTAAAAGGAATAGTCGTGGGTATCGAACCAGGAACTCCCAAATACCAGCCTCACATGCTACCGGGAAGCCTTTTCGCTCGGCCAAAGCCATGTGAAACTTAATTGCGAACATAGGTTTCATATTTTTGTTTCTCAATTAGGAAACGCTGTTAAAATGGCGTGAATTTAAGTGGCATGCCACCGCATGTGTAAGACAAAGGGCCAGAAATTGGTTACAGTGTACAGTGCGCTGTTGGTTTTGGCCTTCTCCGTGCAATCGCTAAGAGGCTCTCGTAGACAAGGATGAAAGTGGTTGCATCTGAAAATGTTCATGCCAAATGTTCCTGTCAGTCATTGGTTAGGGTGGCGAGGACAGATCATTCTGCCTAGCGATTTCTTGCCCAAATAATGCGTTTGAGGGAGAGAACCCGTACCATCTACAATAAGCTCGGCTCCCGCCCCTATAACCTGGTGAATACCCTGAGCCTGTATGACCATAGGGTTCCTCACCGGAGACCAAGTTACCGGCTGCCCAAAGACGCTTTGGGCAACTAAACTGAGCAGGGCCGCTTTCCCCTGACTTTGTACCCCCAAGTCCAGAAATGGGCTTGGTAAAACCCCTAACCTAACATTAGTTCCTTCCCCTCTAGCCTGTTCGGATTGGGTTGGTCTCGAGAGGGCAGTGGTTCCCGATACCCATGGGTATGTCTCCGGACGGGGTTGAGGGAAGCCATTAATATTCCCGGGTACTAGCCTGCAGAGCTAGTAGAAGATCGCCCGGCGGCCCCACCGAGGTCATATCGGTAGCCTTCACCTTTAGGTGTCGGCGCGCGTAAGTGGCGTATCCACTTCCATTCCGTCTTGAGTCCGTGGGCCAGATGGGGGGGGGGCTTGTTAGTAACCCAGGTCTTGTCCTATGGAAAGACCCACGGAGGACGCCGGGCGCCCTTTGGGACAGCTCGGATACTCCCTAGTTGAAAGAGGTCCAGATCTTGGTCCTACGTGTCCAGGACTAACGGGAGTAAAACCTCTGGACTCAACTGTCAACCGAATTGTGCTCAGATGCCTCTGAGGCACGCGGAAGGGTGGAGCAAGCACTGGGCGCACAAATCCCGGAGCACTTTGCGTTCCACATATGGTTAGATATACCGCTGCCCAAGACAACCGCCTGCGATGCAAGACAATTCTTTTATACTGCCCAGATAAAGCTGCACTAAGTGACTAGGTGCTGATCAGCAAACACCCCGCCCAGGTAAATCAGGACGACTCGCACCTTCTGCTGGTCTCCTCCGTTATTCCATTTAAACTCGGCAAGCAGTAAAGCTACGACTGAGGCTACAATAAATCGCAGCAAACCATAGTACTGAATGGGAAGTGCAAAAATTCTGCAATTGTTCTGAATAATTAGCCTATATCGTGGCAATGGTTTGAGAAAACCCTTTAAACCTACAATTTTCACTTTCATTATACTACTACCTTGTTACTAAAAGCAGTGAAAATCGAGAAGAATACTTGTACTTTGAAAGTGAACCTTATCCTATTATAGAAATTATATATATTGCTATTATTAATTTTTATATTACGTATAGTACGTAGAGGAAGTATTAGCTCCATCCAAAATTTGTTATTTAGATTTCACCGAAAACACTAAACACACTTTGAGATTCTGTTGAGAATAAAAACATATGATAATACTAGAAGTGGCAGTGAGAGTAAGTATCTGTGTATATTTTCAAAAACAAAAAATTTGTATTCAAGTAGAACATCTTCCATCTATGTAACAAAGATTTTCAAAAAAATCTCCACATTTTATACTATCCTATACATGGAACATTTTTCAAAAATTGTTTATCTGAAAATGGTTCTAACATTTTGATTAAAGTACCATAGGTTTTAGACAGCTAAAATGTTTTATTTAAATTATGTGGGAATGTTCTCAGAAGTCCTGTTCATTCCTTGTGACTGTTGCACTGTTAAGGATACACAGTCTTACTAAACAGAAAAATATGGAGTTCATTCAAACACACAATTTATGTAAAATTAATTTTTGTGGTGTGAACCATTTCAGAGGCATTCCATGTTATTCGTCTTACATTTTCCAAGAGTTATACTTTTTAAATGGGAAGTCATTATTACCTTATTTTTTATCTCTTGGCCAAGCAAAGAAAATGAAATTTCAAAGCAATCCATAGTAACCAGCTCTTTAAACATTTGAATATCACCTAAAACCTAACGTACTCCCATATTTCCCTTGTCAACAAGAAAATTAGCAATAAGATCATTTCTGCAAAGGTTTGTCTCGATTAAAATGAAGTAGATAGTGGAGCATCTAAGGTTTTTAGAATACCTCTATAACCGAAGAGAAAGTCATGTGAATGCAATATATTAGATTTTCTTGTTAATGTTTGTTTCATGACAGTTATTGGAGAAAGATAGCTTTTTGTTGTCAGCTACTTTTGTATTATAAACAGTTCATATACAAATTGTTGTGTGGAAGTTTTCAAATAATATAGCGACAATAACATTAAACATGAAATATTTTCTTCGATCACATATTAAATATCTCTTTGAAATGCACATCTTGAGAGCATATGCCCTAGGAACCCTAGAAATGTAGCTAATGGAAACTGATGGATACTTTCTGCTGTTTACTTATCCACTACAAGTAAAATACAATAGATAGATGCAAGAAAATTGCCACATTATATGTTAGGAGCAAGTAATATAGCTAACGATGCGATAATGATACGTGTCTATAACGATATAGACACCTCATCACGCAATTGTTTTCTTTTGTGATACACCTCCGACAGGAATCGCGATGGTCGATGTAAGGAACGGACGATGTAGGTGGCAGAGACGCACTGAGTCCCCTAAACATCCAACTGGGAGGGTTTCTTTGTTACTCGTCCAATCTGCCGGAGGATAGGCCCAGAAGTCTCCTCCATCTGGGACCGACGAAAGTTCGACTAGGCGGTGGAAGGTCTAACTCTCTTGCGGATGCAAGACAAAGTACCAAATCGCAAGCCTCTGCGCCATTGACTCGCCGGTGAGCAACACACCGGGGTAGTTCTGTGACATAAAAGAGAACGATGAAATGAGAGGAAATGGGGGAGTGGAGAGTCGTGGCAGAAGACTAACTCGAGCATTCGCCTTTCAACCAGGAAAGGATTGAAAGTGGTATCTCCCGAGTAAGAGCCTAGCGCGTCATCCTGGAGCCATCTTGCTTGGTAACAAAGTATGAGTAAGTGGATAGACGATGTAGAGTATATATTAGACTGAAATATTTAGTGTGTTATTTTACGTTTAAAAATTTCTCTTATCTGTAATCCAGAAGCTATCACGAGAGCGTTTTGGACATGAAAAATAATTAAAGGTGAATTATTTATACCTCCTAAGAAATACTTTCTAGTTAGAAGTAGCCTTATATATCTTGAAGTCTCTGCGCTGAATTTTGAGCATGAATGATTACATTGGCTGACAGTATTTATGGAAACCTAACGCGATCAACATTTTTTAGAAGCGTGTCAGCGACGATAGAATTCTCGATAACGCTTTACGTGTGTCCCATCATTCAGCCGCATTCCCGACTTGGCTTCTGAGAGGATTCCGATTGTTAAAAGCCTTGTTTTTTGTCTGTATTTCCATGTCCCTTAAACAACGTACCGCCTCGTTCCAGAATGTTGTTCTCCTTTGTCCTACACCGATCGTTTGTTGCAACCTTCAAACTGACGTGCATATTCTTAAACCAAAAGCGGAGAAGCGCTTCCAAACTGGGTGCTTGTCCACACTACACTTGACACAGCAAGTACTCAGCACAAACGGGTAGCTAAAGAACAAACTTCGACCTGTTAAGGAATATACTGCTGCTCTGCTTTTAAAATGTCAGCCACATCTATCGGAGATGGCAAATTATTGTCTGAAATATTCTTACACATTTTAATACTTAAGGCTAACATATTAGGATTAAACATCGCAATATTTAAAAAAATGTAATTTGTTGTACTTGCATGACTTTCTTTACCCTTGTACTAACTATTCTAACAAACATTTAAATTCTCTGCTTCATGTAACAATTCCATTAATTATATTACTGCCGCTATTCTTGTTGGTGCAAGAGAAATACGGAAATATATTTTATGCTAGAGAATGCCAGATTTTGGTATTTATATGACTATCAGTACTTTAATGGGTCTCATTAAAGTACACCTGTTCATTAAAGTATTGGTATCTGACCAATCAGAGGTGGCCACTTAATATTGTGAAAGTGCATGTATCGATTATTATCGTTTCGATTGACAACGGTACTAGCACCAGTTTAGAAAAAAAGTAAAAATGTCTGACACTAGTAATAGTGTCATTGAATTTACACCCCCAGTAATTAAGGCAAAATAAGTCAGTGTTACCAATTACTTGTTGCCACAAAAGTCAAGAAAGATTTATGAATTCGGAATTCTGGATTGGAGAGTATCAAAAGGTATAAATTCGTTCTCAGAAAAATCTATTCCAAGTGTGTTTCGAAGAATTGTCAAAAAATATGAAATCTTCGACCATGTGGACTCACTATTCTATTTTGAAATCAACACTCAACATTAGGCACCAAATTGACTTATCTAAATACTCATATAAATAACCTATATTTCAATTACAATGAATAACCTATATTTGGCATATAGGTTCTGTTCACACTATTAGTAACATTAATTGCAAGCTATATTTCAGTAAATTCAATTTGTTCCAGTTAAAATACGTAAAATATGAAGCTACTAACAGGAAGCAAACATATACAAATATAATAATTTTTAACTTGAAAAACTTCACTTATCTTTTAAGAAATGATGACCGCATTTCTTACAAATTGAAAGTATCGCGATTTCGTGAATAAATCATACACATCATCAGCTTGAACCATCAACAAACTCTGAGTTTGTTTTACTGAGTTTGTTGATGGTTCGAGCTGATGATGTGGATGATTTATTTACCAAATCACGATACTATTCAATTTGTAAGAAATGCGGTCATCATTTCTTAAAAGATAAGTGAAGTTTTTCAAGTTACAAATTATTATATTGTATATATTGCTCCAGTTTGTCTATACCTTCTTTTAGGATAAATTGTGTCACACGTCAACAAATGTTTATAGGAAAGTAATCAATATTTCTACGCTTGCGTACTACGTACTACGTCTCACTTTACGATTGTAACATTACTCAAACCAGAAATGAATACTTTGAAATGAAACCTTTAAATTATATACATGATCGAGCATAAACAGTCCTATGAAGCTTAACTGTAATGGTAATTAAAACGCTCGAATCATTAAACGCTTCGCTTAGCTCGCTCGGTTTTAATTATCACCATTATAGTCTTGTTGCATAATATACTATTGAGAGATAATCAAATAATAGTCTCTTAATAAAGAGATTTTGACATTCCATTCTGTTTGCGTAACCAAGAGATAAAAATGTGAACGTGCTCTCACTTGAGAAAAGTATTGAAATATTCGGAAGAACAACAATTCACTCCAAAAACTGTCGTCGTCAAATAGTATATTTACATTAGATTTACATGTTTTCTTTTGTAAGAATTTATCTATCTCTAAAGGCTTATCGGTTATGCAAAAGTCATCTAGACTGAAGAAGACTTCTGGGGACATTCCCAGAAAAGTCCTGATATATAGTTCATTTGTTGTGAAAGTATTCTAAACATATGGTATTTTAATCAAAATGTTTATGGAAATTTTTTAATAAAATCCAAATTTTCGGAAAATGCTTTATATGCTTACAGGGTATTGTGGAGTTGAAAAATCTTCATGTCACATCCTTGTATTATGATCTTGTATAACAGTTAGATATATAACCGACTGATCGTGTGAGTTATTCTGTTCACACACACACACACACACACACACACACACACACACACACACACACACACACACACACACACACACACACACACACACACACACACACACACATACACACACACACACACACACACACACACACACACACACACACACACACATTCATGGAGCTTTTCCTAAAACGCCCTTTTGATTTTATTATTATCATTATTACTATTATTATTATTTATTCTTCGAAAGAAGTAACCTTATTTTACCGGTAAGGTATGTTAGGTTCAAGTTACAAGAACACGTAAATACAAACATAAAAAAGAACATGATAATAATTATAACGTTATAAAAATTTGGTCAGTAAAGTACTGAAAGGCTGAAGTGCAACATATTTTAAGGGACACATTAAACAACGCTGTTTGATTATCTATATTACAACATGAAAGATGTTGAAGAACATTATGTAGCTCTTTGGAATGAAGTTCGCATTAAACATTAAATGTTCAACACTTTCATCAACATTTTCACATTTACAGAGGTATCCATCAAAAGAGTCTATATGGAATCTTCTAAATTAAGTTTTAAATTTCCCATATGAATGCCCTTTTGATTTAGAGGACCTCAAAACGTGTAATTACATTGGAATATTGGTTCTGAATATTTTTACCTATTTTCTCTTAGTACGTGGTAGGAAGGATAGAAATAACAAGCTGCTGAAATTTTTAATCAGTCACATCAGCATCTTGGAAATGACTGATGCTCAAAAGAATTCATCTGAAAGAAATTATGTCTTATACAAACACCAAACGTTTTCTGGAGCTGAGTTTTTGTCTTTTCGCTTATACAATGTTACGTATGCAAAACATCTACCGAAGTGGACTTAATAATCTAATTCTGGAATGTACCTGCATTTTATTTGTTGTGTAAATATTTTAAATACATGGTACAGAGTCTGTTTACTCTCCAGTTTTGTAGGACTCACACCCAGAAGGACTCGGATGAGCTCCTGGAACTATAGACTTGACAAGGGACAAACGGACATTTTATTAGAGAGCCAGCAAGGGAGATAGGCAGCAGCCTGGTGTAAGAATGAGGTAGATTATGATCTGAATTGAATGAAACAAAAGTTGGTGGAGAAGTAATTGATGTAATGAATGATGAGGAGCGATTCCTCCACCACAAATCCACATGCGGTCTCTTGGTATTGAACCCGGGTTCCACTTGGTTGGTGGCGAGAAGTTTCAAGTACCCATCTATTTTATCAAATTTTCGAGAATTTCTGAAAACATTTACGTTGACAGTTACTATGTATTACTGAAATTCTATTCTCTCTGCATGAGCACGAAATGAGTAATGCACTCACATGACTTCTCTATTAACTTTTGCACAAAATATCTTGTGATTTATTCTTTTTCTACTACCTACATGTTGATCAATCTAAACATTTGTAATAATCGTTTTACTGTAATCTTCGTTGTATGGTGAATACTAAAAGTAGGTTTTAAGCTTAGTTAATTTCCTATTTCTTATTACAATATCTAGCATATACAACTTCATGCATATTTAACATGATTAGTATAAAATAAATACAAAATCCTGTATACTCTTCTTTTTGGAGTTGCATATTCTCATGCCCCATTATAATTAACCCTGGTTGTGTCCATAATGGAGCATTTTAAAACTTGGGATCTAGATTTTTGTTTTCCTTTTATACCTTATACTATTTTTCTTAGTTATTTTCATTAGTCTTCCCTGTTTTCCAAAGCCATTTTTGTCTTACCTTGCCAATATATTTTCCCAGTTTTATTATGTTTTCTTGTAATATTAGATTCAAGATTATTTTGCCTCTTATTTCATTTGGTATGTTTTACCACTTATGCAAAAGAAATTCAATTTCCAATATTTTGTTTTTTGACACTCAAAAATATAATGCCAAGTACTATCTTCTTTTTCACACATTGGACATCTTCCCTTAATATATCCATTCCTTATGCTCTTTAAGTATATTACTCCTGTTCTAAACCATGCCAACCCTTAACTCCCCACTTTATCACAGATGTCAATATATTTTTCTATGCCCAAATCATTTTTCAATGTTTTATATACTTTCAGATATATTTTGTTATTAAGATTAGCCCGTAATTATTGTTTTTCAATGTATTCAATTCTTGTTTTTACTTCTTTCCAGAACCGTTTTTCTGTTCTTCTACTATCTAACCATAATGAACCCATAACTATTTCCTGTAACATATTTTTAATTATTTATATTCAATTCTCTCTCCCCTTTATTCTTGTTTGTGCTACCAAATACTGTTTAACAGCATTCTCCTCAACTAAATTCCATATTCTGAGCCAATATTTCAGAATTCTTCGCATCACCTTGCTTTCGTAACCTAATTTTTCCAATTCCATTAAAGCCGCCTCATTCGGTAAAGATCTAGGTAAACCTAAAACAAGTCTACAGAATAGTCTATTTATAACATTTATCACTTTCCATCTTTCATCTGCCTCCATATTTCTATTCCACATAGCATTCTGCTATCTACAATTGAACCAAACACCCTTCCTAACCATTTTACTTGCATATTTGGTATTTTATTAATAGATGATCTAATAACACTCATAGCCATTTTTCCATCTGCCAATGCTTTCCTTTTTTTGTCACTCCATTCACCATTACTAGCCCGCCTCAGTAGCGTGGTGGTAGCGTGTCTGCCTCACGTTCAAGGGGTCTCGGTCAGGGCGGGTTACCTGGATAAGGTTTTTCCATGGCTTTTCCTTATCCTGAAAGACGAATGTCGGGTAACTCTAAGCTCCATGGACCCTGGGCTCATTTGAGCATCATTTCACACATTCCTTTCATCGTCCGATATGGCTTAACGTTGGAGGACGTAAATTACAAACAAAAAAATCACCATTACTGGATATTCTAACTCCTAGGTAATCAATATTCTTAATTACCTCAATTTCTGACCTTCCCACCACTATTTTATTACCTTTTTAGTTTGATTTTTTTTTTTTTTTTTTTTTTTTTTTTTTTTTTTTTACCACCATGATCTTAGATTTAGTTTTGTTTATCTTTACAAAACTTGCCTATTGCTTCCAAGGATTGAGATTTTAAGCAATATTCAGATCCTTTAAGCTGGTGTCGCTACATTGTGGTTTTCAAACCTCGTTCCCTTTGCAGGACAAAGACAGAAATCAATTATTTTCGTTTTAAGAGAAGTATAAGTATTGAATTGGAAACCAATAACAGACCATAACCAAAATGGCCAATTCATAAAAATGTATTTCTTTTAAACTGTGTACTTTAACGGGATCTACGTTATTGTGTAGTAAGATATTTTTCTATCTCTTACGGTGTAATTGTTAAGTAAATGCCATCCAGAATAAAGAGAACTTCAGAGGCAATTCCCAAAACACAATTTATTTGTCATGAAAATATCTTAACATATGGTATTCTAACCAAAAATTTTAAAAAGTATTCTTGAGAAAATCAAAACCTTTATCGAGCAGTTTGAAGTAGTTTGCTCTGCGGCATTTTCTTGAAATACTGTGCCCTTTTGTTTTTATTATTTGCACAAGATTCAAGAGAATCAAAACGTGTGTTTTCGGTGAAATCTTGATAGAAAAATTTGTTGATAATCACAATACTTTATGCACTTACTAGAGATGCTTAGCAGAGAAACTATATCACGTATTGTGATTCGATCGAGTTACCATAGTTTCAAAGGCAAAACTCATACAACGTATCTCTTGAAAAATTAGCATAATGGACTTGAAAACAGCATCGAGTGTGTGTGAATATGCTGTCACCAAATTAACATAATACCCCCTCCAGTATATTTATCACGTAATGCTGCAACTAAAAATATCTGGTTTGTTTTCATCTATTTGTTTGCAGATGAAAATTTGGTTGTACCAATTGAAGAGACACTCAACAGAACCCGCACCTGTATTGTCAAAGCCAACGAAAACAAACTGTAATGGATCGTTAATGATGTTGATAATTTGAAAGGTGATAGTGTAGGTACGCACACAGCTGGTGTTTGTAACACGTTTCCATCTGCACGTTTGCATAAAGTGAAATTTACTGTTTGATTTTACTTGCAGTACTAAACCAAAGGCTTTTCAGAATTTGTGTTAACACAAGATGATGATGATGATGATGATGATGATGATGATGATGATGATGATGATAATGAAATGTGTAGTGTTTAACGCCCACTTTTACTACATGCGCCACCGCAGGCGATGACACTGATGATACATGAAGTGAAGTTGGAACACCGGTGGAATGAAATGGCGGGGGAAACCGGAGGGCCTGGAGAAAACCCGCCCAGTGCCGTGTTGTCCACCAGAAATCTCACTTTGTGGTCGCCTGGGGTCGAACCCGGGCCGCCTTGGTGAGAGCCAAAAGGTCTAACAACTGAGCCACGGCGCGGCCATGTGATGATGATGATGATGATGATGATGATGATGATGATGATGATGATGATGATGATTCAAAATTTCCCACTATCGTTCATTTTCATATAGCTACTACAAATTGTTCTTGAACCGACATACTATATTTTATTATGTGTTTCAAATGGGAAGAGTTCTCGCCTGTAGCGAATCAGATGCGTTAGGGCATTCAGCGTTGCCATCACGTTATCCCCACTCTTTCGATTACACGCTGTTCTTGCAATGAAAACGTCGCCATTTTAAGTGTCAAAAGCAGTCGAACGCGCCTCGTAGCTGCATTTTTTTCATGCTCTTTTATTAGTTAACCTGGGTTGCGTATATAATGGAGCATAATTATATTAAAGATTAGTATCTAAATTTTGGTTTTTATAAATACCTCATACTAATTCTCTTATCACATTAGCAACGTATTTGTTCTCGTTGGTGTTCCCTGGTTTTCATAGCCATTTTTGTCTCATACTGTCAAAAAAACTTTCCAAGTGTTAATTGTGTTTTCTTCGGATCTTGTATTCAAGATTATTTTGCTTCTTATTTAACTTGGTATATGCAGAAGGAATTCATCTAACCAATATTTTGTTTGCTGACATTCAAAAATATAATTCCAAATGCTGTCTTATTTTGCACACATTGAACATTTCCCGTTAATATATCCATTGCTTATATCCCCTAAATAAGTTACTTCTGTTCTAAATCTTCCAACTCTTGTCTTCTTACTCTAATATATGTATTTTTTCTGCCCCAAAATTTCTCAATGTTTTGTATAGTTTCAGATATCTTTTGTTACTAAGATAAGCCCATAATTCATAATTCATGTTTTTCAGTATCTTCAATTCTTGTTTTTATGTATTTCAAAAATCCCTCTTCTATCCTTCCTCTATCTAGTCATAATGATCCCATAACTATTTAGTAATAATTAAAGGTCTGAAAATTTTTATATAGATGGTAAGCCAAACCAAAGTTCAATTCGAATTATTTGTCTTAAAATTGAATTTAGGCTGCCTTCTGAATATCAGTATTAGATAAAATAATACTGATAACATGACTGGAGTATAAAGAAGTAATCCCAATAAACATACACATTTGTGGTGTATAGTGTAAGAAAGTTATGCTAATATATGTATGGACTCGTATCTGCTGCAGCACGCTGTATCATCTCATCTTTAGTAATGAACCTGTAACTGTTTAAAATGTTAACTTTCAGATAATAACCAATCTTTCAACTGATCGGTTCTCGATTACAGATCGTAAGTGACTGTCACATTTCTGATACAAATGTATACAGTTATAATACATTCTTTATAAAAACCGTCACGACCTGAAGTAGTATAATTAGTGATAATTACAGCTTCTCTCGTAGTCTGTTACTGAGTCTTTCCTTCTTTAGTCAATATTTATTAACTCTTAAAAGCTACCTGTTACTTTCCCTGTATGTTACACAAAGAAGAGAAAGTATAGCACTGAAGGAAACATTCGATATTATAATTTTACCGATAATCATAATTTTCTCTTCTTGGCGATAATGCTAATTATTCCTATGGACCAACCGTTTGAAGTCGATCGCTTTGAGTATGGGCCTTAAATTATGAAATATGCACTTATTAAATAGCATTGGCAAAATCTATCTGTTTTTGAAACATATAAATTGTGGTAGCCGATTGGTTATAAAATGCAAAAATGAGGCATTTGACTTCTGGAAATATTTATACAGAATATTCAAGAATGTTTCTCAAATTTCGCAATACCATATCACTATAACTCTGCATGTTAACAGTACTCGATGTGCGGCGAGGTTTTATTTTGTACGAGACTCAATAGTTAAACCTCTAGTCATAGGGAACAGTCCAATCAATATTTTATGTTCCGTAGACATGTCATATTATAACAATATCACTATTAACATATTCAACGTTATAAAATTAAAGCAGATATTCTGGGACAACCTTATTTATACTACTTAAATGTGACAAAATGTAGCGTTTACAGTTTAAATCTTGGGGGCTAATTTCAATCTCATAGATTTCAGTCGAAGTATCCATAACATTTAAAAAGTTACTTAAATTAAATATTTTTTTATTCTAATTGCTAATATTATCGATAGAAGAACAAGAAGAATGGATACAAGCATACTGCACTGTTATATCATCCTCAATAACTGTTAATTAAGCTTATTGACTTTTCCGGCTTCAGGAGATCTGATCCCTCCAAGTGGACGATCTGCTTCCTGTAATGTATTCCGTATGATTCAGGCATGTTTGTAGTAATGCATTTTAATATGTAAAGTTTGTGCCGCATCTTGAAGTATACGTAATGGAAATACGAAGCACACTCATGGATGACATACTCAATGTTGTTGTTCTTGTTGATGATGATGATCATCTTCATCATCATCATCATCATGATCATGATCATGAGTTGGTTCAAACTCGAGTTGAAACTATGAACCGGCTGTTTGAAAGCCAGCAGGAGGTCAATGGGCTATGACGGCGATGACCGCGTCTATGCAAAACGAGCAAGTTTTTTCTTCTCCCGGTATGTTTACAGTGGGACAGAGGACAGAGTTTCATTCACCTCAAGAAGAGGGTGCAGCTGGTCTGTGGGCGCGACGAGGACCCTGTTTGTTTACCCTTCATCGTATTCCTGTTCATTCATATCCTGCTCTGCAAACATTGGAGCTTCAAGTGCCAGGCGAGCCCCGTTGCCAGGCTAGCAATCACGACAATTAGATAATAATGTCTCTCAGACGTAGCGTCACCGAGTGCTTCAACTCTCTGTGTATGGGTGCAGCAGCAGAATCATGGCGAGGTCCAGGCTAAGTTAGACAAGCTTGGATGTGAGACTGTATTACAGTTGGTATTTCTGAAATGTAGCATTAAACGTGTCTAAAATTTATGTGGTACATAATGTTGAGGCCGATATTTGGTTGTTGAACAAGCATCGCTCTGGGCTATCATCCATAAGGGTCAATAGAGGGTGTGTCTTGACCATAGCACACCATCACATTGTACTTTGAATAAATATGGTTGTAGCTTTCAGAAAGTCTCCCCTGAAACAAAAATTATTATTCGTTGTTTCCACAAAATTCATGTTGCTAATTTCTCCCCATTTTATTCGGCCCCGCGGTGGGCACCATATAAATTTCTCTTCATTGCAGATTGAATAAATCTTTGAAATATTGTGTATCACTTATTCAGCACAATCTTTTCCCATATCGTGCCAGTTTGTGCGGCTATCGGTTTCTTCAAGTCACCAATTGTATCGTCTAGATTATAAAACGGACTTTCTTTCCTCGTCACAAATATGTGCAATGTATAAAAGAGTTAATAATAATTACTCAGAAATATCAGATAAGCTAATGCAATTTCGATGAATATATATAATCTGATTTTTGAATCTTGAGTGAATTTTACTCGACGGTCTTTCCCAGTCAATCATCGCAGATTACCTCCAGCATAACGATAAATCCGTATTTCCTTAATAGTTTCCGTTAATTAGATAAAATTCCTCATTCCTGCATGTCCACTCATCACTATCAAGATTACAGAATATCTCTTTTTTGAAGATTATTCATTTTCCGTTACAAAACATTTTATATTCACCACGACATCTTTTTATCACCATGAAACAAGATTATTGATTTTCTGCTCCTAGCGACCGTTCATCATTTTGTTTTTTATATTGCCATTACATGGCCCACTAATACTCAGATCAGAAAACAAAACTCATTTCAACAAAAACTACCGTTACATCCCTTGTGAGATTATCACTAGTAAAATTCCTCAAAGCTACGCGAACAGTTTCATATTCGGTTCATGACATGCCTAATTGTAATATTCTCACCCATAACTATTATACCACACGAAGTAGCATTACTAATTATAGCGTCACTATATTATATAGTAGCCGGAAAGTGGCTCTAGCAGAGGTACATAAAAAGCCTTGGCCAATAGAAGATGCCGCTGCTTTCGCTCTCAAAACAGTCAAGCATATCTTGTAAAACTTGTATCACTCGCTCAACTAACCTGTGATTTATCACTGAATTCCTGTAGTATTCGAGGATGGTTGGTACTCACTGTCACCCAATAAATAATAATCGCAGCTCTTAATTCCGGAGATCAAGAGGTCTTCAAATCAACACTTATAATTCTATCATTAAACGTCTCTCTTATTTCATTTAAGATTCGGTAGATGTATGTGCTGTCCTGCGCCGTGGCGTAGTTGCCTAAGGTATCATGCTTTGGTTCCCTGCCACGGAATGCGATCAAGGGGTCGATCCCACCCCTGAGGGTGCGGATTTTAAGTCCCGGGTATAAGACCGCTGCCCACCCAGCATCGTGAGGAAATTGAGGTAAGGGGCCCTGCTCAAGCAAGCCAGCTGGGGGTGCTGAGATGCTGAGCGCATCTCCCCGTATGGTTTGGATGATCGCTCACCTCTACCTTGCGTATGTGGACGTGAGGCCGACAGTCAGATTGGCAGGTCTTGGCCCTCTATGGGCCGTCACACTATTATAGATGTATGTGCTACAGCACAATCTTGTTGGAACCAACCACATGCTGTTTCTTCTGTAAAGCGATCAAGGAATTGTATTAGAATTAGTCGCTGGCATTTCATTTAATAGGCATTTCATTTAATAGCACTGTTTTTCTGAAGCCCAAAATCAACTGTAGTGAGTGTTCACTATCTGAAAGATGCTCCAGTGAGCATCCGTTTAGATGAGATCATATTCAACGGAGAAAAAGAAAACATGTGACCAAATGAAACCACATTCCATAGCAAAAATCAATTGCAGTAGTTCAGGTGCACTCGTTTATAGAATTGTAGGGTTTCAGTTTTAACGGACATATAGTTTCTCCTTTTGGGGGGTGGGGGGGGGGAGTGACGGATGAGATGCTCCTCTTTGTTCAAAAAATTTATTTAGAAATTTTCGAAGGTATCGTCGTAAACTGATACCGATGTAATTTTGTTTGTGTATTTATTTGATTGCTTTTTGTTAGATTTTTCCCCCCTAGATTATTTATGGACTATACGGAAGCCAGTTCAAAGTAAACATTGAAAAATAAACATGCGTTATTCCATAGTTAGGTACGTGACCTACCATGTTTGTTGTAACATGTGAAACACGATATTTACTGGACAGACGCAATAGTAACAGATACGGCATCGATGCACATCAGAGGGAGGACTCCACTCCGTAGTCCAGCTAGATGACGAGGGAAGAGCTAAGAACAGAAAGCCCGCGATCTAATTTAATGACCCCTGCATATCCTACGGCATTATGACGAGATCGGTACATTATTGGATAGCCAGACACGGCACCAGGAAATTCAACCCTGAATGGGTTCTGCATAAATGTGCTGTTTAGGCAAGGTTAATCGATAAGGACTCACAGCAATTAGAATCTTAGAATACTATTGCCTCCATTAGTTTACTTACCAGTCAGACTTACCTATTGCTGATTTATTGGTCGCTATCATGAGTGTTCTCTGTGTTGGATATGCCATCACCATTCACCTTAATTCTGTTTGTGAGTGGAATCTACAAAGCTTGGTTAGAAGTGATGAAAGATTCTTTTTCTTGTGGCAGCAACAGAAATGTTTTTTAAGTTCCTTGATTCCATTTTGCAGTGGGTGATGTTTGTTCAAACATGTACCTATCAGTAAATATTTGTACTTTTGAATCTAATAGGAAGTTACAATTAAAGTTTCCTGCCAACTTTTACATTGCGTACATTACGTAGGCAAACCCTATCTAAAACCGACTAAATCAGAATATCATTAGCACTGAAAGAGCATATAGGATAAACTACATATATGAGATTCTAGGTATTAGGGGATTACATTCTTAAAATGTGCAACTTAAATAAGAGCTGTATATCTGCACAGTAATAAATATTTAATGAAAATGAAATTTCGAGGTGTAAAATATTAAGCGGTTTATTTACTGCTTATTTGCCCATTAAAAGACCAGTTAAAATAACTGATATTGTCCCTTTTTCACTCAGCTGCTTTCTAGTGGAATAAAACGTACATATTATGGTTAAATATATTAAAACTTATATTTAATTTAGTTTTACTACAACTTTAATTTGTCATTTTTTTCCTTAGGAAATTTAAATTTAAAACAGAAGCAGCGGTCTTAAAACAGCCCTTAAAAGCAGTACTTAGAAAGTCCTTAAGAGAGTACTTTTATATAAAAATATATTTGCAAAGTGTGTATATATACACAGAGAGAGAGAGAGAGAGAGAGAGAGAGAGAGAGAGAGAGAGAGAGAGAGAGAGAGAGAGAGAGAGAGAGAGAGAGAGAGAGAGAGAGAGAGAGAGAGAGAGACAGAGAGAGACAGAGAGAGACAGAGAGAGACAGAGAGAGACAGAGAGAGACAGAGAGAGACAGAGAGAGACAGAGAGAGACAGAGAGAGAGAGAGAGAGAGAGAGACCTAAATTCACCGCTTAGTTTTGTTCCTACGGAACACATCAATCTACAACTGTCTCTAACAATAAGCAAAACACATCTCGCTTTCAATCGAATATCGACAGTTTTATATTGCTTAGGTTTGCTATTGTTGATTTTTCTGTGCTAGCTGCTGGGATACGCAACTGCAATAAAGGGTTAGTGGTGAATTATTTCACGAAGAAAACATGTTGCAACATAGTTGCTATGAAAGTAAGGTGGACACCCGTACTAAACTTAAAATAAAAGCAGAGATCTGACGGAGGCAAAATTATAAAGTACGAGGGCTGTTCAATAAAGAATGTTCACAATTCTTTTTGAGAACATACCTTTACTCATCCTCATAATTTTGATGGTGCTTCTCAAAATAGTCTCCCCTGAATGCGATGCACTTTTCCTAGCGTTTCTGCCAGTCTTCAAAGACATGCTGGAAATCATTTTTGAGAGATCCTCCAAAATCGCCTCCGCAGCCCTCACCACTGCTTCTGATGATGGATAATGCCTCCCACGAAGGCGTTTCTTCAAGTTACGGAATAGAAAAAAGTCACATGAGGCTAAATCCGGAGTATAGGGAGGGTGAGGGATGCACTTCTCGTTGAATTTTGCAAGATATTCAGCAACAACAGGCAATATGCGGCCGCGCATTATCGTGGTGCAGCATCCAGTCTGCTTCACGGAAATGTGGTTTTTTGCGCCTGATATGGACTTGCAATGTTTTCAGGACATCCCTGTAGTATTGTCCAGTTACTGATGTGTGTGCAGGTACAGCATGCTGATAAACCATTCCATGAACATCAAAGAATGAGATGACCATAACTTTCCCAGCAGAAGCACCCACTTTTGATTTGGGGGGGGGGTTGGTGATGAAGGAGATTTCCACACTGAGCTTTTCTGTTTGCTCTCAGGATCAAAGTGATGTAGCCAAGTCTCATCAGCACTGATTACGTTGGAAAGAAGCTCTGGATCTTCCTCTAACCTCAACTTTAACTGCATGCAGACCTGCATGCAAATGTCCTTTTGTTCAGGAATCAACATTCTTGGAGCCCATCGCGCACAAACACGTCTCATGTGTAATGTTTCTGTCACCAACGTGTGGGTGGCACCCAATGAAATGTTCAGTATTTCAGAATGTGATCTTAAGCTAATTCGTCGATTCTCTCTCACAATGGCAGCAGCAGTGTTGGAGTTTTCTTCCGTAAGAGAAGTAACTGGAGCACCGGGTCCACCTTCCTTTAAAATTGTTTCTCCCCTCCTTAAATATTTTAAAAAGCCTTCGAGCTGTGCTGTAGGGAAGGACAGACTCTCCATAGGCTTTCTGTAATATTGTATAGGCCTCAGCTGAAGATTTGTTGAGACGAGCAGAATTTCAAGGCTGCATATTTTTCCTCGCGTGCTACCTCCATTGCATCGGTAGGCGATACTGAACATGTCTGAACTTGCCTGGTTCTCACAGGCGGGAACCAGGAGTAAAACAATGAAACTACTACGGTATGTTTGTTCCAAATTAAGCTAACAGAATATAATAAGATTGAATTTTAGTGCGAAAAATTATGATCATTCTTTGTTCTACAACCCTCGTAGAAATGATTCCTGTAAAATCGTGACAGCTGGCAACCCTAAGTACATACAAGTTTAAACCTTGTTTTCTTGTACTCTTGCAACATATTTTTCCTACTGAAAATACTTCACACAATGCAATTTGTTGCTTGTTTGCTTTTTTAATACTCCAGTCTTGAAGAAATGTATCGAAGTTTGAGAAACAAGGAAGTTTTGAAACTATAAAAAAGTGAATTTCTTCTACGAAGAATATTTTTGCAAACGTAATAGTTCTGAAAAATTTTATGTTATGTGTTTACAGCAATGGTTGTACACAATGATAAATATACTCGTATATCTAAATAACCATGCTGGGTGAACTTTAGCTGTTTCGTGTTATGCAGGATTTTAAATAAGATATCGTATGCTCTTGTACAGCAAAGTTTTAAAAATACGCGATGGGTTTTGACGAGTAACTCTGTACATTAAGTGCTGCTTTATTTTAACCTTCATAGCACACAGAAACATTATTTTAGAAATACGCGTTTTTGATTGGCTGCAGTACCGTACGGGAATGTGGGTGCATCGTTCCGTGCAAGTCTACCTTCCAGGGAGCTCTTCAGTTTTAGTTTTAGCTCGTTAAAACTGAAAACATCTACAGGAAAGAGTAAAAAGGGAGTACATGTTGAACTCTTTATGTCTAAGCACCCCTTCACTACATCCCCTTTACACTGAAGGGAACTCTCGTTTACGTTATGTTAGCGTCATATTTGACGAGATGAAACAGGAGCACAGTCAGAGCCCAGGTTGTCAAGCACCCTATCACGGTAATCAGCGACCCGTATCACGTGCTCGAGCATGGCCCGTAATGAATAAATGAGACTATTACGTTGGGAGAAGCAATAAATTCCGTTTAAGAAGCTGGGGAATTGGATCAGCGTTGTGGATAGCTGGACGTAAGGGTCCACCACAGGAAATTACATTAAGGCTAGGGGAACATCCATAGGGGCATTTAACTAGCTAATGTATGTCCCTCTTGCATGCCTTAATGACTATCATTTTCAGTCATTACTCCCTCCTCCCTTGTGACGCTCATCCAGCCGCAATCGCACATGTTTGTCTTTCTAGCCTACTTGCTTCCCGCCTGCTTCTGTCTGAGTCCTTCTGCGTAATAAGCTTCAGCTTAAATACATATTTAACTTTAATTGTCAAGTGATTTGGAGAGAATCTTAAAGTTTAATGGCTGCTACAAATTTTTATGTATAAGTTATTAGGTATAGAATAATTATGATCTGGATGTATAATTATTTACCACGCTTTGCTGATAATATGCCATATTACAGTCCACAACAACTGCTCAGATCTCTCCCAGGAACCATTGCATGTAACTGCCATCTTGCTTATTGGTTCTATACGTAACCTATGACAATTATGGACAAAATAATATTTTCTCATGAACTTATCACCTATAATTTATAATGTTAAGGTTGAATAACATACGTATCCAACTCGTAGAAGGCCTTAATATGACATTCCACTCCCCTGAAAATACTCATGACATAATCATTGATCCACTTGTTGCGTATCATTGTTGTACGCATCATATAAGAAGCAAACTCAATCAGATTTCCGATCATCCGTAAAGTACTTAATAGTGCGAGTCTTAGTACATCCGTTGGCATCTCCTGCACTATTCTACTATCCACTTTCTGTAATTACACACATATACACTATACACATAAACATCCACGACCAAGTCGGGACCCGAACCCGCGACCCTATACGCGACACATACGCTCTAACGACCATAGCTACCAGAACCGGCTTCCCTTGGTGCTGAGAAAGAAGTTACAACTTATGTATATTTACCGGCCTAGGTGGCACCGCGTAACATGTACAATTCGTATGCAGGAAGACGCGGGTTTGATCACCACCTACACCATACGCTGATGGTATATATTTCGTGGTTTCCCTTGGCACTAAGCCGAGTATGAAAAGATAGACTAAAAGTACTTACACGTAGTAAGTCGCCATTAAGGTAGTTGTCTCATGTGTTTATGAGAACTCCTAAGTGGTTTACCGGAAAAAACACGAGTCAGTTGGAGAATTTAATGTCATGTCGGCACGTTGGCCATAATAGCTCAATGGTTAGAGCAGCTGGACGGCAACCAGAAGAACCGTGGTTCAAATCCCGGCTATGGCATTGAATTTTTCAGTCTGACTCTATCTTTCGATACTTCAGCCTACACACGGCCAGTGTGAAATAGCAATTCATTTCCATTAATTGTACTTAATAGTGGTCCGAACTATAAAGCCCGGGCCTTATAGTACTTACACGTTTTAAGTCGCTATTAAGGTAGTTGTTTGAGAACCCCTAAGTGGTTTACCGAGAAAAACACGAGTCAGTTGGAGCATTTAATGTCATGTCGGCACGTTGGCCATAGTAGCTCAATGGTTAGAGCGGCTGGACGGCAACCAGAAGATCCGTGGTTCAAATCCGACTACAGCATTGAATTTTTCAGTCTATCTTTCCATACTTTAGCCTACACACGGCCAATGTGAAAGAACAATTAATTTCCACTAAGCCGAGTGCTTGGATAGTTACCTTCATTCCACAATTTCTCCTCCTTTTCATCGTGTTTCCGGTTCATATTTTATGGCGATGAGGACAGATGGTGGAATTGTTTGCGCACTATAAATACTGTTCTCGCTGTTTGGTGGTCTAGTGTAAATTTGCACGTGGGAGAACGACGCCTGTTGACACAGATCCGGAAAGTTGGAAATTGCGGAGCAGGTACTGTGCCGGCATGAAGCATTCAGCACTGGGACTTCGAAGCGTCTATGTAGCCTATCTGCCTGCAACCCTGTGTTCACCTTGGTTCCTTCACTTCATCCCGTCCTCCTGAGAACAATAGATCTCTTTAGGTCTCTGAGAGTGAGGTGTCCCCTTCTTTAGTCTACCCTTTACCTTTATTTATTTTAAGAAACTATGATTCGACTAATAACTGAAATAAAATAATCATGTTTACATAAGGATTCTACTGACTTACCTTCAGTTACTTGTTGTACTACTTTTTTGAGAAACGCTGAAAAAGTATCCCAATAGTCTTAGAATGGAAGAAATAGTGTAAGAAAGAAAGAAAGAATAAACACAGGAAAGAACGACTAGAAAAAGAAGAAAAGAAAATAAGAAAAGTTGAATTTCTTGAACCGGGATACGTATTTTATGGTCTTGACCGCTGAACTGGGTAAGCTAATTTATAATACGAGGGCCTATTATGATGTTTGAAGAATAAAGTGCTAACCTCTTATAACTGGCTCATATTCAAAAGCATTTCCAAACAGCATCTGTTGTATATCTATTCGCGTTTAACTTCACGAAAGATCAATCACATTCATATTCATATTTATTGCAACTTAATACAGTGTTTGAACACAATTAAGCAATGTCATTAGTAATGCATACTCGCTCTTAAAAGTAAACCGATTTGAAATGTAAAAACAAAATTGTCATTCATCTTCTCTCTCTCTCTCTCTCTCTCTCTCTCTCTCTCTCTCTCTCTCTCTCTCTCTCTCTCTCTCTCTCTCTCTCTCTCTCTCTCTCTCTCTCTCTCTCTCTCTCTCTCTCTCTCTCTCACTCACCCACATACAAACCATAATTATTCAAAAGCATCGAAGTTGTCATCAAAATATTCATCTATACTGTAATAGGCTCTGCTTAACAAGAATTTAGTCAGTTTAGAGTTAAACTTAGCAGCTGACAGTATTTTTTAGGCTTTTCGGAAGCTTATTAAGTAGTTTTGGACAAAATTATTGGGGCTTATGTTCAAAAAGTTTTACCCTGTGACCTTTAACTATATAGTTATTCCTTCCCCTTGTTTCACATGTGTGGACATCGGAATTTGTTGAGGTTATATCCCTGTTATGTACAAAAAGTATTGTTCGCAGAATAAATATGCAGGGAAGAGTAAGTATGTTTAATTTTTTTAAAATACGGCCTGCATGAACTCGTAGTACGTGTTATTTTTGCCAGGTGTCTGATAGTTCTTTTCTGTAGGAGAAAAATTATGTTAGTTTAATTTGGAAGTGTGTTCCCACAGATCGATGCCATAAGAAATATGTGAATATATTAATGCAAAATATACTAAATTACTAGTATCTACTGAGAGAAAATTAACTAGATATCGCAACACAAAACGTCCTGAGCTTAATTTACTTTCTAGTTTTTCACTGTGGTTGTTCCAAGTTGACTTGTCACCAAGGATTAAACCTAACATATTTACACTATTTACACACTGGACTAGACTGTTGCCTATGGTTAGCTGAGGTTCGAAAGAACGTCACTTAAAATCAAATAGAATTAATTCGCTTTTTGTGCATTAGTATACAGCCTGATATCATTAAAATACTGTGCCATGATACTGGAGGACAAATTTGCATCCATTTCTAGATTTAGTAAGTTGCTGTTGCTGAAACTCAGTGTGGCATCGTCTGCATACAAAATTAAAGCTACATTACCGTGTACCACAGTTTTTATGTCCAGACATCCTGAAATGCCGAAGCTCGGCATATCTGCGTTAACGAAAGTACATCCAACATTTTTAGTTATGTTTTTGATAATTATTAATTTGTAATTTTCACATTTCTGTTCCAAACATTATTGGCAGAGTTACCTTTCATTTTACACTAGCCACTGAATTAAGCTCTACATTGTTGTCTAACACACACTAGTCTAATATTCATCGCTTTTAATTCTGTTCAAGTCAGCATCTCTTATGGTAAATCCAAGCAACTTCCCATCGCCTCATATCTGAGTGAAAACATCTAAAACAATGAGAGAATAGGGTAAGATACTCTTGCTAGCGGCAACGTTACAATATTTCGTAATATTTCCTTACCAATCCTTTTTGTATTTGCTTACTCTGTGCAAAAATCCATGAACGAACGAATCAAAATGCAAACTCGAGATAATACATGGAAATGCTTTTACCTTTGGTCTGTTACTGCCTTGGCGTGTTACGCTACCTAAATATTAGCCACTGTAGATCATGGGTCAAGAGTAGCACTCAAATAATATCCACGTAGGTGTAGCCTAGTTGGCTTCAGCATCCAACGTACTGCATTATGTGCAGCAATAATAGATATTAAGTGACACGAAAATGAAGTATAAGTATTGTGACTTTGTGGGTTCGTGGAATTAAAAGTCCAATTTGCCGAAATTATAAATGTTCTTTATTTGCATAGAGATACACTCTGTTCAGTCCTCACGTAACAACATTACATCACATATACAACACAATCTTCCATGGTCGATGACAATAACAGCATCTGATTATATCACTTTACAGCTCCAACTCTCGTTACAACTGCTTACAACAACACTTGGCGAATCATCGCTACCTTAAATACCTCATTGATAATTCTAGAAGTTTCCCGAATAAAAAAGAATTCGAATGTTCTACACAACAATCAAATATAACTATAACCTTCCAAACGTGAAATCCTATCTGTGTCGGCAAGTCCTTTACCTCAGCTATCGTTATTTACCGGTTCTTTGTGAACACTAGCCGCGCTATCGTTAACTGCTTATGCAAGCTCTTTATTGCCGTGAAACATTATCCGCCGTTTGTTTTCTATTTGCGCCGAAACCTTTATGCAGCTCTTGACAGAGGTATGCAAAATATGCATATATACACTTGCAAAATATGCAGAAATTTAAAAAAGGTGCTACTTCAATTCATCGAATTCTATTTAGTATTAGCATAAGAATTTTCCACTGCTGTCAGATGAGAATCAAAGGTTGCTATTACACGTACAGCCCTGTGGCTTCATCATACACACCGTTCAAAGGATGCTCGCGTCCGATAACGTTAGAAAGTAAATATAACTTTTATACCATACACTTAAACAGATAATGAATGAAAGTCGTGACATAATGAGCTCCAGGGTCTGCAGAGCTTAAAGATATCTGACATTCATGTATGCAGGATAACGAACTCATCGATCTCGGAAACTTTTGAATTTGTATCAGACAGGTTCCTCCCCTCCACAATGTACAGAGTAAGTAAATTAATGATAGTTTAGTGTGTTAGCCAAATTTGAAATTGTAGAACCAGATTGAATATCTCCAAAGTGCAGCCAGGTATATCAGAAACTTCGTCAGAAAATTTACGACAGACATTTTTTGTACCAATTGGCACTATAGATATTTAAATCTCTAACACTATGGTAGCAATATGACCCGTTTAAGAGGGAGAAAGAAAGTAGCGACCATCATCTTGCCTGCACTGCAAATTGTCGGAATTTTGCAGGTCTAAATTCTGTTGCAAGGACCCATTGAATCGATTGAGTTTTATTTTCAGGATTATGATAGGAAGCCAGTTCCTAAAAATAAAATTTATCAAGTTTGTTGATATAAAATACTTTGGATTTGACTCATATTGATACCTAATATTGAAGGAATAAATTCATAAGATATTAGATGCTCGTGCACTCTACAAGTATTGCTCGAACAGCAGTAATATTTTCATCATTAACAACTTTCCTTCACGAAATTCATCACTAAGAAAAAAAGATCTGAGCTTTTGAATTTCCTCTGCAAATTATAAATTGTTGCCTTAGAATTTAAAATTTGAGCACCTAAATAAGTAAATACATAAAAATATAATGCAAAATTTAAATGTTTCTACCTAGTGCAAAGTAATACTCCCTGTCTAGTAATAGGAAGTGTATCATAGCCTCTGCTTTTTGAGATCACAGGTTCAAAGTGGTGGGGGTGGCGGGACGTCTTCGGCAGGAAGTTAACCCGGTGGTTCTGTATCGTAGATTGACATCACTAAAGGAACCTCAGGTTTATTAAAGAAGAGACCTCTGAACAAAATTAAGTGGTCTTTTACGCCAAATATAGAATGGTACTTTTAAGAGCCATCACAGGAAAGCGGCGTCGAATATTTAATTTGTCCGTATAAGAATAAGCGGAATG
Organism: Mantis religiosa; assembly: GCA_030765055.1. Taxonomy (NCBI): domain Eukaryota; kingdom Metazoa; phylum Arthropoda; class Insecta; order Mantodea; family Mantidae; genus Mantis; species Mantis religiosa. The sequence continues at coordinate 63,524,074 of CM060949.1, forward strand.
GTCCATCGCGAAGAGTATAGAACTGGCATAGTGAATACCATGACAATTTGTTTCATAAATAACACTTCATAAATAATATAATATTAAATACCTTAAATTATGTTTAAAGATATAATAATTGAATAACCAATTCATAATTAGTTCATAGTGTTACTTGTTGGGATTATCCAAGCTATTTGATATTCCAAGGCTGAGACTATTCTGCGAAAGTTAAATAGATACTTCTCTTACATTCATTAAAGTCAATTTCATTGACCTCTCTGCAGCCATTGATCGTCTGCGGAGTGCAACGCTTCCACTAAATGAAATGATAAACGTCAGAGTTGCAGTTTCGAGGAACAGACAAACAAAGTGACAGTCTTGAACTAAGAACATGTAGTAAACATATATTTAGGTGGAAAATTTGCTATATAATTTCGTATGTACAGAGAAAATGTGTGTTCAGTTCAATTTCTTATAATTTAGGTACACATTGAACCTTAGTTGTAGTCTGAAAAACTGCTGTAAAAATGTTGAGGATATACCTTTTCTTGGGAGGAAGAAAATAGAGCAAATACATCCAAACGTTTAACTCCTTAAAGAGTTAGTTTTTAACTAAATGAAAATTGGTGTGAGGATGTGTCAAGTAATACGAAATAGAATATAACCACTAATTCATACCAATTTATCTTTTGTTGGAAATACTCTAACGCAGCAGTATGTTTTAAGGGTTTAAAGTATGTTTTAGACATTTCCAGGAAATTTTAGATAAAAAAGAGATTAATACATTTTGTTTTGCTTTTTTCTATTTTAAAGATTTTTCACTTCATTTATGTCTGTTGCAATTTATTTTTCAACAAAATACATTGATATTAAGTAAAATATTGTAGTACATAAATTAAGATGTTTAATGTATAGGATTGTTTGAGAAGATAATAATAAGGAAGATAAATTATTTAGAATCTATATTTTTTCTTTATGTTTCTTTATTTTTATATAATTTCTATAATTAATATAATTTAATTTATTAAATTTATATAAATAAAATGTATTAAATTAATTGTATCTTAAACTTTATGCGAATAGACAGTAAAGTTCTCTTAATTTCCAATGGATTTTGTATAACTTCTAAACTGTAATACATTCTGTAACTTCGCTTTACAAAAAATACAGACAGCTTTAAACATACGATTCCCTTGATTTTTTTTTAATTTACGTCCTCCAACGTTAAGTCATATCGGAATGGGTGAAATGATGCTCAAATGAGCCCGGGGTCCATAGAGCTTAGGGTTAACCGACATTCGTCTTTCAGGATAAGGGAAAAACCCGGAAAAAACTTTATCCAGGTAACTCACCCTGACCGAGATTCGAACTCGGGACCTCTTGAGCGTGAGCAGACATGCTACCACCATGCTACCGAGGCGGGAATTCCTTTGAATGATTTGTATAATATTAATCAGTTCCGACAGGTTCGTTATTTGTATTAATGTGAATTTCCAACTAATAAGTGTGTATATGTTGGTTTTCCCCTCTCGTGATCATGAATAGGATAGGATATAGAGAGCCATCATACAGCAACCCGCTTTTAATCACTTCAGCTGTTTCCCCGTGGATCTACAATTAAATGTGCAATAGAATCATTTCTGTAAATGTTTCCTCGATCAACATGAACCAGATATAAGAGTAAGAATTCTTATTATTACTTTGCAGAATACTAGGTGCAAAAAGTCCTTTGAGTACGGTAAATGAGGGTTTTGGGTGTTCTGTATTTTCTACTCATGTTCATAAATACACAAAAGTAATTTTCATTCCACAATATGCAGAAATAGCAATCAAACGTCCAGATCCTAAACCGCTCCAAAAGTAAATTACTGTCAAAAACGAGATCATTCGATAAAAATTATCTCATCTTCATTCGTGTATAATTAATCTGTTACTGCACAAAGTATTAAACTGCAGAACTAAGCTATAAATGTACGAGGGCTGTCCAGAAAGTAAAAGACATTTTGAAATAAACAGTTCACAAATTGAAAAACTCAGTTTATTATATACATTTGAAAGGTACACTTTCAAGCTATTTCTCTACATAATCGCCATTCAAATTAAGATATATTTTATCACAGCGTGGTACAAGTTTTTCAATATCCTCTCTGAAGAAATCTCCCGCCTGCGATTTCAAACACTGGTTTGAAATGCAGTTCGACGTCAGTATCAAAGCGTTGTTTACCGAGCCATTTTTTCATCGCGCAGTGCCAGATCCGGGCTGTATGGTGGATGGTCAAACACACCCCATCCAAAATCATCCAAGAGTGCCCGTTGTCGATTGGCCGTGTGTGGACGTGCGTTGTCGAGAAAAAAACAAGACCTTGGTGCTAAGTTTTCCCCGACTCTTATTTTGCATGGTGCGCCGTAACTCTCTTATGCCCGGTTTCACCAACAGATGTTAAGACTTAACACGAGTTTAGCAATAGTTAAAACAAAAATGGCATTTCACAAACAAGTGTTAGCGTAACACTCGTGTTAAACCTCTTGCTAAACTAACACGCCAAATTTCTGATGTTAAGTCCCTAACAATTGTAAATAGTCAATCTGGCGAGCATAAACTCAGCTGTTGATGTCGATTTGCGATATTTAAGACCGTCTAAATGGCATTCGTAATAGAGTACGGCCTATGAGGAGAAATTATTTTGAGGAGCCATCCGAGGAAATTTTTTTACGGAGGTATAGACTGTCGAAACAAGTTGCTATGAAGGTTACTGCGGAAGTACAAGAGAGGTTAGAACATGCATCGAAAGGAATATGGCGATCTCGCCTTTGATTCAAGTATTAATAACCTTGCGATTTTATAATTCACTGAATTATGTGGATAACACATTGTCCACCTCCCGTCTTGAAACGTTCAAGTAACTTGTCATTCTTCGCTCCAGTACGTAATACTGAGTTAGAACATGCATCGAAAGGAATATGCCGATCTCGCCTTTGCATCAACTATTAATAACTTTGCGATTTTATAATTCACTGTGGATAACACACTGTCCACCATCTGTCTTGAAACGTTCAAGTCACTCGTACCTTGTACTTCTTCGCACCTCGTTTTAAATTTACGTAATACGTTTCGTGTTTCTAGTAATGACACATGCATTTGAATTAAGTATGTTTCCATTTTTTTCCCACGTGACATCTTTCTCTTTTACATTCACCGCATCCGACCTATTTTCCACGATATCGTTATACTTCGTCACCAATTCAATTAACAATCCTTTCTCCATTTATGAGAAATTTGTTTCACGGCTTATGTATATGATTTTGTTTATCCGCCATTTTTTAGCTGTGTGCAGACTGCGGTGCAGACGAAAATGAAAACAAAAACGCATAGCAGTATGATAATCAAAATATATTAAATATTATTCCAATTCCTATTAAATATTCAAAAACCCGTAATAAACCATAACTTCCTAGCTTAAGTAAAACTCCAGCTAAAATTTCAGAAAATAATACAACTCATCCACAGCCTACTATAGCTGTAATATTTACAAGTTTCTTGGCGTTAGCACATGTTTGTTAACATTTTTAGAAAACAGGTTGGTGAAATGCAAGAAATTGTTTGCGCTGTTACAATTGTTACGTTACATTTGTTAACGTCGATTTTACCTTCTGTTGGTGAAATCGGGCATTAGTGTTGTTTCATAATACCTTTATGAGTTTATTGTTGTTCCACATTCCAGAAAATCAACGAGAAGCACTCCATTGGAGTCCCAAGACGTAGTAGCCATGACCTATCTCACTGGCAGCATTTGCAAACACTTTCGTGGTTTCTTGGCAGAATGTGTGTACCCCCATTCCTTCGACTGCTGTTTTGTTTCACATTTGACATGCTTCACCCAAGTCTCCTCCCCGATTACGATACGAGAACTGCATTACCATTTGTGCTGTATTTTTGGAGAAAAGTCATTGCTGCAGCCAGTCTCTGTTTCTTATGGTCTTCCGTTAGGATTTTCAAAACCCACCGAGCACAAAATTTGTGGTAACCAAGCTTCTCTGCCACAATTTGATGCACCAAACTCCGTGAAATTTTGGGATAATGTTCCAACTGTTCTGTAATCTTGAAACGCGGTTTTCATGAATTTTCTCATTGATTTGAATTACCAGGTCATCATTCACAGGATTAGGCCTGCTTCTACGGTCGTCGTTGTGCGGCCATTTTTAAAATCAATGCACCATAGCCTCACTCGGCTTTCACTCACTATCCCCTCCCCGTAAACATCACAAAGCTTACGATAAATTTCAATTGGCCTGTAGTTTTCAGCCAACAAAAACCGAATCGTCTGATTGTCCTTGAACAAGGTCTTCGCCAAACAGCAATATCGCCTCTGTCTCTTAGCACATTTTTCTTGCCACTTTTTTTTATTCACAAACCCCAGCTGTATTAGCAATCTATACAGACCAGATCTGCTGAAATTTGGTAAATCTGCATCCTCATTTACAGCAGACAAGATGTTATTTATATTAGAGAGTTCGTTTTTAAAGAAAAAACTATGCACATGACGACGTACAGCACTTTTCACGAATCGCATTCTCCGAGCACTCGCTTTTGTTTATTCCTGCTTTTGCCTGAAGTGATAAGTTCTCATGTTGTCTCAATTTCACGTCGTGGTGTTCCTACGGACCTAACACTCGCACCGGTAGGTTCTGAGCGCAGCTGACTCTCTCACTGACACAGACGGATTCTTCTCTGTGAGTGCATTAAACACATGCACCACAATTTTTTCCGCTGCTTTGTAAAGGTTTTCCCTTGCGATCCTTCAGCGAAAAACTGGCGGTAGACTGCTATTATACGTATAAGTACATGCGCAATAAACGATCAATAAAATAATTTAGCTCTCGCACTCGGCACAGCACACCTTCGAATGGCAATATATGACTATTCCAGTTCAAAACAAGGTCAGTGATAAACGGCATATAAACAAATATGTCCGCATTATCACTAAAGCACGTGCTATTGCGTCATCTGAATGGCGGGCTAAAGCAAAGGAAACCTCCTCTTTACTTCATTTATGAATTAATATGCATTTCAGATAAATTAACACTGTTGAGTAATATATTTAATTCAAACAGTTACGAAAATATATATTTGACAATTCTCTTCCAAGATATAAAGATATATCCCAATGTTAAATTACGGACTAATTTTTACCGCACAACAGTCTATACCACAACAGCAGGCAATGAGAGGGGATTAGGTCACGTGACCGTTAAGCTTACGTGAAACAAGGATTAGAGCTACAATTAGTGATAACACACTTGGTTTCACGTTTCTAAACCTCATACGTTCTGAAATACATGGCTGTGAGAGGGTGACAATGACGCCAACGTTTCTGACGTAATGCAATGAATGTACTTCTGGGGTCAGAGCAGGAGTTGCTTTCACTGTCCTGTAGCCTGCTATAAACAAACCGATATCAGCTCGGCACGTTCTAGCTGCAGTCTCCTTATCTGGTCTGCTGTCACACTGTAACGTAATTCACGCATGTTTCTGATATTGCTTTCCATATTGACATATTAAACCATGTTTTCGTGCAGCATGTAACAGTTGTCGTCATTCAGTCGATATGCCAGACTTCAGTACCGAAGAAAACCTGGACATAATTTTAATTTATGGACGAAGCTTCAGTTACAAATCATGGTGGTGTGAATCTGCAGAACATGCACTACTGGTCCGTGCGAATTTCCCCACTGGATTCTCCAAGTTGCTTATCAACTACAGTGGAGAGTGTCAATGTTTGGTGTGGTATCATTAGTAAACGTATTTTAGGTCCCTATTTTTATCATGGAACATTAATGGACAGCGATATGCATCATTTGTGCAACTCGCTCTACCCCCTCCTCATCGAGAATGTGAGATTGGAAACGCATCTATCAGTGCGGTTCCAGCATGAAGGATGTCCCGCACACTATGCACAGTTTTCCAGAGACGAAGTTTTTAAATAGGTGGATAGGAAGGGAGGTCCTGTACGATGGCCAGCTTTGTCCCCAGCCTTGAAGCCATTAGACTTCTTTCTCTGGGACTCAGTGAAAGATAGAGTGTATCAAGAACCACCAACGACAGCAGAGGATATGCAACATCGTATTATGACGGCTTGTGCGGCAATATCTGTAGAAACACTGCAATCCGTGCAACACTCTCTTGTTAGCAGATTCCAAAAGTGTATTGACGCAAACGGAGGGCACTTCGAAATTCTATTGAAGTAACACGGTTTCCACACGCTACTGGTGATCTGTGGATGCACTTTCCATGTCGGATGTAGTGCACAATAATGAAGTTTGAGGGCTATCGGCCATTAGTAAATGTGTTTAGAAACTCGGAACCAAGTCTGTTATCACTAACTGTAGCTCTAGTTTTAATTTTGCTATAATAAATATATATGTTCCTTTAAAAAACGCAACTTTGTGTTGGAAGTTTTATTTATTTATCTTTATGGATTGTGCATACCTTCTCATTGTGTGGAGCCCTTGACATAGATATATTACTGGCCAATTGGAATTTTCATATTTTGTTTCATTTCGGAGATATTTGAGGTCTCAGAGCTAGGTTGGACATCCTGTATAATAAGAGAGAGAAAGAGAGAACCTTTCCTAAATATCCCTTTCTAAGATTTGAAGGTTCTCAAGTCACGATATCGAAATTGTTCATGGAAGGCAATGCCTCTATTTACTATGAAAGAAGCAGAGGGAGTTTTCAGCTTCTCTTTAATTTGTTAAATAAATTGTGTTGATTATTAATCAATAACCTCATTTAGGCGCTCGTGGTGAACATGATACACTAACATTTGCGGTTTCGCTACTGGGAAATAAGGACCTGATATATAGTGTGCACCACGTGCTATTAAGGTATTACAAAAACCAGAAATGTTGTGGCGTAGAACAACAGACAAAGGATACAATCAGTACCACACACGTGTGCAAATACATGTCCCTCTTCATATGTTGTTGGGGTTGTGGGTTGGTAAACGTGTTACAAATTACACGTAGTGTTGCAGTTCACATGTGCATATTTTATCCTCTCCTCACGCTATGGAATGGCCAATCCCTAGGTCATGTTTGGTTTCTACCCAAATTCGAGGTAAACTAAGTACACTTCATTCTAACACATCCATAAAACGTGCATTCCTCATTGTTCAAATAACTTGGGAGAAACTTGAAAAGATTTTGAAAACATACATAAATTGTAATTCGTTAAAACAACCTAAATTATGTACACCACGAGGTGAGTTCAAGTTATAACACTTCCTTCTTTTATTTCAGGACTGGGACCAGATAGTAACTTCTGTTTTTTTTTTTCCCAAATAAACGTGGACTCTTTGTCAATGCGTGACGGAAATGGCAGCACTGCATATCACTCTAGTGGCAGCGACGAGAGTTGGACTGTTTTTGATACTTAAAATGGCGACGTTTTCATTGCAACAACAGCGTGTAGTCATTCGTTTTCTGCATTTTCGTGGTGTGACACCTGTTGAAATTCATCGCTTGTTGAGTGAGGAATGTGGTGATAGTACCATGGATGTGTCTAATGTACGTTCCTGGGTGCGACAATTCAGTGAAGGCAAAATATCGTGTGACAACAAACCAAGACAGTCACAGCCTCGCACCAGCCGGTCTGACGACATGATCCAGCGAGTGCAGAGCGTTGTTTTGGAGGATCGCCGATTGAGCATTTTCAGATGTTCATGCAGGATCGTGTGCACAGATCCCACGGAAATGCCAATTTTGGAGGCGATGTCTGCAACGCTCAGTCGGTGATCCTCCAAAACAACGTTCTCCACTCGCTGGATCGTGTCGTCAGACCGGCTGGTGCGAGGCCGTGCCCGCCTCGGTAGCGTAGATGGTAGTGTATCTGCCTCGCGTTTAAAAGGTCCGGAGTTTGTATCTCGGTCAGGGTGAGTTACCTGGATAAGGTTTTCGCTTATCCTTCAAGACGAATGTCAGGTAACTCTAAGCTTCATGGACCCTGGACTCATTTGAGCATAATTTCACCCAGTTCATTCACCGTTCGATATGACTTAACGTTGGGGGACGTAATTTTTTTTTTAAAAAAAAAAAGACTTGATGGTGCGAGGCCGTGACTGTCTTGGTTTGTTGTCACACGATGAATTGAACTGTCGCACCCAGGAACGCACATTAGGCACATCCGTAGTACCATCACCACAGGCCTCACTCAACAGGCGATAAATTCACTAGGTGTCACACCACGAAAATGGATAAAACGAATGATTACACGCTGTTTTTGCAATGAAAATATTGCCATTTTAAGTATCAAAAGCAGTCCTAACCCTCGTCGCTGCCTCTAGAGTTCTATGCTCTGTACAGCGCTGCCATCTCGGTCACGTATTCACAAAGGGTCCACGTGTATTTAGAGAAAACTAGAAGTTCATATCTGGTCTGAGTCCTGAAAAAAATAGGAGGGGTTATAACTTGAACGAACCTCGTACTATTGCAGCAATCGATCGCTTGGTATTTAATGTAACATATTTTTTAACGCTTTTGCCCAAGAAGATTCAAAACTACCAGAACCTCAACAACAGAATTGATTATAAAAGTTTCTCAAATCAAAAGAGATCTATTAAAGCTAGTTGCAGAAGAAATATGATCAATCCAGCCACTTTAATACGAGAAATGCAATGAATAGATTCATTATGAATTTTGGCAATGAGGAAATATGTCCAATAAAACAAACAACTAAACGATTATCGCTGGATTCGTCAGGTTCAGATCTTATACTTGGGAGAACAATAATATACCTAATCAGTATACTTTCAATCAACGCATGTTTCTCAGAAATTAACAGAGAGAAGAGGAAGGGAGACCAAACAACAGGCACCTAGAGACATATGAGTGTTTATTGTTATCCCACGTATTTATAGAACGTCATTCAGTAAACAAACATATACGCAGATTGTATTTTATAATTATCGATGAGGATTTACTTCTAATAAAAGTTCCTTCCAGCTCAGATGATTATCTGTGTAAGTAATTGTGAACTAAACAGTAAATAAACTACAGATCCTTTTATGACTTGTAAAGTCTGTCTACTCAACGCAAGTGCACGGCGGCCGCTTTCTTTGAGGAACCCTCATAATCGTTTTACAACATGGACCCTCCTCCTGACGGTCCTCTATACAAGGTTGCAATATTTTAACATCACAGAACAACTGGAAGTTGGAACTTTGGCAACTGAGACTCCACACGGAGTAGACATGCAACTGTCATTTTCAGAAAATAGGGGTTGCTATTGGTCCCCAACGTCAGTGTTCCATTGCTGAAGTGTGGAGATAGATTTATGACGGTCATTAGTGGGCGGAAAGGTCAGGTCCTTTGAGGTCCCTTTGAGTGGGAACTGCACACACGTTAAAAAACAGACTTTATATGGATTAAGTAGCATTTGATAAGTTGTTTTTGGACACGGTGACAGTAATGATATTGGTAACGATATTGTTTATACTGTAGATGAGTTATCGACTTATTCTAAATTCAATCTACGCTGAGATTCCGCTATATATCATAACGATTAGATTGAATTTATTCACAATGCGGTGCTACATTATAATATTTTATGTTCTTTGCTCCAAATATTATTTGTCTCTACTACGTTTTAGTAAGCATTGTATTCCACTCAAAAATATTATACGGAAGATTTGCCGGAAAGACAAGCTTTGAGATTTTTGAATAAGTAAATAAATATATAAATACATTTTAGAAAACTGTATGTGGCCGGGTTCCTCCAACCCAAAATAACCTTTATGTCTCGAAAATTTTGAAATAGTTTCTAACGGTTTAGATTACATTACCGTAAGTTTACATGACAAAGGAAATATATGTATCCAGGATTCCATTAACCTCTGAAGTTCTCTTCATAACTTTAAACCGCAAGGAGGACAAATCTTACTATATAAAGATGTAGATCTCGTAATATTTGACAATTTATATCAAAGACATTTTGGTGAGGTTAAAAATTCCTGAGATAACGCCTTGTTATTAGTTTGAAATTTTAAATACTTGCACTTCCCTCGAATTGCTGGAAGCTGCTTTCATTTTATTTTTATCTCCGTGTCCTGCAAAGAAACTGGAATTACAAAGCCATTAATTGCATAGCTAGCAGCACTTAATAGATTTGACAGTCTCTTAAAGCCCACTGTATACCCTTATTCCTACGTAACTACAAGAAAATATTCAGTAAGACACACTCTGAAAACTTTTTACACGATTATCATGAAACAGAATAATTATAATCTTCGCAAGAGTTAAAAGGCCACGCCGTGGCTCAGTGGTTAGACCACTTGGCTCTCACCAAGGCGTCCCGGGTTCGATTCCAGGCGACCGCAAAGCGAGATTTGTGGTGGACAACACGGCGTTGGGGCGGGTTTTCTCCGGGACCTCCGGTTTCCCCCGCCATCTCATTCCACCTTCATCTCATGCATCATCAGTGTCACCTCCTGCGGTGCCGTATGTAGTAAAAGCGGGCGTTAAACACTACACACATTTCGAAAGAGTTATAGACATATGGGGGCGGGCCGTACTTTAGACTCCAGCCAATCCTATGCTTGCCCCGTCTAGCAGCGCTGCCGAATGTGTACACGCATCTCACGCGCCTGAACTGAGAACATTATATTAATTAATTGCGCTCGGATAAATGTTTGGAAAATGACAGATGCCAGTCTGATAATAAGACACAATGTTTTTTCTTCTGATCTTGACCGTACAAAAATTGTCTCTACGATACTTAGAACACGAGCGATGCACGTTTTATCTTTCACATGGTTATGGTTAAATGTTATGGATAAATATTTGAATATTACAGATGCCAATCTTATGACAAGAAAGACTTTTACTTTCTGATGATAACCGTACGAAAATCCTGTCTCTACGATAATTATAACGCGAGCGATGCACTTTTTATCTTCACATGGTTATGGTTACACCCAACGTCCATCCATTCGATAAACCTTAAAAACAACAGCATTCTTCCGTCATAACGTTTATCTCAAGCATAAATAAATAATGCATCTACTAGTAAAACAGAAGTCACGCAGTTTGAAACAGTTAATTTTCCGTTCCTTTTCAGAGTAGATGTGTCGTTTTGTTAAAGCGAATGACATTGTTAAGTTGAACTCGAGCTGAAATGTGGTTAGGATTACATTAAATGAAATGTGTAGTGTTTAACGCCCGCTTTTACTACATATAGCACCGCAGGCGGTGACACTGATGATACATGAGATGAAGATGGAGCACAGGGGATGAGATGGCGGGGGAAACCGGAGATCCCGGAGAAAACCCGCCCAGCGCCGTGTTGTCCACCACGAATCTCACTTTGTGGTCGCCTGGGATCGTACCTGGGCCGCCTTGGTGAGAGCCAAGCGGTCTAACCACTGAGCTACGGCGTGGCCCAAGGATTACATTAAATTATTATACACATATCTTTTTTCCAGTGTTTGTGATCCTCAAAGTTGGAATAAGTGATTTTTCGATCAACAAATGTAAAGTGATTCATTTTCTCAGGGAATGGTCGCGCCGTGGCTCAGTGGTTAGAACGCTTGGCTGTCACCAAGGCGGCCCGGGTTCGATCCCAGGCGACCGCAAAGTGAGATTTGTGGTGGACAACACAGCGTGGGGGCGGGTTTTCTCCGGGACCTCCGGTTTCCCCCGCCATCTCATTCCACCGGTGCTCCATCTTCATCTCATGTATCATCATTGTCATCGCCTGCGATGCCGTATGTAGTAAAAGCGGGCGTTAAACACTACACATTCTCAGGGCAGCCCGCCTTATTAGCATGGTGGTAGCATGTCTGCCTCACGTTCAACAGGTCGCAAGTTCGAATCTCGGTCAGGGTGAGTTAGCTGGATAAGGGTTTTTCCGGGGTTTTCCCTTATCCTGTAAGACGAATGTCGTAACTCTAAGCTCCATGGACCCCAGGCTCATTTGAGCATCATTTCATTCATTCCATTCATCGTCCGATATGACTTAACGTTGGAGGGCGTAAAATTGCCACAAAAAATTCTCGGGGCAGAAAAATTATATTCAATATGGTCAATTTTTTACGAAAGTTCTCCAATCCAGGATATAGAACAACTGTAGATTTTTCAAAATAGCAGAAATTAACTCTGTAAGCTTGTGGTGCAGGTAGTGCACACAGGTCACGAATTGGTAGTGAACCAGCTTCATCCTTAGAAAAAGGGAGCGTACCTATATTTCAATCTCCGGGAAAAATCCATGAAGTCGGAAAGCGAGTTATTGGATTGGAAACCGTGTTTTCTGTTCCACTGCTGTGACGTGTGTCAATGTAAGATTTTTATGATTTAGGAATATTTAATGTGTTGTTTAATTATGGGAAGAATAGCCAAAACCTTTGCTGGCGGGTAAAACTGCTCTTATGTACACGGAACCTCTGCTGGTCCACGTAATACGCTTGGCAACAGCGCTCCGCTTGAGCATTGGCCAGCGTTCACACGCCTTTAACTTTTGCAGCGGTAGTGTGTCCATGAATAGTTTGTACAAAAGTCGTGAGGTGTAACAAATAAGCTTTATCATAAGTGACAGCCAAACGCAATTATTACACTGGTATTTTACCACTAATTTAAAGCATGTTTCTTGCCTAGATTTCAAAACAGAATACATCCATAGGAAGTATCATTATACTGTGAAAGATAGGTATAACATACAATGGATTGTTGCATTTCTAAGTGCATTGCCGCAGACAATAACAGTGTTACATTAAGGCTATCCATCACGTAAAACTCCATTTGAGGTAGCTCTCAGCAGTAGTTACTAATGGAATAACAATTATCCAATTGGTAAATCACGACACATAATCTTTTCTTTTGTGAAAACTGTAACAAGAAATGGAACTGGTATCGTCTTTGTGGAATACCTTAGCAAGTGGATGCTATAAAACACAAGACTGTCGTGTCGGAGAGTAGTCAACAAACACTTCCACAACTTGTTCTCCAGACATCGCCTTGCGTGGAAAACTTGAAGTTTCCACTCTAAAATGCCATACCTTCTATGTCCGTACGAGATTTATATGTATTTGCAAACAATTCAGGGAAATCTTGTTCTAATGAACCTGAAATTTGCAAACAAACACCAGACTAATCTTTTTCTCATAGTGTTTATCTCCCAGATAAAGGAACTCTAGAACATTTATGCCCGATTTCACCAACAGATGAATCGAGTTTAGCAACAGTTATAACAAAAATTGCATTTCACCAACAAGTGTTAGCTTAACACTAGTGTTAAACCTCTTGTTAAACTAACAAGCCAAATTTCTATTGCAAAGTCCTTAACAATTAATTGTAAATAGTCAAGATGGCGGACATGAACGCAACTTGATGTCGAGAACGTCTAAATGGTATTCGTAATAGAGTACGATCTATGAATCTATGAATCCTCCCCTGAATCCGATGCACTTGTCCAGGCGTTTCTGCCAGTCTTCAAAGAGATGTTGGAAACCATTTTTGAATAATATTTTGAATAATATTGAGGAGAAATAATATTGTGCGGCTATCAGAAGAAAATTTTCTACTGATGTTATGATACTGAAATTAAGGGGTGCAATGTATAAAGAATCGTAATGGGTTTGAAAGAAGTCTTGTATGTTTGTTACGACACGAACAGGTGCAGTTGGTTGAGTTGTGTAACAAAAGACACGAGAAAAACAGAATTCTAAGGGATAGCACTTGACTTTGTTGAATGGGGCATTCTTCGGACCCTTCATAATGGCATGACAAAATAGTCACAAAGGGAATCTTTGGTTGAATAATGGGCTTCCAGAAAGTGAAAGCTACACACCTACGCGCAGCTGTGAGGACAGTTCGTGGCTGGGAGCCGATTAGGGCAGTCCACTTCTTCTGTCTTGGACGAGGGCAGACCAGAAGTGGTGAGAGAGGATATTTGTCGGTTTATATGTACCTGAAGAAGGAATTAAGTTTATCGAGTAATAAGCATTCCACCTTCAATCTCTCTGAACAGTGATATATTGGTAATCCTTGGTCGGCAACTTCAAGTTCGATGTTCTAATAAATAGAAGCAGTCAATAAACCAGTTTGAAACGGGCATTCCAGTGTCATTAAAACTATCCTTCTCATACATGCTTACGCATACCCGGAGATAAACCTCATTGCTTTACCCTGAGCTAAACACCATTTCCTTCAAACCGTCGCCCCAAGTGGAACTCTTTGCTCGCCAATACAGTTGCTTCAGGTATAGACTGTCAAAACAAGTTGTTATGAAGTTTTACTGACGAAGCTGTTTCGTGCTTGTAGCAATGACACATGCATTTGAATTAAATTCGTTTCCATTTTTTTCCCACGTGACATTTTTCTCTTTTACATTCACCGCAACCCTCCTCTTATTTTCCACGACATCCTCATGTTTCGTCACCAATTCAATTAACAATCCTTTCTCCATCATGAGAAATTTGTCTCACGGCTTTTGTTTACGATTATGTTTACCTGCCATTTTTTCAGCTGTGTGCAGACGAAAATGAAAACAAAAGCTCATCGTAGTACATTCAGAAAATAATACGACTCATCTACAGCCTTCTATAGCTGTAACATTTACAAGACTCTTGACGCTATCACGTATTTATTAGCATTTTCAGAAAACAGGTTGGTGAAATGCAAGAAATTCAACAGCTTTGTTAGCACTGTGACAATTATTACGTTTCATTGGTTAACTGCAATTTTAACAACTGTTGATGAAATCGGGCATTAATGCATTATAAGAACATAGTACTTAACCACGCAGAAATATGTGAAATTATATAAAAATGCTAGGTAATGATAAAGTAGCGCTCCTCTTATTGTTGTGGCAGCGTTGCTGGCTGTCATGCGATCGGCATGGGCTTTTTTGAGGCCAGATAGAATCCGCTCAACCTAATAAGCCTCATTTACCAGCCAGGAGCAGGAGCATCCTGACCACACAACGCAGGAATTACTGTACTATGTAAACGGAGGCAAAGGACGCAGCGGCTGGTGTCAGATTATAAAAGAGAATTAGTCTATCATTTACGTGCATATATTTAGAGCTAGAATATTAAAAATGTACTAAAATTATTACATCTTAACTAAGCAAATGCAATATAGTTTTTGTGTGTGCATTTATGATTAATTGTAATTGTAAATCTCTCTTCGCTTATCCAAAATATTTCAATAAATATGTGCAAATATACAATTTAGAGCTATGAATCTTAATGATTCACTTTTTACTTACTCTGGTCACCAACATGGGAAAATTCTCAAAGCGTAAAACTTCTTTCTATTTTAAATCATTAACGCTATTTTTTAAATCTAAAACTATGCAACAGACCTTGCAAGAGAAGAAACTGTTGCATTCAATTTTGCAGGTTTTGATGCTTCTATTTCGCAGCTTGTTTATACATTGTTAAAGTCTCAATCCATTCAGTTTTTGAGATTTTTCACATATATTAAAATACTGTAATTCATTAAGCAGTGAACTTAAATTCTCCGATTTAAAAGTCATCCAGAAAGAGATCTTATATACTTTAACTTTTCCATTTATTTATAGAAAAGATTATTTTAAAATTAGTATTTTAATTTTATGTTAGCTGAAGTGGCACTTCGGTAAATGCTACTCAGATTTTGAGTATAACACTAATGCACGCTTTAAAATAAATCGTATTTTCTGGCCTAAAATTATATATCCGTGTAAATGGTTGAATTTGATACCGAAAATGTATTATTTTGAGAACTATAAATTAAAAAGGATAAAAATTTTTAAATTCAATCTCATATTATTGCACATTAAGTCGCGGAACTGGCACTTTAGCGGAATTACCATGGCCCAACATATGAAAGCGAATCAAAGATCTCTTGTCAATTTATGTACTCCACTTAACTCTTACGAGAACTATAAATACGCGAGATATAATACATAAAAAAGGACAGCTTCTGGACTCCTGGTTAACCGAAATTAGGTTTGAAACTTTAATCAGAGGAGTTCTTTTTTTAAATTTACATCCTCCAACGTTAAGTCATATCGGGCGATTGATGAAAGGGGTGAGATGATGCACAAATGAGTCCGGGATCCACGGAGCTTAGAGTTACCTGACATTCGTCCGTCAGGATAAGGGAAAACTCCGGAAAACCCCGTATTCGGCTAACTCGCCCTAACCGAGATTCGAGCTCGGGACCTCTTGAAGGTGAGACATGCACGCTTCCATCTATGCTACCGAGGCGGGCATTAGATGAGGGTGGTGGCGCAACAACTCATATTAAGGAAATCTGTGGTTTTGAGTCCCAGCTACGACATAGAATCTTTCAAATTTAATTGAACTTTAATCTCTACCTAAACATAACCGAAACAAAAGAACACACATACCCAAATAGGAAAACTGATGTGTAAACAAACTATTGCAGTTAAGATAACTAAATAAAAGATACGGCTAAACAGAGAAAGAATAATTGCAAAGTTCCAGAACTTAAGAAATAGTAAAAAGATATTAAGAGTGTAAAAACGGATTGAAAACGAAAATGGAATAGAGAAAGGTGAGACAGTCTGTGGAAGCAGACAGAAATATGGACAAGCACAAATGAAAGGAAGGAAGGAGGCTGTTTGCACGTGTCCAGGTGACAGTCCCTTTGATGCAGTTATGACTTATGTGAATGAGTTCTGTGACGTGTGACGTGGACCATGATAGTTGGATAGGACGTGCGCCAAGTCAACCAAAGGATAGTCCGAGGTGTGAAAATGTATGCTTTGGGTGAAAATGTAATAAGTGACTCCACCAACTCCGAGTTCAGGGCAGTTGTAACATTTATCGTAAATATTAAAGGAAATGCTCTATTCCATTGAATGTTGTACAAAAATCTGTCTGAATTTTACACAATTAAGAAAAGTATTGCAAAACTCAAACCAATAACGATAAATATCTCTGAAATGGTAATGCAGATAGAGGTATTCACCTGGACACAGGTCTTTTGTTTTTTGCGATCACGAGTCTTCATGTATTATATTATATTTTTTGGTGGAATGCGGTGCTTCCTTTACGTACTGTGTGTATTTAGTTGAAAAAATAATAATTTAACCTGTCCAGAGATATGCTAATAAGTGGGATTTAAGCATTCAATATGTAATATTATAGAACTTTTTTTAATTTTATTGACAATACAAATATCAAAAGAAAAGTTGATGAAAGTTTTCTCCTATTATATAATCATAACTATACCCGATTTTCATTAAATTCTTTATATTCGCGAGTAAACGGTACAAATCGTTTCCGACGTAGAATATTTCTTTACAGAAGGAAATCATATTAAATATATTTATTTGCTACCTTTGCTCGATCCCTTTCATGGAACATACTGACGAGATTCACTTTCCAGTGTGTTATTTGAAGCGGCTTTATAATATCCATATGGGCATTTTATTTGTCATGGCAAAGTATGGTAAAGTTTAATATGGCTATCCATGCCTCACGATATGTCTAGGTTTAACATACTTATAAATAATTTTTAATATTCCACGTTTAGCTCGGACAGTAAGTTTGTTTATTTATTTATTTATTTGTTTTTGTTTTATTATTTATTTATTTTTTTAAATATTTATTTATTTAAATATTTATTTATTTAAATATTTATTTGTTTATATATTTATTTAAATATTTATTTGTTTATATATTTATTTAAATATTTATTTATTTATTTATTTATTTATTTATTTATTTATTTATTTATTTATTTATTTATTTATTTATTTATTTATTTATTTATTTATTTATTTATTTATTTATTTATTGTAATTGACGTCTTCCAATGTCAACTCATATCGACGATGAATTAAATGGGTGAAATGATGCTCAAATGAGCCCGGGGTCCATAGAGCTTAAAGTTACCCGACATTCGTCTCTAAGAATAAGGGAAACCGTGGAAAAAAACCTTATCCAGGTAGCTCACCCTGACCGAGATTGGAACTCGGGACCTCTTGAACGTGAGGCAGACACACTACCATCTACGCTACCGACAGTAAGTGGATCGATCTTACTTCACGCTGTGAAATAACTGGCAGGGTTGTGGTAAATGAGCAGAGGCAACCGTATTGAGTGTTAGGTCCGTATCTTCTGATTGGTGGTAACCTGCACCTTAATTAAGAGATGCATTTTAATGAATCCCATTAAAGAGCAGTACTAGATATATAATTACTACACATTGGCATGGTCGAACATATAATTTATTACCGATGTACATGCTAAATATGACACCCTGTACACATTAAGTTAATGCTTTTTTGTATTATGACTTTGCAAATGCACCTCAGTGAGATAACTAATGTTTAGATACTCGCAAATACTGATAGGGTTGCTAGACACCCCATCACTGTCTAGACCGAGCCGCATTTTTTCATGCTGCTAACTTTTCAAATATAACTTTAAAATAGATGGGACTGTCTGTCAGCCTAGAGCTTGCGCTCAAAATTATGCTCCTGCTTTGTTACCTTGATCTCATTTTAATTACATTTTGTATTTATTCACGTTAAATAAGTCTCTAGGTTAAATTAGTTCATACATTTTATAGCTTTTTACATGAGGAATTTATCTGGTTTAGAGTTGTCTGTTTATTTGCATTGGCATACCTCAGTTTGTAGCAATGCATTGTTTATTTAACCTGCTTCTTCTGTACATAGTCTTATAATTTCTTTACGTTTTATTATTTGACTTACGGTAAGCCCACTGATGAATCCTATAGCACGAAAAAACTGCATACTTGCTGTTGATCTCATGGTACACGCCATTTCTGTTCTTTTATATAAACTGGACTCAACCTAATATTTATTGTTATATTAGATATTTTTGGATTGTAAAATACAGTACACTACACACATATTAAAACAAAGTTTATTACACTGTAGGATCGGCACACTTGGCCTGCGACGTTTAAGTTAATTTTATAGGTAACTATTAGTTGGTTTGAAGCATTAATATCAATAACAGTAAACGAAACATTATTTCAAACTGTATCTGTAAGTATATATATCCTTCCGTGTCTAATCTTAAGGGCTCTCTTTTCCAGAGCATCAAAGAATACCAAAATATTTACCATATAAACTAGGTACATATTATCTAACATACTATTGTTGTAATTAGTTTCAATAATTAGAGAACTAAAATGAAATTGACTACCTTTTGGTAATAAAAGATTAATGATGCATTTCATGTGCATCAAAATTATTGATTTGGATTGTCCTTGTTGCTGGTGTTTTTTTTTTTTTTTTTTTTTTTTTTTACAAACATCTGTTCTTGCACATCCATGTGAAATATCATATGAAATATACAAACTTGACTTCGTATTGCACCAAAAATTGTACAGAAAATTACAAAACGATCAAAAACCCATTTTCTCGTGTTGTTCTTTAATGAAGCCTATGAAACCAGGAAGATCTTTAGTCCATTTATGCGCTGAGAAAGATGCGTGGTGGTTATTCAACATAAACACTGTGATGCAGGAAGTTCTTTCACTGAGTGTGTTTATTTTTATATACAAAAGGATGTGTGCATATTTATAGCAATGGACGACTGCCAGTTGTCTCAATTAAGCAATGTCACCGTGAAACGTTGCATTGCCGATTATGAACTTTTGCTATTGGAAGGAAAATAAACTGAATATTATGAGGGGAAAAAACGAGAAAAATAATTATTGAAACATAGAAATAAAAATTTACATTTTTATTCATTGTTTGTTTTCCAGATTTCATTTTCCATCCAAAAAGAATAAAGGTGTGAAGCACGAAGTTGTTTACTGTAGTCATCCAAAATGAAAAGAGCTTCACAGGCTATTTCCAGAAAGTTTGTTATTTTTCATGCACATAAGTATTTTAAACACATAGTATTGCAGTCAAAACCATTAGCCAATATTAATAGAATTAAAGTTACGAAATTTTCCACTATCTCACTCTTCTCACTCAACTCAACTATACACGCAGGATCTGCTTATAGAATTGCTCTTTTCTTTTGGAATTCCAAAATATGTATTTCCGATAAAATCTTGCTACCTAATTCTTGGATGGAACAACAATCCATTGCCCACTTATAGTTAAGTAATAGAGAAAGCAGAAATGACCTTTGAACGAAGAAAAATTAGGTCTTGTATGCAATAAAATAAAAAAATAAAATATATTTTGTGGGTTTGAAGTTCTGATTATTAATCATTTTATAAGCCAGTCGTTTCATATAGCGCAGTTAAGTATGTGGTTGAATTTGAGTTGCTGTCTGTTGCTATTCAGGGAAGAGAACACTTAAGTTTTTGTTTTCATTTTTAACAATTATTATTGAAAAATCTGAAATGTTTAAAGAAAACTGTAAACCCTGTCTCTGAAACTAAATTTAAAAATTCTTAAGAGCACTTCACTCTAAAAAGTAAATTTTAAGCATATTTATGTACTCAACCATTTAAAAAAGTTTTATTTCATATTGTTAAAAAAAATTTTGCTTTATAAGTAATTTTTCTTCTACGAGAAGGAAGTTTCAGTTGCTCTTATATGTAATTACTTAGAAAAAACATGTTTACCAAATAAATCAATCTCTAAATGTACATAATAATTCAGTATTTTTGGGAGGGTTAAAATGCTTTTTGGAGAAATTTTTAAATTTAATGGAACACACTCATCATCATCATCATCATCAACATCATCATCAACAACAACCTTCTAGATATGCCAGATAGGGCTGTTTCGGCTCAGAAGGGATCTTCCCAGCGTCTCCATGGTCTTCCAAAACCTCTAATAGTAATTGGTTTATACTGCAAGGCCTTTTTTGGTAGTTTTACGTCCTCCAACGTTAAGTCATATCGGACGGTGAATGAAATGGGTGAAATGATGCTCAAATGTACCCAGGGTCCATGGAGCTTAGAGCTACCGGACATTCGTATTTATGGATAAGGGAAAACCCCGGAAAAAAGCCTTATCCAGATAACTCACCCTGACCGAGATTCGAACTCGGGACCTCTTGAATGTGAGGCAGACATGCTACCATATACGCTACAGAGGCGGGCACTGCAAGGCCTGTTTCGTGGGTCTCTTCTGGCATTCGAGAGAGGTGATCTTGCCATTTCAGTTTGTACTCCCTGAGTTTGTCATTTAAAGTAAATGTTTTTAGTTGTTCTCTTATTGTTTCACTTTTAATGTGATCTTTAAGACTACAGCCAGCTACGTAGCTCTAAAATTTCATTTCAGCCGTTTCAATTATTTTTTTATCAGTTCTGTTCAAGGTCCGGTCTCGGCTCCATAAGATATAACAGGCACCGCCATAGTTTTATATAACTTTAATAACTTTTATCAGTTCTGTTCAAGGTCCGGTCTCGGCTCCATAAGATATAACAGGCACCGCCATAGTTTTATATAACTTTAATATGGTATCTCTTCTTGTTTTGTTTTTCAATGTTCCTTTTATAATGCCACATATGTTTTGAAATTTATAGGAACACACTCTAAAACATCAATTATGTGAAGTAGCTCTAGAGATATGTCAACATTACTAAGCACATTTGTTGAATAGCTAATTCGGAGAAAAATACCTGTTCATTTTATAATTTTGTGACAATCACACGAAACAAACGCATTTCTTAAGGGATCATGTGACAGTGAAGTACTAAGATTCCCTCATCTTTTGCTGTGCACACTTAAGTATATTACCTACCTAACGAAGCAGAAAACCCGAAACAGGGTGCTAACTTCAAGTACACAGTAACAAATGTTAACGTGAGTTTATACCTCTTTCCTCATAGGTATTTACAAATGGGGCAGCTTAAAAGATCCAAATATTGTTTAAATTCACAAACATTTTACAGTTTTTTTATAATGTTTTCAATCTTTAAACTTACATGTTAGCTTAATCTAGTGTTGCTAGATTTTTAACTCCTTTTCACATCTATATTCATTATCAATCTACACTGTGTAAATAGGTAGTTCTCTCTGACACTAACTGAATTAATGAGACCCCTTACTCGAAGGGCCAAGTTTTTATTCTGAAACTCCCAGGTTCATGTCGGCGTCAGGATTGGTGCTGAGGAATCACAAGGGTCCTCGCATTCCTATCTGTTTGTCTTTAGGGTCTTCCTTACCTACTAGATGTTGTGTTAGAAGCACAAACTTACCTACTAGATGTTGTATTAGAAGCACAAACGAAATATATAACAGTTCCTGACATTTTCTATTCAGAATGTAATTCTCAGCTTGCATATCTTTGTAACGGTTCTTTGGGTTTAGGCCCCGAGAGTTGAAAAATGTTTAAATATGTGGTTTAAATATCGATATGGACATGTTAAAATGAGTAACGAAATAAATGGTCAAAATTCATTAGGTCATAGATGACGCAACATGTAAATAATATGATGTGAATATTTTATGATCGGTAGTTTTAAAAATGAGATTACGTAATGTGTGACGTGGACTAGTACAAATTAAGTTTGATTGGTTGTGATGGCAACAAGAGAATGAAAAATCAATAAAACAGCTAGGAAAAATGTTTCTTTTGATTGAAGAACTTTATGGTGAATAGACGTAAATTCAGTGCCGCGAAAGAGTAAAAGAGTTGTAAAAGTGTTATTATCCGTTTTCTGTTAATTGTAATCAAGGTATGCAATAATTGTCAGGTACCATACTAAAAATTGTAAAAATAATATAAATTAAAGTGGATATCTGGATATCTTAAAAGTAAAATGATTTTTGTTGTTCCATTTATGCCCCACCTTTAACTCCAATGGTCATATCGGCGGCCGCTCTCCTTTGAAACATATCGAAGGTGTTAACTCGTGATTGTGGGGTTGTATCACGCACACATTCACACACTCATTCATACTTCCAGACTTTGGGGAAGATAGGGAATTATCTTGGTTGGAGAAAAATCCCCACCCCCAGCCGGGAATCGAACCCGGGTCCCCTAGTACGGCAGGCAGGTGCTTTACCGACTGAGCTACGGGGCCAGCGAAAAATAATTTATTGGTATCCAAGTTTATTTAGAAAATCGGTCCTTTTCACTCGCGACCACGTCTGAAAATTCTGAGTTCCGATAGCTCAGACCGAAGCAGATCCAATACATCAGAGTAGCAGATTGGTCCAAGAAGAATTAGCAACTCATGGCTTCATCACCATCCAAGAGGGCTGAATACTGTCACACCCTACATTAGAATAGATTTAATATTTATTAGCTTTGGGGGGGAATCCGTAGCGGTAGAGCTAAACCATCTCAACAAACACTAGTTACACCACGCGGTAGGGTGGACATGTTATTTTACTGATAACTAGCTTACCTGCATGGTGGTGAAAGGTGGAAGGTCCAGCGAAGGAAAACTCACAAATGCATTTTAAAAAAAAAGAGGTTTAATAATTCCAGACAACTTACATTCAATGAGGTTTGTGTTCCGGAGGGTTGCTACCAACACATCCTCTCTCTCTGGTGGCGGCTGGTCGTCTGCGGAAGAGGAAGCCAACCCCCTCTCCAGCGCAACCAACGAACAAAGATCAGCCAGTGGCGCCAGGTCTGACAACCCATACAGGGTTGCCACAATACAACCCACAACCCCAGTCACAACGCGGGACATCAGGTGAGAATAATCCCGTTCCACATGATCGCCGCAGACTCCGCGAACACCATCATCCCATCAGCACCAAAGATCCTGATACATCTTTGGTCTCTTTCCTCGTGTTACTTTATTTAGCAGTTAGTAATAGAAAGAAGAGGAAGAATTTTATTCCGTTATCAACTGAGATTTGAGATTGTGCAGCAAATATGTTTTGAGATCCACTGAACCAACACAAGCAATAAATTAAAAGAAGTGTGGGTGAATGTTGCGCCGACATACCGTGGAAATAAAGTATCAGATGAATAACTAACCTTCAAATTTAAAGTTCAGGACCTTTGAAAATATTAGACACGAACATTGCAGACCTTTATTTATTTCATTAAAATAGCATAGGTATTTACTTGGGTGGCGAAGTCCTATATTAATCGACATTAATCTATATACCTTAGTATAATTGGTATACCATAAAATAAAAGGCTATTACATAAAGCACTAAATTTATGTCAAGGTTTTACAGAATTAACCAGTTCCGAGATATTCATTATTATTAATTTAATGGAAATTAATTGTTCTTTCACACTAGTCGTGTGTAGGACGCACTATGAAATGGTAGAGCCAAACTGAAAAATTCAATGCCATAGCCGGGATTTGAACCACGGATTTTCTGGTCTCGTTCCAGCTGCTCTAAATCATTGAGCTACTATGGCCAACTTGCCAACATGACATTAAATTCTCCAACTGACTCATGTCACTCTCCAACACGAGTTGATATATTAAGAACCTTTTTTATAAAAGTATCGTGTGGGAGACAACATAAAAATAAACGTTAGTGAATAGTGTAAGAAATTTTAATGTACTATCAGTTGTTTAAAATTTAACTTATAATTATTTCATTTTCACATGACAGTGGACCACATACAGAACGCATGCGACATCTTTAGGTTTCCTCAGAGCACAGGTTGAATAAGAGAAGTAGGCTATGTAGTATTGCGCATGCGTGGGAAGTTGTTGCGACAGGTGTAGGTGACAACTCCAGGCAGGTGTGTACATTCTGTCATATACCTCCGCGTTTCGTTTCATTTCTAATTATGCAAGTATCAAAGTCATCTAAAATCTTTACTTCGCTACTGCAGTACATACTTTTGATATTATGATATATTTTAACAAGCTCACCAAGCGAGAGGTGCCGGAAACTCTTAATGTATCTTTGCATCAACACTTCCACCGCTCTCCAAATATGTCTTCATAAAGTACGGAATGCAGATGGTTCTTTTTCTAACAGTTTTACTGCCGATGTCGATTCTCTCTTTCTCTCTCTTTCTGAGAGCTTAACTACCGAGTGCTGAAATATTTTTGGAATGATGAACCTCGTTCTTGACGGTGTACATGAGCCAGGAATTCGTTGGCGCCTAGTGTTACCTGGCGTTCATCTACTCGGTAGGGGGTGGAAGAAGACTTGGACAGAATATCTCTCTTTACTTGGATCCTGAAATAAGAAATGAGTCCTGGCGTTAAATTTGGCAGAAAGCAACTGCATCATCATATTGAATTAATTTTCTTATCAAAATAAATCATGCCCACCCTAGTATCTTAGACGAACCTTTGAGCTTTAAAGATTTAGTCAGCTTTGATTCGTCCGTAAGCTCTGTAGAACCGTACTTACACCAAAGTTTAATCATTGTTAGCATATTTAAATGTTTTCAATCCTTTTGGACATGCCAATTCTTTCTTTATTCTTTATATTGGATTTTATGTCATTTGAGTATAAATGAACCAAAACACTGCAATATCATGTCACAGTTTACATATTATTTTTATTCATAACTTCAGTAATGTCGCCCAAGAACAAAGGTCTTACAGCGTAAGTTTATACATTTGTTAATATATTCTTAATAATACTTTAATTGCTGTAGAATAGTAAATATATTGCAACGGAAAATTAATATTCTCAGGAGTTGGGACTTACTGTTGCGTGAATATATGGTGTATCCTTCAGCGCTAGCTGGAACACGATTGGCCGGAGATAAAAAGGGAGGTGATCTGAATTGTAATCAAGACCCTAAAGGATACGTCTAGATTACCCCACCTGAAACAATCTCGACGCTCATGCAAATTAATATCGGTAAGCGTGCTTGCAACAATAATTGAGGTTATGTAGTTGTTGTGACTACATACTGTCCTATGAGTGATACATGAAGAGCGTATTTCTTAGTTAGTAGGCATCTAGAAGAGTAGCAGTGTAACCACACTTAGTGAAACTGAAAGGAGGAGGAGCTATTTCTCACGTGATTTATTACCTCATTACACCCAAAGAAATTAAAACACTTACAGTAAGGTGACAAATTTACAGAAAGGTTAAACAATTATGGTAATTTTCTGGGTTCATCCTTCGCTGTGTGGAGATCCACAAGAATTTAGTGGGCGATCCTGTAGTTGAAGTGGCAACCACGTTAGGTTATGCTGTTTTGTTACTACAATGTTTGCCAAATAAAAGTCCATAAATTATTGTAAGCAGAAGTTGTGCATAATGTTTGTGAGGTCATTGCAACTTGGAACGATGTATCAGGAGAGCTGTGCACACTTGGAGACCGTGTGTGGTGTTTCACTTCACGTAATTTTACTGTTCTGCTTCTATTCAAATACTTTACGTTTCCACTGCCAAATGCAAAACTATGAAGAACAAGATGGAGATATAATACGAGTACATAAATATTGGTGTCTCACACAGGTTACACTAAATGCCTACTTGAAGTCCTGTTCTTGGTACGCAAACAATCTATCAGCGATAAATTTCGATACAGAAATAGAGACAGGCGCAAAACTGTGTAACAGTGGGATGGGACGGGATGCTTAACTAAGCTAAGCTCAGCTCCTTTTCTATATCTAGTTGTGCTTCAATTTGTCACTGGCATTACTAATTATATTCTCCTGTGCATATTCCATTGAATTTATGGATCCTATGTATGTCATTTTGTGATCATGTA
Source organism: Mantis religiosa (assembly GCA_030765055.1). Classification (NCBI taxonomy): domain Eukaryota; kingdom Metazoa; phylum Arthropoda; class Insecta; order Mantodea; family Mantidae; genus Mantis; species Mantis religiosa. The sequence continues at coordinate 63,550,620 of CM060949.1, forward strand.
GGTACGACTTGCAACCGAAAGAAGTGCTAGTATGACAGAAGTTATCAATATTTCGTGACTTAGCTTAAGTTTAGCGTGCTTATCTGGGATGTCGATTTGAAAGTTCAAAATGCAGTCCAACTCTTATTCTTCGTCGTAGTTCACCGTAGTCTGTCTCGGATAGATGTACTCCCTGCAGTATTCTATCCGTTCATTTTTATTTTATTTTGATTGGCGTCTCTGAGGAGTTGGTCATTTATTTGACCTTAGTGGATCCCAATCATTTCTAGGAAGCCATTCACTGTTCTCCTTTGGCACACACACAGATACTATTAATTCAGCGAAGTACCAAAGAGTATCTCAAAAGATACAGCTCTCGATGATTTGCACTCAAAATTGTGCAAACCTGTTTCAAATAGTCATAAAAAATCCACATGCGATTGGTATACATGTACGTACTTCGCTCTACATTTCAGTGAAACACATCGAGATTAACCAAATATCACATTTCAGAAAATTGCTGAAGTGGAGTATTACATGAAGTGAACAAGTATTGGTAATTTATTGATGTTTCTTTCTCTTCACCATTATCACTACTCTAGGCTCAATTTATGTGCAAAAACAATGTCGCTGCTTTAAATACCTGGTATAATATGCATGAAAACAAAATCAACTCTTTGTCACATTCTTCAACGTATCAATTGTAATACCTATACGGAAAGAAAAATTTTGTCTTCCAGAACAGTCTCTGGCACTGTTATAGAGGATGAGAAGCCATCATCAAAAGTTTTATATGGCAAGACACTTTTTTTCAATGGAAGGTCGATATTTGATTGCATACATAATTTAATTTGTCATTTAATTGATTTGTCTATTTGGGAATAGATCAATCTACATTTCATGAATTTTTATGGGAGTATTTGAAAGAAGAGTCGTTGTAGCTATTATGGAAAAACTAGGAAAGAATGTGGATATGTACCTACATCCATCAGTATTTGAAAATGTGCAACAAGAATGCTTTAACTTGATGCAAGAGGAAAATCTCGCACCCATAAACTTTATGTAAATATTAGTTTTATGTGTGCGTGTGTGTAAATTATCTTGTACATGTTATACATGCTATTGAATGCTGTATATAAGATGTTCCCGGAAAAGCGAGATTAGCAAGCTGGAAAAGTTGAGTTTGAACAAAGTTACTGATTTTATGGTTCTTGGAATCCACACCATCTTTCTTAAGTTTTAAAAGGGGAAAATGGGTATTCTTTTGTTCAATGAAGCTACACGCAACTGTAGCAGGAATGATCGGAAAAATATTTTGAGAAAGTAAACCTGGCTGTAAGATTATGAATTACGTGATGGCAAAGATCGAGCTTATCAGTAGGTTGCACGCCACCAAGACCGCGAGAATAAAGCCAATAGGAGAAAATTCCAGTGTTGGTGACAAAACTAGGTTGAGATGTATATAAACTACGTATCTTTGGGTGAAAAATAAATTTGTTGGGAACGTTTCTCCAGATAAATCTGCTACAAAAATGTTGTTGTAAGCTAAGCCAACAATAAGTTCCATGGAAATAATAAATTCTTCAAATGGCCGATATGACAGTCGAGAAGAAGTTCTAGAGAATGTGGTATAATAGGGAATAGTGCGCGCTAAGTGTAATGATTGCTTTATTTGTGACGCAGAAGTTAAGCAGTGTTAGTTCCGATTAGAAAGTCAACGCATTTACATTTATATTCTTTTTTTTCCTCTGCTGAGAGACAGCAAATACTTGTGGGTATGCAATATATAAGAAGCTAGTTGCCAAGACCACATATACCGGCCAGGAGGGATTGCGGCGATGCCCATGTCCCCGCTCCAGTGCTGCACTCCACTCATGACGCCATTGGAGGGCAGCTATTGGGCCTTGGAACTTGGCCCAGTGCTGCGATATAGTTTTTTTATTAGATTATAATAAAAATGAGCTCAATATAAGTTATTTATCAGTCTTCCTCGTTCCTTAACCCCATTTTAGGTACGACACCAATGGTGGTAAGATAGCATCGGGAAATGGTCTTCCTCTCCTGAAGTCATAATTAATATCTAAACTAGGAATATCCTAAACTGCACTCACATGCCTAAGTAGTCCGATTCACAGCAGCTCCAGTCAATGGAGACAGGCTCAGAAGAGTAGGCCGCTATAGAGCACCTCACAATGTGCATACACAACCATCACATGACCCCATTACATGCACTACAACAGTGCCTTTGATAGCTTCTGATTTTAAAACATTTTCATAAAGACGTTTACTATTAAATATGCATCATATTTAGTGAAATATGCCTTGGTTCTAGTTAAGAAAACTCTGTTGTTAACTTTTAATGCAGTCTTATTTGGTAACATTTGTTCACAATGTGAAATTAACGTATGTAGATATAAGTTACGCAAAGTTACTGTGCACCAACGCAAAGGAAGTCCCTGAAAGGAATGTGCCGCCCAGTGCCACCCTTATACAGTGGGATAAGGACAGCGAATGTGTGTGACAGAGAACGCATACTACACAAGGGCTAGAGCCGTTAAAAAAACATGCGCATGTTCATTCTGTACACTGAAACCAAGAAGATTTATTCACAAAAGTAGAAGACAACAGAATGTTTTTGAATGGTCTGTAACTGAACTGATATGGGGTGTCATAAATATTTTAGCCACACCCCAGGGAGGGTGTGGTAACCTTCTTCAATGCTCCTGCGTCTCAGGCCCCGGAGACTTTCTTTACTGTGGTATACTATACTTTTTCGAGGACATATGTATGGGGAGTGACTTATTGAGCTTTTTATATAAACAGGTAGTGTCTTGAAGCTGTTAATCCAACGCTGAATGCGCTGAGTTTTAAGATGTGCAGTGCACTCCGTATTGTGACTTTGTGGGTTCGTAGAATTAGAAGTCCAATTTGCCGAAATTCTAAATGTTCTTTATTTGCGTAGAAATACACTCCGTAGCAGCAGGATTACATCACATATCACAATACAATCTTCCAAGGTCGATGATAATAACAAACAGCGTTCAATTTACAACACTCTCAGCTGTTCTCTGCTTACCTCTCGCGACTCACTCACTGCTGGCGAGTTGGCATTTCCTTAAATACCTCATTCCTAAATTCAAGATATTTCCAGAACAATAAAGTAACCGAATAATCAAGATATTACCAGAAATTTCCATTTATCTCAGTTTGTTTGGGTAAGTCTTTTATCTCTAGCGCTATGTTTATCTGCTTATGCATGGTCGTTATCCATGTGAAACCTAACCCTCTGTTGTCTTTATCTGCAGTCTCTTTTGTGTAAAATCTGTTTAGTTAACTGGTGTGCACGTCGACCGCTGCCTTTGACGGACCCTCATAATCGTTTTACAACCCCCGACCCTCCTCCTAGATCTTTCTGCAAGGTTGCTAACTTTCTCGATACGTCATGGGTGTCGTACGAAGTTTCGTCTAAATAAATTATCTTATGTCCATTACTGCAAAACTTCCTTAGTTGTGACATATATCGCCAAGCTACAATTCTACTGGATTCCGTAATAACCCTTATCTTATTTAAAGTGCGGTATTTGAAGCCCAGGTCCTTTAGAAGGCCACGCAAAGTGCAGTGCCCATAAGGAAAATCACAAATTTCTTGCAAATGTGCAACCAATTCGTCTAAGGTGGGAACTCTCCCTTTTGCATAGAATCTATAAATTTCTCGACGAATTAAAACGCATGTGAAATTATCTAATTTAGAGAAACGTTTCCTTTTGTTTTTACACTTCATCGGCGTCTTTGGTATTCCTTTCGTCACAATATTTCTTACTGTATTTCTGTGAATACCCAGAATTTATCATCAGGTTCATTGCACGACCCCTTACCAAGATTATTTTTCAGCACATATTTATATTTGTTCAAAACAAGCGCTTGAATTTGAATAGAAACAGTTCCCGTTAAAACTTTTTTAAGGCTTTTCCAGTAATATAACTCGGCCCAGTTATTCACACTGTCTTCACTTTGATTATTTTCACGTGACTGAAAGTTATCCACTACTTCATTTGCATTTACCACTGCATTTCCGTCCTATGGTCTCCACATTGTGACACACAACGAATTTCTGCACGCAATGAAACAGATCAACTGGAAGTTGGAACTTTGGCAACTGAGACTCCACGTGGAGTAGACATGCGACTGTCACTTCGAGAAAATCAGGTCCTCAACGACCGTGTTCCTATTTCTGAAGTGTGGAGATAGATTTATGACGGTCATTAGTGAGCGGGAGGCTCAGGTTCCTTTGACTCCGAACTGCACATTCGTTAACTAAACAGACTTTACACAAACCGCGCTTCTCTCTCGGCACGGAAACTTCCGTGCTTTTTTGCCGCGACAATATTATAATTCTTTTACACTTATTGAAGTTCATTTGTTCTGCATTGTCATCTCCACTCAAAGCAAATTAGGCATTTAATAAGTGAGCTAATTTCCCTAATGGCCGTTTCAAGCTGAAACTGAGAACAACCGTATTTTCGAAGTGCATTTTAAACTTTTCCACAACCTTCTATCCACACAAGGAGAGTATATACTTTGCGAATTCGCACGATTATGTTTTAAGCTTCTGTAGTTATAATAGCATGCATTGTTCCACAGATCCCTCTTGATCCATGTCCGGAGCCATTCTCAAACAAAAGGCGGCTGGTTGCTTTGCGCCTACCTCTGCCCAAGAGTGCTGAGGTCTGCAAATTAAGTCAAAGTAAAAAGAGGTTGAGTTTTCTATGGCGTTGCTAATCTGTTGAATTATCCAAGGAAAGATCTTAACGGTATTTGGACATCCCTGGATTCCTCAACAAAGCAGTATGCCATGGTAATTTGCGATGGCATTGGACGTTGTCGTTCTATGCGGTGAACGGATTCAGAAATCTCCTTCCTTTCACTGAGCGAGGGCTTTGTGGTTCGAAATCGTAATCCGTCGCTTTCTTGCCATTCCAGGAAGAGGTGGAGGAGGCGGAGGAGGAGAAGAGGGCAGATACCTATTTCTTGTGCCTTCAATGCTCGCGTCTTTCAAGTGGAAGATCGTAAGAGCACCGCTTTTGTTGTCGTTGAGGCGACAGATGTGCGCAGTTGAGTGTGTGATACCGCCACTTCGGCTCATAAAACATATCTTCCCTTTCATTGGTGCTCTCAAACCACTTCTTTTCATTGCGGAGAACAATGAACACTACTGGGAAAGACATTTAACTGGCTATAGTTTGGGGTAGGTACGTTTACATGATTTTCAAATGAACACTAAATTATTAACAGGTTTGTTACAATGGAGAGACCATCCTTTCTGTGCCCTCAGGATATCGCCATGCAGATGCCATATACGATACATGTGGGAGATATACAGCCTTCAGTTTCAAGTGTAAATGAGAAAACAATGAAAAGAAATATCAGTTTTTAGGAATATTCAACAGTGAAATTTATATACATAACTAATCAAGTCGATTCATTTAGTATAGAAATCAGGATTTAATGTTTAAAGTGTTGCGGACTAGCTCATGACATGAATTTCAAAGAGCTACCACTTTTTAAGAGGTCTTAGCCCTTCACGAGACCTTTAAGCTATTCATTCATTTATTCACATAGATACGGGGGCTGTTCAATAAACAATGATCACATATTTTTTGACAACGTACCTTTACTCATCCTCATAATTTTGATGCTCCTTCTCAAAATAGTCTCCCCTAAATGTGACGCACTTATCCCAGCGTTTCTGCCAGTCTTCAAAGACATACTGGAAACCGTGTAAGAGAGATCCTTCAAAATTGCCTCCGCAGCCTTCACCACTGCTTCTGATGATAGATAATGCATCCCACGAAGGCGTTTCTTCAAGTTGGGGAATAGAAAAAGTCACATGGGGCTAAATGCGGACTATAGGGAGGGTGAGGGATGCACTTAACGTTGATTTTTGCAAGATATTCAGCAGCAACATTGGCAATATGCGGCCGCGCATTACCGTGGTGCAGAATCCATCCTGCTTAATGGAAATGTGGTCTTTTGCGCCTGATATGGACTTGCAATGTTTCCAGGACATCCCTGTAGTATTGACCAGTTACTGATGTGTGTGCAGGTACAGCATGCTGATTAACCATTCCATGAATATCAAAGAATGAGATGACCATAGCTTTCCCAGCAGAAGCAACCCCTTTTGCTTTTTTGTGGGTTGGTGATGAAGGAGATTTCCACACTGAGCTTTGCTATTTGCTCTCAGGATCAAAATGATGTAGCCAAGTTTCGTCAGCAGTGATTACGTTTGAAAGAAGCTCCGGATCTTACTCTAACATCAACTTTAACTGCATGTTACCTCCATTGCAGCGGTAGGCGATACTAAACATGTCTGAACTTTCGTGCTTCTAACAGGTGGGAACCAGGAGTACCAACAATGAAACTACTACGGCGTATTTGTTTCACATTAAGCTAACAGAATAAAATAAGGTTGAATTTTAGTGCGAAAAGCTATGACCGTAAAAGAATTATGATCATTCTTTATTGAACAGCCTTCGTACATCAAAACTTATGTATATTTTAATGTTATTTTCAGAGATACTGTTCATTTTATTCAATTTTAGTCTTATTTTTGTTTACCATTTTGAAAGTTTCTCTACACATTGAATTTATTTCTAATATTTTATAACTAAGTTCTTCAATGACTATTTTCGTAAACTACACATATGAACTTTTAACTCCGCTTTTACGTAGTTTTGGAGAAAATAAACCATTTTGTATACTAGATCTAATTAGCTTTAGAACTAGTTGACATAAATTTCTCTCATCGGTTTTTATTCTATTATTTACAAGGAGCTGTACAAGATTTCGTTCCACATCACATTTCTGGCAAGCCTAAGAGACAGAATCCATAAATCGAACACATAATAGTGAAAATCACCTCTTGAAATGCCGTATAAACTCATCCTATACAACTCACTTATCAAACCTATTGGGCAATGTGGTTGCTCTATATAGGGCTCTGTTGCAGCGTCACAAGTAAAAAGGATCCAAGTAATCCAAAACAGATACCTAAGATTGATCACAAGTGCCCCATGTTACGTTAGCAACACCACACTTCACAGAGACCTGAACATAACAGAAGTAATGGCTATCATGAGAACAAGCTACACCAGACTACACCAAACTTTTGCCAATCGTCCAAATACAATACTACAAGACATTTTCCTACATTCTCCTACACAATCGCAAAATAGAAGACTAAAAAGAAAACGACACAACGACCTGCTCATTTAATTTCATGTGCTTTGTTTGTATGGTAAAGTGTTTGTTTGCTTTGTGATTATAATATAATATGTTTGTTAATATTTAAATGTAACTAATGTAGGACTGTTATTGAACAGCATCCTAACACACGCTTCAAGTGATGTAACCTTACTCTTGCTCACAACTATAAGTACCATAATGTATTTGGAGACAATAAAAAATTTTTCATTGATTTAACCGAAAAATACATCATGTTGAGCAATTGAAAATAAGAATGAAAACGCTAATACACCTAAAGGCACGGTTTCTTACTTTAGCTCTTTAAAAGTAAAATACAGTCATTCTTGAGTCCTCCATTGATTTTTACTTTTGACGAAGCCTGTCATTTTTGCGAGTTCTATGATTGGCCTGCTAGACACCATATAGCATTCTTTAAAAGCTCATACCTTATGAAAACTACATAGAATTAAAGCAGAAATATGTTTAGTGATATAAACTCTTCATTTATGAATTTGGGAAATTACTGACTAATTTAATAACGACAATAATAATAATAATGGTGGTGGTGGTGGTGGTGGTGGTGGTGGTGGTGGCGGTGGCGGTGGCGGTGGCGGCGGCGGCGGTGGCGGCGGTGGCGGCGGTGGCGGCGGTGGCGGCGGCAAATTGTTAAAGTAATTTATATTTAAACAAAATTATAATGGATATCCTTAAACTGAGAATTCTCAAACTTTGCTACATTGGTGCACCTGTTCATATCCCCTTCTCGTTGACCTTGGGGTATAGAGGCGTTAATCGATTTCCCACTACATCTGCTCTAGCACCCCATGGGTAACCATTGTAGAGAATATAGTAAAATATTATTATAGATTGCCTGTGTAGAGAACTTGTATTCGGTACAATATCCTTATTATAACTCCTAAGAAAGAAAGGGTTATATCGATTTTCGTTAGTTACCTGCCGATTCACCACCAGAAAATGTCCATCGAAAGATGGCCGTCTGTCCACCAACGCAAAGAAAGTGCCTGATAGGAATGTGCTATCCTTACACAGTGGTACAAGGACTATGAATGTGTGTGACAGAGGACGCATGCTACATAACAAGAAGAACCGTTAAAAAAAATAAAGACATATGCCCTATTCACTCACTATACTACAACCAGAAGATTTATTCACAAAAGTGGAAGGTGTCGGAATGTTTTTGAATGATGTGTAGCTGATCTGACCTGAGGTGTCATAAACATGTCGAGGGAGAATGTTAGAACCTTCTCCATCCCCCTGCGTCTCATTCCCCGGGGACTTCCTTTGCTGTACCAAGCAGTACCTTCAGTCATAAGTGGTAGTGGTAGTCTTTGGGTCTACAGCAAATTTCACACATTTTGCATGGTTTTTCACACTCAAAATGCGACAGTTATGCCTATTCAATATGCGTGAAACATGACACTTAGCCTCATTGCTACGTTAAACGTGACTAATAAATCCATGACTAATAAATTCATTTTCCATCCAGTTTTCCATCGAACCTTATGTCACAAACCAAGCAATTAAAATTTGCGTGTTGTGGGCTATTATTTCCAATACTTACAAGTATATTTTTATCCTTGTCAGGCTTTTCTTTCTTGTGCCATTTATTTATCCACCTGATAATTGCTTTTGCATCCCAGCATCATGTATTATTTGTAGAATTCCTGAAAAAGTTCGTTAGCATTAGCATTTTCAAAGTTAATATAAACTTTATAATACTTATATAAAAGATACTGTGGAAATAATAAGTAAAGCAAGTCATATGAAATATATTCCATTAAATTTTGTCTTACTTTGGTGTTAGTACGTAATTACTCTTATGGCTTGTCCTTTCGCCTTTTAAATTCCTATACTTACGAAGAAGAGAAGGTGTTGTGCTCATTCCACAATTCGATACAGTATTTTACAAAAGTACGTATTTTGATGTCCTCTGAATACATTTTAAACAACCATTTTTAGAAAAGGGTCATATATGAGAGAGAGAGAGAGAGAGAGAGAGAGAGAGAGAGAGAGAGAGAGAGAGAGAGAGAGAGAGAGAGAGAGAGAGAGAGAGAGATCAACATAACTCAGAAACGATATATCAGTTATCTTAGTATATTAAAGATTTTCAAAAACATCTCCCACATCATACTAACCTTTATATAGCAAGATTTTCGAAAATTTGATTTCCTCCAAAGTGGTTCTAACGAGTTTAATTAAAAACTTGACTAGGGTTAACGCTTAAGCGTACTGCATTTTTCTACTACCATTGCACATACAAAAAGTATGAAACGAAACCATTCCCACAAACGTAGATAGAAGAAGATAGAATTAGATAGAAGTAGTGCTAACAGTAACTCGCACAAGAATGAATCGAGGCTATTTTGTAAGTTTTCTTTTTCCTTTATTTCTCGAGTTAACTTATCAGACAGAAGTGCCTTGTATTTCTGCGGTGCCACTGAAAAGAAACAATAGAATACATTTTTGTCACCGAATTGACCCTGAGGGATCCTAGATCGACAACTTTTGCACCTTGTTTGACAGTAGACGGCGATGAACTCTAAAGATAGGTGTTGACAGGAGTGTTGTGATGTGCTGTCCATATACAATATGTCAGAGCAGCGCGTAGCTTCTATGTTTCGATGTTATCGGACTGTTACCGTCACATGTGACAGAAATGTTTTGGCAAGCGTTTTGTATCTGTACACTATAAACTAAGCCAGAATATATACACGTGTTGATTTAAGACAAGATCCATTTAAAACAGTAGTATCCAAAATGGAGGGCGTAGCATTAGAAATTTATGTGGAGGAGGGCTTTCACTAGCCACTCGGAAAAAAAAGAAAAGAAAAAAAAAAGAAAGATCTGCTGTTGACTCTAATCTATATGGAAAGTATAGGATCCTGCAGAATATATGTTTTTAGCCCTCTTTGTATTTGTTTTCCAATACTTATACCTTCTGTTTATCTACTGAAGATGAAACACCCCAATGATATAAGAACTCCTCATAATTGCGCTACTATTACAGGTTTTCTTATGAAATTGTGCTTACTCTTGAGGTTGGCATGAAATGTCACTATTAATTTATCTACAATATTGACAAGAGCCTGTTATTTGCAAGAAATTTTCTCCTTCATATATTAATTTACATCATTTGTAAAAATATTTTCATATTCATCAATGTGAATTAGAATTAATTTAATTACACTTAGGTTTTATTAAATTTTACTTAGTTCCCATAAGGAATGCTGAACTCTCTGCTTTATTCTATATTATTCTAAATTATAAAGGTTTTGAGAAAAAAAATTATATTTCTGTTAGAACCGTGTGCTCTAGATTTGCAGAGCTTACTTTTTTTTTTATCTCTAATGGTTTACCAGATATGCGAAAGCCATTAAGAATAAAAAACTTTAGTGCAATTCCATTAGATTTCAATATATACCTTTCATTTTTCATGAAAATATCTTAAACATTTTAATCAAAATCTTTGGAGCCATATTTGAGAAAATCAGAATTTAGATAGTTTGGTTCCAGGATTTTCTTGAAGTGTCTTGTCGATCATTGGAAGAAGCTGAACATAAATTACAAACTTTCTTACACAAGCAACTTTAAGTTTTTGAGTTACGTTGTTCTCATATATGCGCGCGCACACACACGCACACACAAACACGCACACACACAGACATTTTCTAAGAGTTCTTTTTGGTGTGGTAGATAAAGTAAAGCAAATGTATGGGTTATGGTATTTAAAATAATATACTTGGAATTTACATTTTAAAAAATAAAGAATACCTGAACTGGACGATCTCTTTTAATTTCTGGGATAATTTTCCGTACATCAACATTTTAGTAAATACAGCCAATGCTTTGATATATATTGAGCAAATTTGTGATAGCTTTTCTAAGCTACATACATTCTCAAATTCGGTACATAATATAATAATAATAATAATAATAATAATAATAATAATAATAATAATAATAATAATAATAATAATAATAATAATAATAATGATGATGATGATGATGATAATGATAATGATAATAATGATGATGATGATGATGATGATAATGATAATGATAATAATGATGATGATGATGATGATAATGATAATGATAATAATGATGATGATAATGATAATGATAATAATGATGATGATGATGATAATGATAATAATGATGATGATGATGATAATGATAATAATGATGATGATGATGATAATGATAATAATAATGATGATGATAATGATAATAATAATGATGATAGTGATGATGATAATGATGATAGTGATGATGATAGTGATGATAGTGATGATGATAGTGATGATAGTGATGATGATAGTGATGATGATAGTGATGATAGTAGTGATAATTCTAATAATAATTATAATAATTATAATTCTAATAATAATGATAATGATGATAATGATAATGATGATAATGATAATGATAATAATAATGATGAGAATGATGATAATGATGAGAATGATGATGATGAGAATGATGATGATGATAATGATGATAATGATGAGAATGATGATGATGAGAATGATGATGATGATAATGATGATAATGATGAGGATGACGATAATGATGAGGATGATGATGACGATAATGATGATGACGATAATGATGATGACGATAATGATGATGATAATGATGATAATGATGATGATAATGATGATAATGATAATGATGATAATGATGATAATGATGATAATGATAATGATGATAATGATAATGATAATGATGATAATGATAATGATGATAATGATAATGATGATAATGATAATGATAATGATGATAATGATAATGATGATAATGATAATAAAGATAATAATAATGATAATGATAATAATGATAATAATGATAATAATAATGATAATGATTATAATAATAATGATAATGATTATAATTATAATCATTATCATTACAATAATAATTATAATTATAATAATAACAACAACCCATGGCGCGACAGCCCATAGACGGCCAAGGCCTGCCAACCCGACTGCCGTCCTTACGCCCAAGAACGCAAGGTCGATCATCCAACCGATACGCAGAGCAGATGTGGTCAACATCTCGGCATCCCTCAGCCGGAATGTTGGCTTTCTTGACCAGGACTGCTTGCCTATCTTAAGCTCCTCAATTTCCTCACGATGCTGAGTGGGCACCGGTCCTATACCCGGGACTTAAAATCCACATCTCAAGGGATGATATCGATCGCGGGCTGCATTCCATGGCAGGTAACCAAAGCATGATGCCTTAGCCCACTACAGCACTATATATATATATATATATAACGTCATATATATATATTGACGTTTGTTAATCTCGCAAAACATCGAGAACGGTTGCCTAATCGAAAATGATTTCCCTAATTTTGGGTTTGGAATACTTGTATAAGTCCTAGGAAGGTTTAAAATGTGAGGGGGAAGAAACCTCAACTGATAATGGGCCGGGTTATTAACGAAATATAAAAGTGCACACACAAAATTTTACGGAACACATACACCTTCCTTTATTTTAGACAAACAAAAGCATTACAAACTAGAAAGATATTTCATTCCTTGCCTTAGTCTTCAAAGCTATTTCACATACCACATTTTATCAAATAACGTTTATCTTTTGTTATCTAGACTCAATTATTGTTATGTAGCATGATATACCTTTCGAGGATTGGACACAAAGTTAATTTGATCACAGATCATTGTAGTCAAATATTGGTGAATCCTTGGACACCTTTATAATTTGTGAATTCGGGAATGTAAATTGAATTAACACAAAATTAATTGAATTCCTTTGTGATTGCGATGATTCCAGTGGATTTCCCTTTTGATTTTAAGCGTGTACAATTTCCCGTGTGTTTGGCCTTTGCGATGACCATAAATAAATCGCAACGGCAGTCTTTGGAAGTCGACCCCTATACTAGTACACGACTGGTATACTAGCAAAACCTAAAAAAGCCTATTTTATGCGCACAACAATCTTAGAAAGTTTATTCCTCCTAAAAATCCGGGTCTTAGTTGCACAAAAGCGCAGAAATCGTTCAGCCGACGAGGAAGCCTTCCCACTGCAAACTCAGTAGAGTGCGCAATATGAAGAAGAATTCCTGACAGGATTTATTGTCCCCCTGTGAGAGGAATATTCCAGAAATGAAGTTATATCGCGTGCAAGGACGTAAGGCTCGACACGAACCAGTTGGGAAACTGAAACCTCTGTTTTGTCCCTCCCTTCATGCACGAATACCCGCTACTTGAGATTGCTTATTTAGTGCCTTCTTTTTATGTCTCCCTGATGTACGAGAAATGCATCTAAAATAGCTATTGCATGGGCGGCTTTGAGTGAAAAATTGCAGAGGATTGTGCACGAAATATTTAATACGTTTCAGTTTTAAATATATAAATTAATGTTTCAGTTGAAAAATAGGAAATAAATAAAAGTGAGTTAAGAGTAAGTAATTGGCGCAGTGAACTTGGAATAAGCTGGGTTTGCCTTATTGACCTTTCGAACCACTTAAGTAAGAAATTTCAGAGAGCGTAACTTACTTTTACACAAATATAATATGTAAACATACATATTCACATCCACTTTGCCTGTAAATGAAAATATCTATGAGAAATTACTTTGTGATTGACGCTTTGGAGGGTGTTAGGTCAGATATGACCTATTTACTGTCAGATATGACATAGTCGGTATTGCAGCAGATGCAATGCTGTCGAACATTTAGTTTTGCAAGCCCTCTACACCCCCCCTGCCCTTAAAATCTTTCAAGTTCTGAAAATTGCTCGTAGTCTGTAAATACTCACTGTAAATGCAAGAATTATCGGCCGGAATAATTTTACTTTTTCTATAGGGTGAACCAAAAACTTCGATCCATTTTCGAGAAAACAAAATATTAGATTCAAACGAATACAAGTATTGTAAGCCATATGACATTGTCACACATAATCAATGAATGTTTTTTCTTAGTCTCACTCGACATGACCAACTTGCACTTCCATACAGGTTTCACAGCGATGCACTGCTGCCTCAAACAATTTGTTCATCATTGCAGGTGTGGTGTTGCGTATAGCCTGCCTGATGTGTCAGATCTGGGGAACGTAGCGCCCATATGCAGTATGAACCCCTGCCAATTCATCGACGTGGGATAGTATGCAAGTACTCCCGAACAATCAGTGTGAAGTTAGGAGGGGCTCCATCCTGTTGGAAAACCAGTTTCCAAAATGCCATCCTGCTGTAATTGTGGTTGAATGAACAGTTGTAGCATATTAAGGTCCGAAATGCCTGTCGCTGTTTGTTCTCCAAAGAGGAATGGCCCATACACTTTCGATTTTGTAAGCCCCAACCACACATAAACTTTTGGGGTGTTTCGTTCCCACTCCGTGATCGCATTTGGTTGTTCACCCGCCCACACTCTGTAGTTGTCACCATGCCACATGTGTGGAAGGTGGCCTTATCGCTGAACATACATATTTTGTAACAAATTGGCTTCTTCAACTGCCCTCAACAGATCGTAGCACATTGCTTCATGACAACCATAGTCTTCGCGTTCCAGTACTTTTGGAGGTGGTATGACCATTTTTTCAAAGTAAAATACAGAATCTTCCACGCTGTTGATTGTGGTACACCCAACTCTCGACTTAAACTCCTAGTTGATGCTTTCGGACTTCTGTTCACATCATCAATTATTACACCTGCTGCACAGTTTCACTGGTCACCCGGTGTCTAGCCGAACGTTTCACGTCTTGCAAACTGCCTGTTCTTTGAAATGTCTGCATCAGTAGTCTGATATTAGCCCTTGTAGGACAGGGTTTCTGGAATTTTCGATCAAAATCCGCTTGAACCTTCTGATATATAATTCCCCTCAAACGTGCAGGAACAGCAGTGATTCCTTCTTCAGTTGACAGCATCTTTCAGATCTCCTGTAAAACAAATTCAAAATTAACGGTTTCCTCAAAAATGGATCGAGACTTTACGTTCACTCTGTAGTGAAAATGCCTATATTACACCCAAAAATTTAGATTTAACCGGAAATATGTTTTGGGACGCCCCAAACATAAAATAAAGTGCTTTTAGAAAAATATAGCTCCCTCTCTGTGTGTCTGTCTGCTGTCATGTCAACGAGGATTGTTCAATTGAGCTCGGGTCAAGGGAGTGGAGGGGCTTAAATGGCATTTTCGTTGCCATAACAACGGGCACAACACGCTCGTGCTAAAAATACGCTGAGAAAGTTGTCAGGATTTAAAAATTGAGACAATTTATATACAGTAAACATATTCACGTTCAAGTTCTATATGGTACGTAATAAAGCGTTTAACAGCATTGTATTTTTCATTGTTATTAGTCAAACTGTAGAATAATTTTCAGCTATTTCGTAATCAACTACAGTGGGGGTGGGGGAAATGTTTATTAAATTATTAAAAGAAATGCACCTGTTTTAGGATATATATGCATACACATAGTAAGATTTATCGTTGATTTAGATTTTAAAAGAAAACAAGTTTCATTATTCTATCAATAATGTGGAAACAAACATATAATTATGTATTGAATTTCAAAGTGTTTACAGAGCATTCATACAGGTGATGAACATCGTTAACTATGGACATACTCAATGGATAGAATTATAAAATGTTAATTAATGTAATAACTTAAACGATAAGTTAATTTAATTAATAATATTGTCGCGAACCCGATCGCGATAAGGCGGCTTGGCACACAATAGACGGATAGGTTTCACGGAGATAACGAGCTTGCATAAACAGATAGCGCCGGCAAGCAAGATAACTGAGACGAAGGCCTCGCCGGGTAGATTAAGTTACGTTTCTTGAAGGTGGTAGAATGTTCGAATTATGTAACTAGATGACTTGTTTGCCAGAAACTTCTAGTGATTGACATAACAGTCTGATAATCATGAATGGAGATATAAAAGAGATTGTGACACGCTAGCAGGACAGTGGTAGTTGTGAAGCAGTTGTTGTGAAACCAGACAGCTGGAAATGTTGTAACGAGAGCTAATGTAATCAGCTGCAAGTGTTTGTTATTGTCCTCGACCTTGGAAGTTTGTTTGATGTAATGTTGTTACGTGAGAATTGGACAGTGTATTGCTACGAAAATAAAGGAGATTTTTAATTTCTGCAACTTGGCCTTTTAATTCTACGAACCCACAAAGTTACAATATTAATAATTTGGAATACCTAAGACCCTTATATACCTTATTAACTGAATGTATGAATGTAAGGCAAATGTTAAGATTGGAAACCGAGTATCAGCAGAATTCCCCACAGCAAAAGGACTAAGACAAGGTTGTTGCATGTCACCTACACTGTTTAAAATATTTATAGAAGGGGTGTTGAGAAAGTGGAATAAGTCATGTAGGGAAATGGGACTAAACATCAATGGCCATTTATTGCACAATTTACTGTTTGCAGATGACCAGATTACAATAGGACAGGTTAAAGATGATATAGAACATATGACTAGAGCATTAATAAATGTATTTGAAGTAGGCGGATTAAAAATAAATGTCATTAAAACAGAAAATATGGGTAATAGGAGGAAATTCGGAAGACCTGCAAGTAAATGATTTGGTAATTAAATGTGTCTGACAATTTAAGATATATAAGCATTGGACTTGTGAAAAAGATATTACAAATAGGGTAAATTGTGCAAGGAAAGTGATTAGAAGTTTGAGCAGTCTTTTATGGATTAGGAATTTGACTAGGAATACTAAACAACAAATTCTAAAAAAAAAAAAATAATATTAATAGAAAGTACACTTATATATGGGTCCGAAAGTTGTACATTAAATGTAAGAATGCAGAAAAGAATATTGGCGACAGGAATCTATGGACTTCGAATGAGTATGAGGATATCAACGTTACAACATGTTAGAAACGCCTACATTAGACATAAAATGGACGCACTGGAAACTGTTATAGACAGAATGCCCAGTAGAGCTCTACAGTGGTGTGGACATGTACAACGGATGCCGAAAGAACGGTAGCCCAAAGAAGTCCTAAAGTGAGAAGTACCAGGCAGAAGAAAGCGGGCAAGAACCAGAAGATCGTGGCACGAGGACATATGAAGAAAAGGGGACTGGAAGGACAAGGGAACAAAAGGAATATCTGGAAAGCAGGAACCAAGCGTGAACTGCTGTAAAGTGGAAAACCGATAAATAAATAAAATAAAAATATTAATAATAATGTTCATTCAGTAATAAGAGAGAATAAAATTGAATATGGATTTATTTTGGGAAGGATAACTTTTGTTTCAGCTTAATTATTTTTCCTTAATATCTTTTGGTCTTCATAATCACTCTACTGCATAATGAACAGTGTTTCTGCCTTTACAATTTTAGTCATGCATTTACTCATATTCTTAAAAATATTCCTGCCGAAATTGTTTAGAAGTATATTTACGAGAACGCTTGGTGTCTACGATACCACTTCAACATACGGCTATTTAAGGAGTTCAATACATAAACGTTCAAGGTTACAAGACTGTTAGGTAAGCTCTTCTATATCGGACACTTGCGCCCTTTTTGAGTTAAGAGCTGTTTGCAGCTAATCAAAATGAGTAGTGGGTTAGTACACCATTTCCATTTAAAAGTGTGTGCAAGTGAATTTTTTTAAAGTTATATCGGACGATGAATGGAATGGGTGAAATGATGCTCAAATGGGCCCAGGGTCCATGAAGCTTAGTTACCCGACATTCGTTTCTTTTAGGATAAGGGGAAACACGGGGATAAACCTTATCCAGGTAACTCACCCTGACCGAGATTGGAACTCGGGACATCTTGTATGTGAGGCAGACATGCTACCATCTACGCTATCGAGGCGGGCGCAGGTGAATGTATTTGTAGTGCCTTAAGCCTCGCTTAGGGTGTACGTTTCCCCATTTCAGGAAAACACAGTTTTTAGCTTTAACAATACTACAGTAGTAAATGCATTTTCTATTTTTGGAAGAGAAATTAACTATTTTTAGCGAAGATGACTTGAAGGTGGTATCTACGGTAAAATATCTTGGCGTTATACTGGATTGTAAATTAACATTTCGATCACACTTTGATTACATTGCTGAAAGAGCCAGCAAGCTCCTTGGTGCTCTCGCAACAACAAGAAGACCCACCTGGGGTCTGAATTCTAGTATTCTTAAAATTATATATCAAGGTGCTGTAGTGCCCCTAATTTTGTATGGTGTATCTGCATTCCAGGATGTTCTTAATAAAAAATGGGCAGTTAAAAAACTTGCACAAATTCAAAGGGGATTCCTCCTTCGCATAATTCGAGGATATCGTACAATCTCCACTGATGCAGCTCAGATTATAGCTAACATCGAACCTTTGGCTCTCACTGGTTTATCAACAGCAACTATTATGAATTTAAGACATGAACGTGAATGTGCGTCTTATCTGTCTCACTTAAAACTACAAATTCCGGAGCATCCTACCACCGCAGGACACCCATCAAGTTTTGTAACCTGTTTAAAGGAAATATGTAATTTTCATGATTATTACATATATACAGATGGTTCGCTTTACCGATTTGAAGGTAATATATCTGCAGTAGGATGTGTTTTTGTTGTTTATGAAAACCAAACGGAACTAACTCACTCCATGTTTAAATTGTCACCTGAATGTTCTGTATTCCAGTCGGAGCTCTTAGCAATTAAAGAAGCTATAAAATGGTGTACTTTTAATGGGAACAGTGCCCGTATCCTTAGTGATTCACAATCAGCTCTACTCGCTATTAATGATAAATACAACTTAAATTCATTAGCACATGAAATCAGAACCTTGCTTCAAAACCATCCAGTACATATTTGCAGGGGATGGCTTAAAGGACACAGTGGAATTTTAGGTAACGAGAGAGCTGATTGCTTGGCTAAGAAGGCTGCAGAATCCAATCTTCCTGTGACATACTCTTTATGTCGTATTTCTACTGTAAGGAGAATAATACATCAACATATTCTTGAAGAATGGAAGCAACAATGGCTAACAACCCCAAATGTAAGTTTAACAAAAACATTATTTTTCCCTAGTGTATATAACAGAGGAAAATGTGAAACTCTTGTACCAAATTTTTTTGACACAATTTTTAAGTGGACATGGTAAATTTGGTGAATACTTATCACGTTTTCACCTAAAATCCAACCCAGAGTGCATGTGTGGTGAAGAATTTCAAACTGTGGTTCATCTCCTTTGCTGTTGTCCCATTTTCTGGAGAGAAAGACAAGAATTAATATTCAAGATAGACTCTCTAGGAACTGAATTTTCTGCTCCGCTCACATCTTTGCTAATGAAGCTACAACAGTATAAGTACTCCATGATGTTTTTAAACTCAGTGTTTAAACGTCTGAAATAGTTTAAATTAATATGCATTAGATTAAAACATAATTTCTTCCTTCTAGTATTTAAAATATTTTTGTTAAAATTGTATATTTTATGTATCAACTCTAACCCTAATATATCACTGTATAAAATAGGGTTCAATAAATCTGGATAAATAAAAAAATACCGCAAATTGGTGCAAATATTCAAATAAGACAAGTTTGTCATAAATCATCTGTATCAATATGAATTCCATAATATGCTTTCAGCTTTAGTTAGAGTACGTCTTGAGCGCATGAATCCATCACTTCATAGAGAATAGGATAATAGACTTTGTTTCGAAACCATCTGTATTCACGTAATATCAGTCCGTCCTACTGCTCCTGACGTCATTTTCCTTCGCTTGTAACTTCAGATGGGCAATAATGTAACCCACACACGAGCCTTGATTGCGAGTCTAAAACCATTCGGTATCTCCACCGTTGTTAAAGCACTTATTACTCGGATCTATACTATAGCAGTAACTAAGATGACAGTGAGGTATTTTAAATCTTTGTTTCGGTTTGGTCTCAGAACTGCCAATATAAGAAAATAGATTTCCCGGTATTGGCAGGCGGAACGAATTAGTTTCAAGGCTATGATTGAATTACTTCGCTAAAGGCGCATCAGCTAGCAACACATATAACAAGATTTAAAATGCAGGTTTACAGTTATTAAAACAGACATTGGGGCAAGAGTATATATATTGGCTTAAAACGAATTTGATGTACTGCTAATATCATATGACATATCCGAGTTACTCGCATTTATCTAAAGGCATGCAGGGAATTGAGCATTGTAGTTTTGAAAAGCTGATGTTCAACAACATAATTCACAACGATATACACGGTGTTCATTTTTATTCGTTATTTCCCGCCCACCGATTGAACAAGAATGACGTCATAGTTGACTGGTGAGTCTTTCTTGAAATCATAGTGCCCTCTACGGTGAAGAAGAGGTAATTTTTGCGGAACAGCAAGCAAATTACAGCGCTCCCTGTGTGGTTGCTCCTGTAACTAATGCAACCAGCTTCACCTGGATATGAACACAGACCGTATCGACTTCATGGTTGAATGCTACCTTCGTACCGGCATTACAAAAGTGCGACATATAAATATAGTTTAAACCGCTGCATAGAGGAGTTTATGCAACGCTATCCGGCATTCAGACAAATCCCTCGGAGCGTAATGTTGTGAAAAGTGTCCGGGTACCGTCAAATTGACATACTTTTGTTTGCAACATAAACGTATTACGTTTTATTAGTATACGATATAAATTGTTTGTCATTCTCATCCTCCATACAGCCCTGATCTGGCGTCCAGCGACTACCATTTGTTGCTGCACTTGAAGAAACATCTGGGTGGTCAGCGTCTTCAAGACGATAACGAAGTCAAAACAGTTGTGATACAGTGGTTAACACGTCTGGCGGCAGAATTTTATGAGGAGGGTATTCAGAAACTGGTGCCACGTTATGACAAATGCCTCGATATTTACGGAAATTATGTATAAAAGTAGATTAAGGTACAGCCTTTCATGTAAAAATAAAATTATTGCGATATCCATGCACGTCTTTTTTTTAATTCCAAAACGGTATTGACTTAAAAAACATGCCTCGTACATTAAAACTTCGTTAACTAGGACCACTTTAACCCGTACATCCGGATACCCCGGACCATATTTGAAAAAAAAAAAAAAAAAAAAAAAAAAGAATTGTGTTGTTAAGCGTAGTAAATGGAAGATTCATTTTACAGATGATAAATTACTATTCTCAGAATGTACATTACTCGAATTCTCTTGCCAGTGGACGAATTCATTGCACGTATCCCATGTGCTTGGGACCAGATCGGAAGAGAAACTTTTACAAACTCATGGAAAAAGTTGTGGCCTGATGTGTGTGATTTGCCAGAAAACGGGATCGAGGAAGCAGAAAAAGAAGAAAAAAAGTAGAAAAACCGTGCGGAAAACGATTTTATAGACATGTTTAAAAATATCGATGGCGGTTCCAATGTTGATGAAGACATTGGCAGTTGGTTGCATATCGACCATGACACAGGTTATAAACCGATTGCTAAGGAAGGCATTATTGCATTATGCAGTGTTATTGAAAATGAGAATGTTTGAGTATTTAGATTCAGGGAGTGCTAATGAAGCAGCTGTGGTTATGACTCATGCACATAGAAAAATTGATTCTTTATTTGGAAAGTCAAGCCGAAACATTCCCAAATGAACTTTTAATGTTAAAGCAGTTGCGAGATTACGCTGCTCATAAGCGATGCGCCGATACCCGAGACGGTAGAAGCTCTTTCTCTCTCTCTCTCTCTTTTTTTAACGATGGACTGACTAGTTTGTAGCTATATTTTATACGATGGAAATACATAGGTTATTATGTTATTTGATGAAATTAATCATTAGTTTACACTAGCCGTGTATAGCAAAGTTTTTGAATAGAGTCAAACTGAAGAATTCAATGCCACGGCCAAAATTTGAACGACGGATCTCTCCGTTTCCGTCCAGTCGCTTTTATCCATTGAGCTACCATGGCCTACGTGCCGTCGCGACATTAAATTCTCCAATTGAATCATATTTTCCCCCGGTAAATACGTAACATAGGTTACTACAGTATATAATATAAATTTTAAGAGAGGCTTTGTCTGCTTTACAGTATCCTCATAGTACCTGCACTATTTATCATGTTGTATGCTAACAACTAGCACTCTGTATGTTGGTAGGTACTGGACATGAATGCTAAATGTGTTTGTTAGATTCAGAGGACCGCAAAGTACACATATCCGGTGAAATATCTACATCGAATTTTCGGGTGGAATGCAATACTACTTCTAGGAAAAGAAAAAAGTTAATAACATAGAAAATAGCATCTGCAATGAAAAGCATATTTTAAGAGGAAGCGAAAGATGGAAGCCGGAAAGCAAAACGGAAAAGGAATACGTGAAGAGAAAACAAGACAGGAAACAAGACCGAATGCCTTAAGCATGTCGTGCACGCGTCGTTAAAAATAAGCAACACAAATATTGCTGAGTTGTGATGCTGCACACACAATTTGCTACAGCACATCAATCTTAGAACTCATCTCCATAGTCAACCCATAATTTGTCATATCTGCTGCGCCCTCCTCAAGGTAACAGAGGTTCACTTGTTTCTCAACTCCTCCTAGTTCTTCAGAGTTGCGAGAGTAACGCAGTCCTCATCATCTTCTTCTCCTCGTGCATCTTCTTATTTTTTATACTTCTTCTGCTAGTCCTAATTCCCTTTTCCTCCGGTTGTTCTATCTCTTTGCTGTAATTCTTTCTTCTCTTCTTGTTTTGTCTTGCTTTTCACTCCTTTTCTCCTTCCTTATTTTCTCCATTTTCTCCTCCTCCGCTTTCTACTTCTTCCGCATAACTACAGAACCTCTCTGTGCGAGCTGCCCCAATTTCAAGCATTGATTTATCTCACAGATTCATTATTTATACAGAGCCTTTTACGAAGTAAATTACTGTAAAATCAGTAAGTATTTAATCTCGTGGGTAACTAAATAATTTTGCTGAATGCAGAAACTTCCCCCCCCTCTCTCTCTCTCTATACACGCACAAACGCACACACGCACACACACACACACACACACACACACACATACAAATTCACAAGTTTGAGGTTATGATTGGACATTTGTGCTTCGTAAGTTGACACATTGGAGGAAATTGCACAAATGAAGGGCGACCAGATCCGGAAATCGATGTGTTGTACGACCTTTTGAAATTCTCTGAATCAACAAAGAGCATTATTACAAAAAAGTACTGCAGCATCACTATATACGAAAATGTAATTGTTTCCCATAACTTGTAAGGTCAAAAATGATTGCAGAAGGCAATAATATTTTTAAAGCAGACAAAATGCAACTTCAATGCCCAGTCAAGGGCAAGGCACTTACAAAGAATGCCAGAAAACCAAACTCTTATGCACATTTTCAACTACAAACTACAGGACAATGATCAAACAGAAAACCCAGCAAACGATGCGGAATGTGGGAGTGGAGGTCGTCAACCTAAACTGTCGTCAACCTAAACTGTGGCTGAAAGATAAGGAGCTGCGTGTGAAAAATGTAATGTTCTAATAAACTCCAGCATCGTGTAGTAGGTATATGACGTTTCGATTTTAAGTCTTCCGTTCATTAGATACCTTTTTTAAGGATATTTTTCCGGAAATTTTGATTTTATGAAAATGCCTCAGATTTTAAATATTTTCGTGACATTTCAAGTGCAAACCGGTAAACTAAGGGAGAGACAAAATAATATTAGATACAAAATGTAAATCTCAAGCCACACAGTTTATGACAAATGCTTTATGGGGCTATTGCCTAGCAACACCTCTATGTGAATAAGGCTCTCGCTTTAGCTACTGGCATACAGCGAAAGCGTGAATGTGAATTTAAGGTCTATCTCTATTAACAAGATAAATCCACAATAGTAAGTTCAGTTAAGAATAGTATGTAGAAGAATGTGTTGAGAAAATCATGCCAATTTAATGCAACCGATTATTTTATGTGTTCATTTAGATTAAAAGAAACTACATATTGCAAGGAAATTCCTAATAAGGTGACCGAAAGGGTATGATGCGAAGCCATGCTAGCAAGCATATAAGGAATGATTGGCAGCTGTCTCATTCTATGTACACAAATTAAACACGCCTAAAAGCACGTGTAATTCTTTTAGTCGCGGATATGTTTTTTAATCTTTAACTATTACAGCTTGGTGAAAGAAAAACAACAGCTGTGGAATAAAGAGGAGTGATTTTATTGCATCACGCACGCCGTGTAATCGCCAGAAAATCAGATAATTGATTGATGTGGCTCCATAAATTATCGAGGCAATTGTATGCATATTAAGTAAATTACAGTGCTGGCCATATTAATTCACTTTGCCTGGTGTTCATACTAATAAGTAGAATATTGCGCGTGGTAGCGTAGTGGTTAATATAATACTGGAAAAAAAGGTTTTAAAAGTAATTTGTTTCTGAGTCATCGATTATCATACTTCGCCGCAATTGTTGTTACCAGCTGCCATTCTAAGTAACACGCAAGAAATTTTTTCGACCCCAACATCTATCTAATGCTTAGTACCGTCCATGGATCCATATCAAGTGTAGGGCTGAGAAGAGCAATCCAGGTAGCTAATTCTTATTGCAATAAATGGGGTATGAAAGTGAATGAAAACAAAACCAAGATGATGGTCTTCAAAAAAGGATACAAATTGCTTAAGGATGAGAAATGGGATGTTAATAGAAGAGAAACAGAGGTAGTTAAGGAGATTTGATTATTTGTGGACAAGAATGAGTTCAGATAGCAGCTGGAAAGAACAAAAGGAGATGACTCTTGCAAAAGGTAAAGAGGCCAAGAAGGTGATAAGTTCATTTTTTTTCGTAATTTACGTACTCCAACGTTAAGTCATATCGGACGATGAATGAAATGGGTGAAATGATGCTCAAATGAGCCCAGGGTCCATAAACTTAGAGTTACCCGACAAGGGTAACTTGGATAAGGGAAAAACCCGGAAAAAACCGTATCCAGATAACTCACACTGACCGAGATTCGAACTCGGGACCTCATGAACGTGAGGCAGACATGCTAACACCACGCTACCGGCTACAGTATACTGCCAGATATAAATGTCAAATAGTTGGAGAAGATTTATACGGCATTAGTAGAAAATAAAACGTTACATGGATCAGAGGTATGGGGAGTAGATGAGGCTTGGAGGGAGACTGGTAGAGTGCTAAGATCCTTTCGTAATTATATTTGGATTACAGAGAGCATCCCCTAGTGGGGTAACACAATTGGAACTGGGCAAGCATTCTACTAAAATTAAAATCTTGTCAAGGGCAATGAAATATTTATACAGAATTGCTGATTTGGAAGATGGCAACATAATTGAAGAATGTTTTCATATACAAAGGAGAAGTAACTGGGGAGGGTATTGGGCACATCAAATGAATGACGTGTTGAAGCAGATAGGTATGGGTCATCCTTGGATAGATACGGGGTATGGGTATAGAGGCTTCTGGAAAGAAGTTGAAATTAGAAGATATTGACAGACAAGACATTTTTTGCCAGTACAAGTGTCAAAAGCTCACTGAGGTTATATCGAGAAATAAAAACAACCTGTGGGAGGGAAGGACATATACACATATGTAATAAGTTAGGGCGAGAAGGTTTTGCTTGGGCAAGAAAAGGAGTGAGAAATTTGAAAGGTATAGGTCAAGAGAGGGAGCTAGATAAATGACCATTGTGTGGAGAAGAGAATGCAGATTTCCGTTGTATATTATATTGCAGTCAAACAAAGATATAGGGAGAGCAGGGCTGGCTATGTAAATGGGACAGTTTGGGGAGTGAAGTAGTAATTAGAAAAATATTGTCAGTAAAAGGGGAAAAGAACTGGAGAAATATAAGGGATTATTTACGGAAAGTTAAAGTGAAATGGCTAAGACAGTTAAGAGAAAAAATGTAGAGTAGGATAGGTGAAATGGCAAAATGTATAAAAAGGAGTAGAGAGCCTCCAATAAACAAAATCCTACAGTTAGGTGTATGGGGACCGAATTATTATTCAATGGCAGGTAATATGGTAGGATTTTCAAGATTTGGGAATATATGCCGCTTTCCATAATGGATTTTTTTTATAATTGTAATCTTGATATTGTATTTCCATTTGATGATGTAAAATGAAAGATGAGAAATAAATTACAAATTACTCTCTTACTCTAGTACCGTCCAATACCCATATGTGATTGTTATACTGTGATCTCGAGAAAGAAAGGTTAACCATGAACCAGCATCAGCAAAGAAACTTATTGCGACAGAGTGACACAGCTACAAGGCGCAATGATATGAGCTTGTTGGGGAACGAATAAAGACTCTACAACCTATTGGGTATTTGAAAACTCAGGATACATTGAATCTGACCAAACATCTACCTCTCTTTATTAAAGGATCCGGTCTATGTAACAAATTATAAACGTAAGCGAAGAGGTCACCCGCCTACATCTTTATACCAATCAAATTAATTTTTGCACATTTCAGTATTTGTTAAACCAGTAGGATGAACAATGCTACTGCTAGGAGACACTTGTGTGACATTAATATTTGATCGAATACTGATTTAACCCACAGACTTTCAGATTAACGTAAAAGACATTCAATTAACTGAGCCATTTGTAACCCCGCAGAATACAGGTCCGTAAATCTGAAAATACTTTTACGTTAACTGACAATTTTTACTTTCAGCTACTTATAGTGGAAATACATTAACGTTCGTTTGTGTTAACATCTAAAAAAATAACATTCTCAAGTGAAAGAGAAATATGAAACAGAAAACATATAATGGAAACATAAATTTAAATCCCAGCCTCTTCGCTAGGTATCAGACATTTAAAACACAAGTAGGCAAATAAGTAGGATGCCTACTGTCTGAATTATGTACTTTATATATCCATATAAACCTGAACCATTTCAATAGGTCATAACTTTTGAACATAATAGGACACACGTGCAACTTTGGGAGATTACATTATACTATGTACATCTTAGAGAAAATGTTGAAAGTGTCCTCCACCAGCATCTATACATGTTTGCACTCGTCTCACCATATTTTCTGAAGTTTAGCGGAGAGTATCCTCACCAATGTTACCTATTTCGACAGGAAAAAAATCCGGTGAGGTTAGGTCAGGGGATCTTGGGGCCACAGACCTTTAGAGATTATTCGATTATCAAAGAAACTGGTTACAAGTTCCATGTGTCATTGGACTGTACAATAATAGGCCATGGACAATTGATGTTCTCAAGGAATTCATTCTAACCGAAATAAGTAACAGTGGCGAGGATACTCTCCGTAAATCTTCACAGAATATGGTGAGAGGAGTGCAAACATATATAAATGCTGGTGGAGGACACTCCCAACGCTTTCTCTGAAATACAGATAGTGTAATGTAATCTCCCAGTTGTGTATTATATTATCCCAAAGTTGCACGTGTGCCCTATTATTGGTTCAAAGGTTACCTATTGAAATGGTTCATGTTTATATGGATCACATTAAATAACAGAATAATATATATTGAATATTTTCAGAATTACAGTAAACATTATATGCTTAGAGCCGAAAATCAGTTAGAGAATATAATTAAAATTTTTAGTAGTCTGCAACAAAGTATGGTTCAAAAATACTGGACCAGCATCCTTAGGAGCTTTAGAATTTATTTTCTTTTTTACTAACAAATGAGAACACAGGTTACTGCTAAAACATGTTACCACTTGGCGCTTAACGTGGAACAAAGGTACACTACTGCACATACTTAGAACAAAACACAACCTAATCCGTTTAGTCGAAATGTAACTGGACTTGCTTTCGAGAACAGGAACTTTCTGGATATGGAAACTACTGAAAACAGATAAAACAAATTATCGAGAACAATAAGGGTGCCACAATGGATACTGTTCTGCATGGGCAATTGTTTTGCGGTATAAGATGCAGAACCAGACGATTGGCTGGTGATAACAGTAATACAATACTAGAATTTGTGAACAAGACATCACTTTCAATATTTTAGATAACACAATAACAGCCTGCTTAATAAACATGTTTAGAAATACGCCTAACCAGCTTTAATTAAACTGAATGGATGACATAAAGAGAAGAGTTTGTACTACACGGCAAAGCGAGAAAGCGTATCGGGAAAAATTCGCAACACAGATGTTAACTTGAGCTTATCGCACATACACGACGAGTGCAGTGTATGCATACTTTGTTCAGATCTAATCATGTTTTCTGGACAGCAATGTGTCATGCATCAGCAGGCGCAAGAAAAGATATCATATAGACACACGCAGCTTCCAATTACTCTATTTCTGTTTAGTAACTTACTGTACATAAACTTACTAATATTTCACTCTTCTAATCGACCAGATAAGACCCGATAAGGAACGATCACAGCCCTGGTCACCTAAAGGTCGGTACGCATCAACGCTCTGTCCAGTAATACAAAAAATTATCGGACATACATGAGACATAGACTTTCAGAGTATAAGAAGTTCCCAATACAAAGAACCGAAGCAAATACAAGAAGCTGATAAGCGATTTTTGAGCAATGTATCAGGAATAAAAAATCCAGCTCTGAAATATATATTTTAAAGACATTTAATATCTATAGACTTAATGACAGAACAATTGTAAGTAACTTACTTGTGAAAAATAAGTTCTTAGGACTAACAAATAAAAGTTTACCAATAGAAAGTAAGGAATGATATGTCTTCATATATCTATATGAACTAGAGTAAACTGGTTTACAAACTTTCTGTAATTAATGGAAGAACATGGTAGGTTGGGATGAAACAGTTTCTAATGTGAACCATTCTGTTTGAGAGTTGACAGAATATAAGAAAATAACTAACTCTCTGATAAGCTCGTATTTCCTTCAGATTTACCGCGTATAAATATTGAAAATTGTCCACTAGAATTCAATTATTATCTTTTTGAATTAAGGTGTTTCAAGCCTATTTTCGGGGCACCAAAGCATTAACAAATATAATTTTTGCTTACAACATACAAAGTGATTATTGCATGGAGTTCAAAATGTATACACTGTCATTAAATGTCTCGTTTTCCGATACTTGATGTACAAGAAATAATCTGAGTTGTACATAGCAAACTGGTTTCCATTTTCGACTACCCACTCGATGTTTGCCTTATAAAGGAAAAAGAAATGCAGAACGCCCAGCACTTGGCTCGCAACATCAGCTTGCTCTTCAAAGGACCGGAACTTGTCAATAACGACCCAACCCATGACGGCTGTGATGATGATTGTGCTTTATTTTTAATGTAAGTAGTGTAGTAAGGGTGACAGAGCTGCATATTGTAGTTTAGTATTCTAGGCTTGGTAGTGGACATACCTACCTTACATCAAACATAGAAAATTATGCACCTAAAACAAAAAAGCTAAGAGGCATGAATAATTACTTGAAGCATACCAAGGTAGGAAATATAGAATAAAAGAGAAACTAAGTAAAATAGAAGAGAAAACGAAAACATACGGAAATAGTAAAATCATGTCGTATAGAAAAAGTATTTTGGAACTATCTTTTTTCATTAACGTCCGGTGAGGACATATTGGACGATGAACGAAATGAGTGACTGATGCTCATATGAGCCCAGGTTCCATAGAGCTTAGAGTAAACCAACATTCATCGTTCAGGAAAAGGGAAAACACGGAGAAAAGTTATCCAAATAACTCAGCGTAACCCAAATTGTAACTCGGGACCACTTGAATATGAAGCAAAAGCTCTATTACCATCTACAGAGACGGGCTGTTGTAATCATTGTTAAATGAAGCTAGCTAATTGAGGAAGGTTATTAGCAAGCGGACCACATGGGGTAGTTGGGAAAATCTCATCGCAGGGATTAGACTAAACAAGAGGTCGAAGGGTCAGTGGTTAGGAAGATTACTGACTGGAGCAAGAAAGATTAGAGCAAGAGAGAACTCGGAATTTCAAAGCACATTAGCCAGTGGGAAAACATCTTATGTACTATAGCTGAAAATTTTGCATTTGTTTACAGGGTGTAACAGCTGGACAACTCCGAGAAACCTTCCAATTGTGGTGTTCAAGTTGTGCAGTTTACTGTAGTCGGTCTGAGCAGGTGAGAAACATGTGAATTCAGATTTTGGTTCACTAAGATCTCGACAAAGTAGCCGCTGTTTACCGAAAATATTATTACAAATTTCTCCATTGCAACTTCAATAATAAAGTGAACTAGTTCAGTTTGCTCTCAGACTTCGCTTAGCTCACACTGACATCTCGGTGAGTAAACATTTCCACTGCACGTTCGCTTCTCTTTCTTCCACGCCGTAAAACAAAATATGCCCGACGTAGTCTCTTCTTTACGATAATTCATTCTCTGAGGGGGGGGGGGGGGGGGGGGGAGTTTCACTCTTGCAGTCAAACTGTCCAGCAACGCAAAGAAGGTCCCTGAAAGGAATGTGCTACCTTACAAAGTGGGACAAGGACAGCGAATGTGTGTGGCAGAGAACGCCTGCTACACAAGAAGTAGAACCGTTAAAAACATGCCCTATTCACTTTGTACACTAAAAACCGAGAAGATTCATTCACAAAAGTAGAAGCCGTAGGAATGTTTTTGTATGGTCTGTAACTGTAATGACACGGGCTGTCATAAACCGGTCCAGGGAGGTTGTGGGAACCTTCGCCAACCCCCCTGCGTCTCAGGCCTCGGAGGCTTACTCTCCTGTGGAGGACAGTAGCATCAACTGCATGACACCAAGTTTATCAGAAACCTTTTCGGAGAACAGCGTTTTTCTTCCCTAACTCGAAAAAGAGAAACTTCTGGAAAATTTTAGTTGTCAGGTGATAGCGCTTATGTTTAGGGTAATGTTTATTTGTTTACAGTTCCGGGGAGGGGATCCGTTCTCTTCAGCTGTCATGGTGCGGCCGCTGCGGACCCGTGGTACCTCTGACGTTACGAGAGGAACATCGGGCCGAACATTCGAACCCCTCCCGAATGGGGGCTGTTCGGTTTGGGTTGGACTTGGGGGGCAGTGTGTTCACGACACCCGTGGGAGATCGGGTAACTCAGGCCAGTCCTCGGCCACCGGGATGAGGTAGAGTGTTGCCTAAGAAGTCCCGGGTACTGGCCTGCATAGCAGTAGACGGTATGCTAGATCACCAGGCTGGCCCACCGAGGTTTTCGGTAGTCTTCTCTGTGGGGTTGACGCGCGAAAGTGGCGTATCCACTTCCACCCGTCTTGAGATGGGTGGGGGCTTTTTATACTAAAGGTATTTACCCCTGGGAGGAGCCCCGGAGTTTTCCATCACTCCCGGGTTGACAGAGGCCGGGGTCTTCCTACCTTCGGGTAGACCTCGTTGTACAAGTTCCGACTTCTAGGGTCCAGCTTATATCCGATAACCTTATGCCAGAACCACTTATGTTGTTAGTCCAGCACTGGAAGGGATTCGTTATGGAAGTTCAAACTTCGACTATTGTGTCTATGCCCAAAGTGCAGCACCGCCGGGAGGATGAGGCGAGAGGAGACAGAGAGGAGACTCGGCTGTCCCAAGGAGCAACAACAGTGCAGAGGGTAGGCTCCTACTATTAACCAGTTGGAAACTCCCCGGCGAACAGTACAAACGGCATCCCACCCTATTATGCTCCGCGTACGGCTCCACTACACCGGGTTTGGAGATCGGAGACCATATTACTGGAGGAGGAAGCGTTTACCAGGAGCGTATCATCCTACCATGCAATACTGAGACACCCGCCGACACTTCTACCCTGAAAGAGACCACCAGATGAGAGATGATTGAAATGATAATAGAGATGAAGTGAAGGGACAGGAAATTCGGGGATGCAATTATTCTTGGTGAGAAATTACCTTGTGATTGACGTTTTTGTTGCTCGAGGTTGGCTTGGTACACTGTCTGTTGCCACATTTACTCGCTGTCCGTCCGTCCGTCCGTCCGTCCGTCCGTCCGTCCGGATGAATGTAAATAATATCACAGCAACATAAATTCTAAATATGGCACTTAGAATTAATAAATCCTTATGGTATTACTGTGTATAACATTTCCAAATATTTGGCTTAAGTAAAATGAATGCAGCAAAGAATCAGATCCGCACATACCAAAACAATGGTAAATTTCCGTGGAAAGCTTAGCGCTTGCAACGCGGATGACGTCATTCCTCTGACGACAATGCATCCTTACTACCTGACTGGAAGAAGACCTGAAGAGTCCCTGCAAGCCTCTAACGCACCACCCAACTGTCAATAACAAGGAAATGTCTCACAGACACTAACCTAAACAGCATTCGCCTGGCGAACCGAAGAAACTCATGGGTTGGGTAGGTCGGCGACGGGAATCGAACCCTAACCTCTCGAATGCGGGCCACAGAGAAACCACCTGAGCCATCCCGCTCAGTATATATCTATACTCCTACACAGGAGAGAAAGTCTCCGAGGCCTGAGACGCATGGGGACAGGTTTATGACACTCCATGTCAGTACAGTTACAGACCATTCAAAAGCATTCTGACAGCTTCTACTTTTGTGTATGAATCTTCTCGGTTTTAGTGTACACAGTGAATAGGGGGCATATTTTTTAACAGTTCTGCTCCTTGTGTAGCATGCGTCCTCTGTCACACACATTCGCTGTACTTGTCCCACTGTGTAAGGTGGCACATTCTTTTCAGGGACCTTCTTTGCGTTGCTGGACTGTAGTTCTTGTTATGTTTCATTTCCATCTTTTGTTCTAAGTTTTTTTCCAAATACACAAACTTTGTATAATTCTTATTAAATTATATTAGATAAAGTTAACATGAAAAATTCAATGCCACGGCCGTGAAGATCCGTGGAACCAGGAGATCCGTGGTTCGAATCCCGGCCGTGGCATTCAATTTTTCATGTTGTCTATCTATTAAAAACCTTTGCCTATATAGGGCTAGTGTGAAGAAATGATTAATTAAAATTATCTTTTATTGTTTGTCATTCCAAATATCCCACAAATCTTTTACTTTTACTCCATCGAAGGTTCAATATGTAGGTAATATGTAAAGGCAAATCAATAGGCAAAGTTTTCTGAAACCATGCTGTGCCTGATATAATAGGCGCGCCTCTGTATCGTGCTGGTCGTGTGTCTGCCTCACATTCAAAGAGATCCTGAGTTCGAATCTCGGTCAGGGTGCGTTATTTGGATATGTTTTCTTTCCGAGGATTATTCTTATTCTAAAAGATGAATGTCGTGTTGCTCTAAGCCCCATGGACCCTGGGCTCATTTCAGCAACATTTCACCCATTTCATTTATCGTCCCATATGACTTAAGGTTGGAGGACAGTAATAAATGCTGAGAAAGGGTAGAGCCAGACTGAAAAATTCAATGACATAGCCGGGATTTGAACCACAGATCGTCTGGTCTCCGTCCAGCCGTTCTAAGCCGTTGAGCTACTATGGCCAACGTGCCAAGATGACATGAAATTCACCAACTGACTCGTGTGTTTCACGGTAAACCACTAGGAGTTCTCATAAACACATGAGACAACTACCTTAATGGCGACTTACTATGCTGTAAGTACTTTAAGGCCCGGGCTTTATAGTTCGGACGAATATTCGGTACAATAAATGTAAATTAATCGTTCTTTCATACTAGCCATGTGTAGGACGCAATATCAAAGGGTAGATCCAGACTGAAAAATTCAATGCCATATTCGGGATTTGAACCACGCATCTTCTGGTCTCCGTCCAGCCGCTGTAACCACTGAGCTACTATGGCTAACGTGCCAACATGACATTTAATTCTTCAACTGACTCATGTCAGTAATACATATCAGTAATAAATACTGTTATAGTAGAGTTATTCAGCTGTTTCTCTCGCACAGTTTCGTAAAATAGTAAACAAAGGTTGCTTCCATGCTTTTTAATGAATTCTTAGAACATTTCTTGGATGTTGCTATAATAATGCCTCCTCTCCAATTCTTTGCAGTACTACCAATTATCCAGTATGAGATTTGTGGTTTTAATGTTTTGTGAATGTATATTGGTCCTGTTTTACAACGTTTATTCAGTTTATAATATCAGTGTTCACTTATTCTAAGAGGAGATTATTCTCTTTGTTACTTTCTTTCACAGTTATTGGATCAGTACTTTTTATAATTTTCAGCAATCCATTTATTATTTTCTTTTTCTGTTGTCTATAAATCTTTCTAATATTGGCGTTTCCAATAAAACCTAAATAACATAATAGTTTAACTATGAAGCCTGACACTTAAGTACTTACACCGTAGTAAGTGCCACAAAAGGTGCGTGTTCATAGCTTATGGGAACCCCCAGTGGTCTACCGGAAAATATATGAGTCAGTTGGAAAATTCAATGTCATGTCGGCACGTTGGCCATAGTAGCTCAGTGGTTTAGAGCAACCGCACGAAGAGCGGGAGATACGTGTTTCAAATACCGGCTATGACATTGAATGTTTCAGTCTGGATCTACTCATTCAAACCTTAGCCTACGCACGGCTGGTGTGGAAGAAATGATTATTTCTTTCTAATATTGTTTGCATTCTCTTATTAATTTGGTTTACAATTACCTCATTCTTTTCTCTTATTTCTTTCTTTCGTGGCTTTTAATGCTTTTAATGCTTGGACGTCTGAGAAGTCTGAGAAGCATTGTGCCACTTTCTTCCTTCCTTCTTTACTTATTACTCTTACACACTTTGTTAATACTGTATACCAGGACTTGTTATATAAACAGATGACTGTACAAAAACTGTATACCGCCGAGTTGAAACTATTCCTTGGAAGATGCGTACTACAGGACATGAAGATAAAACAGTAAAGTTTCAAACGGACATCTTCAGAACCGGAACGAAATGTTAAGTGAGAAAATTGTATGATTATTGTACATCTGGTGCATTTGTTTCTTATGCAATGTAGTACAATACGGTAGCGCCTATTACTTGGCGTAGGAATGGGGTGAAGTTGTAAAATATGCATCCTACACTTTCCTTTAATGTAAAGAGCGTGTGTTATTTTGTCTGGCTTAGTATGGAGCGGCCGCAAATAAGATTACAGAGTCCGGAGCAATATCCTTCGACAACAGCAAGCCTGGAAAATAGTAAGGTAGTCAAGTATAGGGATGTACGATCCATTCCTTATAAGGATGCCACTTCCTGGGGCAGCTTTTGACACCAGAAAGGCTAATGTACTCTAGTCATCGGGCGTTTGGCAGACCTCTATGAGCTGTAAAGGCTAAATTAGCCTAATCTAGAACTGCTACTTAGAAACACAGCGAAAATATCCTGGATAATAACCTTGAGATAAACACAAACATTCTGGTACCTATATACGAGGAGTTTCTATTACCACTTAAATCTGCTTTAAGAGATTGCTCTGTTTTAAGCGTGTCTTAAAATTATTGCCAATGCATTACTTTCACTTGACTTTTTCTAACGATTCTCAACACACAGTCCTTAAAAACGCTTATTCTTTTTTCGACTTCATATTAATCTACACAAATATTTTGGAATGCTTTATTACATAATATTTCTCTGTATTTAAATGAGAATAGGAGAATGAGAGAATATGAGAATAGGAGGCCTAAGCAATAGCCAAATCTTTAAGAGCTGGTCTTTATGAATGGCTTTCAGTTCTCTTTGCAAGAGAATAACGATTCTCCACTTAAAAAGCCAGAGTAATTTAAGTTTAAAGACCAATAGTAAGGGCAGTCAGGGATATGGTTAACACAACAGTTATGCCTGTAATAAACTTGATATAAATTATGTGCTTTAACGTGAACTAAATTTATTAACCAGTAAGATTTTGTGATTTTTCACGGTTTAAAAGTTATGCAAACGTTATTTAGAATGAAGAGAAATTTCAAGGTATAATTTTATTTCATCCTTTATATATCACTATATATATATATATATGTTGTTAAAATATATATGCATGTTCAATAAAGAATGATCATAATTTTTTACGGTCATAATTGTTCGCACTTAAATTCAATCCTATAATATTATGTTAGCTTAATGTGAAACAAACACGCCGTAGTAGTTTCATTGTTGCTACTCCTGGTTTCCGCCTGTGAGAACCAGGTAAGTTCAGACATATTCAGTATCGCCTACCGCTGCAATGGAGGTAACATTCAGTTAAAGTTGATGTTAGAGGAAGATCCGGAGTTTCTTTCAAACGTAGTCACTGCTGATAAAACTTGGTTACATCATTTTGATCCTGAGAGCAAACAGCAAAGCTCAGTGTGAAAATCTCTTTCATCATCAACCCCAAAAAAGCAAAAGTGGTTGCTTCTACTGGGAAAGTTATGGTCATCTCATTCTTTGATATTCATGGAATGATTTATGAGCATGTTGTACCTGCACACACATCAGTAACTGGACAATACTACAGGGATATCCTGAAAATATTGCAAGTCTATATCAGGCTCAAAAGACCACATTTCCATGAAGCAGGCTGGATGCTGCACCACGATAATGCGCGATCGCACATTGCCAATGTTGTTGCTGAAAATCTTGCAAAAAATCAATGTGAAGTGCATCCCTTACCCTCCCTATAGTCCGGATTTAGCCCCATGTGACATTTTTGTATTGAAGAAACTTGAAGAAATGCCTTCGTGGGAGGCATTACCCATCATCAGAAGCAGTGGTGAAGGCTGCAGAGGCAATTTTGAAGGATCTCTCAAAAATGTTTTCCAGCATGGCTTTGAAGACTGGCAGAAACGCTAGGACAAGTGTATCGCATTCAGGGGAGACTATTTTGAGAAGGATCATCGAAATTATGAGGATGAATAAAGGTACGTTGTCAAATAAATTGTGATCATTCTTTATTTTTCAGCCCTCGTATTAAAAATGCATTTTGTTAAAATATATATAAAATGTTTTGTTAAAATATTAATACCAAGGTTAAATGAATTATGTTAAGGTCCATATGCATAAAAACCACGGTGTTAAAATGCATGGTGGAATAAAGGGACGGGGGGAATTGCAACTCAAAGTTATGTATATGAAAATTGTAAGATTTTTGTACAGTATTATTATGAAAATAAGTTATTATTCTATTCTATATCACAATAGTTATTGATGATACAATTGGGAAAAGAGAATTTTATTGTTTGAGCAGGATAGCTTGCGGAACAATCGAAAGCGAATAGAGCAATTCCTGCGAACAGAATAAAGTTACTTTGAACACGTGGGGCATATAGTATTTTGTAGACAGTACTGAATATTTATAGATATATCGTATATAAGAATTAGTTTGTTTTAGCTCTTTCGGAGACCTGAAGCTTAACGTGATGCGATGTTCAATTATCGCCTTGCTTAATATCAATTTTGGCAACATGAAGAAGCTTTCAATATAAAATCTTACATAAAATAGGCAATGAAACTAATAAAACTAAAATAACCTAGCAACACTTTAATGTATTAATAGGTTAAAACCTTCACAAAAAACTTGTTAAATTATTAACGGGTTACAAGTTTCACTAAACCTACTGTACTTTTGAGGAAATTGTGATGTTTATAGTGCCATTTAGTGAAATTTAAAATGCGTATTCCCTGTGTAGAGGGATGCATTGCTCGAATTTGAAAGAATCTGAGAGGCGGTTTTCTTCTTGTTTTCGATGTTATTATAATCTTCATTTGTATATGAATGTTACATGTTTCTTTAAATGTGACTTACAGCCGGATTTGTTCACTGATATCCTTTATTTACTGGCCTATCATTAAACCCAAGATGATTAAAAAGTCAATTCTTTACTATATTTGTAGGAGTTAATTTAACTTTCTTCCCACAACAATGAATATCTTCTAACTAAAAAAATAAAAGATAATATAATTAAAGCTAATCTAACTTCATAAGAAATTGTGTGTGCATAGTTTACACGCTCTATGCCATTATAAATAGCATATGCTTCATAATGGTTCCAGACTTACTATGTTTTGTTCGAAGTGGCTGTTAAAAATCACAAATAGATGGAAAGAAATAACATTTCCATATGCTATATCATCTCGCGTCTTGTGCTCTGATTTTTTTTTCTGCTGGATTTGATTGTTGGAGTGGGTAAATCTAATATTCGAGAGTGACTCACGGATTTAGGCTAATACACAGATTTGGTGCATCAGCTAAATCAGCGTCATTCACAACTTAGTTAATCCTGCATGTTACATGAGTACCTCTATTCCCTCTTCAGTTTTCTTTTTCCGTTACCTCCTTAATTTCTTTCTTTTTTATTTATTTTCGTTCAGACTGAAGAGTTTCTGGAATCAATACTGCATTGATTCATTAATAGAAAATGTAGTCAATGTCTGTCAAGAATTATGATATAGTAACTCTGTGTGTTCTAGGATTAGGATTTCATTACGGAGGGGATTCGGTACGTAGGCCACCATTTTCAGCCCATTGTTCCTATGCCCCCAAGTGGGGGCACCCCCGGGAGGAAAAATGAGGTGAAGGAGACAGAGGGCGGCCGACCCAATGAGCCACGACAGTACAGAGGGCAGGGTACCTACAGTATACCTGGATAGAGATTTCCCCCGATAGACCAGGGCAACGAGCTGGCTCCCATACAGCGGGACGGCAACGACCCCAGCAGCCGAGCCCTAAAGGTCTCTGGCTGGTGGTCCTGAAATGGTCCCAACAGAGGAGCGGAGACCGGCAACTGACCTACCGGAGGAGGAAGTAGTTTTCCTCAGAGCATATCATCCTGCCATGCACCGCCGAGATACCCGCCGACATTTATACCCTGAATGAGATCACCAGATGAGAGATGATATGAAATGATAATGGAGATGAAATAGCGGGACACGAAAGTCGGAGGATGTAACTAACCTACCCAGCATTCGCCTTGTGACCCCCGAAAAAAAAACCATTGGTCAGGTAGGCAGCTACGGGAATCGATCTCCGGCCTCCCGAAAGTGGGCCACAGACGAAACCTCCTGAGCCATCCCGCTCGTTGAGCCAATAACGTAAGTCTCAACTCCTTTTTTTGCTTATCTAGCGTAAAGTTAATCGCAACCACTTTGAATAATGCAAACTTAACAACTAGAAGTTGTGGAAGCTTTATATTAAAGAACTTTGACACCACCAACTATCGAGGTATGAGCGATATCGAGGTTCCAACTCTAATATATATTCAGGCAACTTTATGTGTACTAATGTATTCAGAATACACCTGTTCACTTAAGGGAACTTGGATATATGCCACATTTACTTAAGTGGCTGAGGTTAAGCCTACGATGATAGCGCAATTTTTTTTTAGCCAGTCACATTTCGATGGGCATGTAAGGCATGCAAGGAATCACTCCTACGCAATGTGGAATGCTGGTAGTTGAAAGAGCCGTTATATAAATTTAAAATCATAAGCATCCGTTCCCTATTCTGAACAACAATATTTTTCTTTGGTTCCTCTGTGACTGGCTGTAGTTAAACAGAATAAATACGTATGTGGTGACCTCGTCCTACGTAACTTAATTCTAATGAACCATAGAACACTTAAAAGTTGCAAAGCTTTTATTTCATCTTTCTCTCTATGTGTAACTCAGATTACGTAATTGTTAGGCACTGCAATATCTTCTATACAAATAGAAGAGTTTTGACAAAATTTAAAGGGTCATTTTCAAGTCCCAAAGAGTAATATTTTTTGTGATTTTTCAACTGGTTGATTTTGTATATAGTATATGTTAACTGCATATTACTATGGATGGCTTTGCCATGTACATATCTTACAGTTTGGATATTAAATGCCTCCCTTGTCTAATTTATGTAAAAATCACTTTTTCATTTCTATGCTCATTACAGTTAGTCTTTCTCAACATTCGTCATTGTGATTGTATGTTATAATAATAATAATAATAATGATAATAATAATGATAATAATAATGATAATAATAATAATAATAATAATAATAATAATAATAATAATAATAATAATAATAATAATAATAATAATAATAATAATAATAATAATAATAATAATAATAATAATAATAATAATAATAATAATAATAATAATAATAATAATAATAATAATAATAATAATAATAATAATAATAATAATAATAATAATAATAATAATAATAATAATAATAATAATAATAATAATAATAATAATAATAATAATAATAATAATAATAATAATAATAATAATAATAATAATAATAATAATAATAATAATAATAATAATAATAATAATAATAATAATAATAATAATAATAATAATAATAATAATAATAATAATAATAATAATAATAATAATAATAATAATAATAATAATAATAATAATAATAATAATAATAATAATAATAATAATAATAATAATAATAATAATAATAATAATAATAATAATAATAATAATAATAATAATAATAATAATAATAATAATAATAATAATAATAATACAGAAATATCGCACAAACATATTAATAGTAGAAATAATTGAAGAATATGCCTCCAAACTCCACATGATTAGCTTATTATTGTTTATTAGATTGAGAGATCTACATCACTGTAATAAAGCATGGAATATTCTTTAATCCATAACTATATGACTTTATTCTAAAGCCCATCGAAGTAAATGAAAATGAAATATACTTTCATATTAATAAATCAATAATATCTTAATATTTTCTGACTTAATGTAAATATGCCTGAAATTAAATCACACACGTGTTAACGCAACTATAAATAGCCTAATACAAATATTACTTTACGTACCATGTACGTAATAGATAGAGATGGTACTGCATTTCAACCGAAAATTTCGATACTCAGATTTCCCTTTAAAAGTATGACGTAATGAACTCCAATACGAATGGTTCTTTAAGTACCAAATTTAGTATTTTATGTTTAGTATTTTCCAAAATACTACAACACATAGATTTGCATGGAAATCCTTCACCAAAATTACACTTTAATGAACACAATTAAGGAGTATTTCAAGGAATTCAAAATTTTGAAAAAATTTCCATGTGAAGTGTAATATATTAAACATTTTTACTGATAAAGTTAGTTAGTTACTAACACTCCCCACATGGCAACCTTGGCCTTCGGGGTAACCTCACCCCACCAAGTGATGACCGGACCCATTTCTCAGGTGGAGGCACCCAGAGGGCGGTGTCCATTACCTCCGATGATAGGGTGATAGTGAAGATGGCGGTGAGGTGAGAGGACCTACAATTTTTACCGTGGACTCCGAACCACGTTGGGCATAGGGGATACTTCACGTGTGCTAGACAGAGGTGAAGGCGTGGATAGGGCCGACTTAAAATCGCCAACCCCAGAGCCGGGAATCGAACTCGGGACCCTTAGAACGGGAGCCGCGAACGAAACCACCGCGCTACCCCGGCGCCCTTTTTACTGATAAATGAAACGTATATCTTGAATTTTCTGGGTATAGCCTGTGAAGTCCTCTTTATTTGGAAGGAATTTTATATTACCTTGTATAACTGCTATAAAATAAACAATGCATTTAAATTAACTTCTCGCTGTCCGTTATTACTGTTTGGATTGTTCAATATTTTCGCCATTCTTTTGATGTACTCTTGACGATCAGTTTTACTCGTGGTTCCATGAAAACATTGTGAATTTTAAGGTGGCATTTAGCATCCAGTTCGTAAACAAATGATAATCGTTATTCGCTTGTGTCTGTAGCGAATCCTGTAACGCAGTCATTTCTGCGAGGGTTTATCTCGAAGCAGACGGAAATATAAAGCGTTTTAAAAACAATTTGTATAGCCAGAAATAAACGATAAAAGCTAGAAAAGGACATTTAAATGCAATAACTAGATTTGTTTGTTCACAATTTTATAGTATTAAAATAATCGTACTCTAAGGTAGTCTTTGAATTCAAAAATACGAACAAGATAGCTTGTCTAAATGCCGCTGCATTTTTAGCCTTATTTGGGTGAGCTTAACAAGAAAACAGGATTTCCTAGTTAAAATTTAAAGTTGTGTGTCAGAGTTTTGTATGTTGGACTGGAATACATGTGTAAAAGATATAAATTACTGCCAGAATAATTAAATAGAAATTATGATTTTATGAAAAGTGATTGTGTATAGGCTCATAATTACAATAAGTAATCTTGATATGCTAAAATTAGTCCATAATGTAACAAGTCCGTATTACGGTCATTAGCTAGGCTGAAATGTATCGCTGGATTAAGCTGAGATTAGCAATTTCACATATGGGGAATTGCAGTCAAGACTTACGTAAATAAAACTAGGAAGGAAATAAACTTATTAATATTGTTGCGAGGCATTGTTGCGGCGGGCGAGGTGCAGCGTGGAGACAAAAGCTTGCCGAAACAGAGAAAGAAATAGACAGATAGATGTCTGGAAGTTTCTTCCTATCTGATGCTGTCTTGATTGTTACAGAGCGTTCCACTAATTTCTAGAAACAGTGACTGGAGATATAGAATTGTCACTGCTATCAACGCAGTGGTTCTGTTGTTAATGGAGTTGTGAGTTGGAAGTGTAGAACTGTTAATTCTGGACCTTAGAAGTGTACAGCGAGTGATTTCGTTCGTTTATGTGTGGTGAAGCAACCAGAGACTGGTGTGTGTACGACACGTCACTTTTAGAACCTGCAAGGTTTGTACAAAACGTTTTTCTACTGAAATAAAGAGCATTTTGAGTTTCTCCAAACTATACTTTTAATTCCATGGACCCACAAAGTTACAATATTGAACAAGTCAGAGTAAAACTTGTGTTTTAGATACAAATTTCCTAGTAGCTCTAGGTTAGAATACTTATGTAGTAAGTACTGATATAATTATAGCACTTAATATTCTACCAATGTGATTAATAGAGGAAAATGATAAATTTGGTTGATACCTCCAATTGCTCCAATAATTGCTGAAGAAATAATTATTATTTTAATATATAAGTTATTTGGTAGATATATATTCCTGAAAGTCACATCTTTTCCTTTCAGTTTTTTTTAAGACATGACCAATTATCGGCACTCGTTACGCTTTAAGACCTCGCTTGAGTAATAATATAGCTTGGCATTTTTGCAAGTCCTACACCGCATACTTTGCCGCAACATTCCAGAAACTTATTTCCAAACCGTTATATAATTCAAAGTTACAATTTCGAGTGATAAGATTCATAAGTAGTTTAATCCTTCAACCTCAGTTGGCAGCTCACTTCAAATAGATAATCATTGGCTTTTATTAAATGCATCAGTCAACTTGTATAGTTTTCTTTATCTGTTCTCACACCCAACTGCGTATTCCTTTACATAGAGATCCCATAGTTCATCATTGGAGTTGTTGGTAAATAGATACATAGAGGAACGAGATAGTATTCAGCGTCATTCGTAACACTCAGATCAGTTCGGCATCGAAGTAAAAAACGAAAAGAAAAACCACTTATGTGGAATTTGGAAACAAATTTGTCAGTTGTGTACACGCTGTGTTTTCTTGGTTTCATGAAAAATACTGGAATATGCCATATTTAATCTCCTTCTAAAGATATACCAAAATAGGAAACCTGCTGCTTGGTACTTTATTTAAATGAAAACCCCCTGTTCTATTCATAAAATCCCCTTTTATTTTGATCATAGCGTTCGGTTATGAAGCTCACAGATGTGAATATGCAAAATTAATGTGATAGTGTCATACCACCTCGTATAAAACATCACGCGTCCTCTTTGCTCTAAAGAGGGTATCCTAATTGTCAGTCAGATTCGTGGTGGGCCAACCGGGCTTGGCCTCCATCCACAAATGGAATGACCAACTGAATCTACAACGCAGATGTTGCTGATCCATT
Organism: Mantis religiosa; assembly: GCA_030765055.1. Lineage (NCBI taxonomy): Eukaryota > Metazoa > Arthropoda > Insecta > Mantodea > Mantidae > Mantis > Mantis religiosa. Next base: position 63,594,536 of record CM060949.1, read on the forward strand.
TATACCCACACAGTATGATGTCTGCATTTTCGTTAGCTCTTAGTTGCAAATTTAAAAATTTGTTTGGGAATCCACAGAAGCAATTTGGTTAACATTTTCAAGAACTTTACAAAAAGAAACAAATTACATTGAATTTTTAGCTTCCTTCACATGTGTTCATAGGCTCTTTAAAGCTTCTATACTTGACCATTTAACTACCCAAGAGCAACAGGACTTCTTTCTTTTATTTGTCTTACGCATTTGAGCATTTGAAAGTTATCATGTGAAGCAGTTGGTATCCAATAGAGATGGTTAACTTTCACTGGTATATGGTTTTTGAAACACTTTTCAGTTGCAAGGGATAATGGTACAATTAACTCAATATCTGAGGATTAAATTGTTACACAATTATATTAAAAGCTTAAGCTTTTTTTTTTCTGAAACAACAGAAAAGCAAAGGAATTTCTATTGGCCCTGTATATTAGAGCCTAAATAATGAGTTCTTTTTTCCTTTTCAAAATTACGATTTGTGCATGGTTTGCGATACTTAATAAATTAGTATAGTAAAAGTATTTGTTAAAATACATTTGAAGATATCTACATGGAATTTAGAACATTATTTAGATAAGCGTGTGGAAAATGGTGAGTAAATTTGGTTGAAAACTGCAAGATTTAGACATTTCACTGAATTTCACTGTTAAGCGAAGAAATGACAGCAATGCTGTTGCACGCTTTCAGATAAGACCCTTTGTTTTCGAAAACACAGATATCCAATTCGAAAGCACATTTATGTGCCTTGCTTCGAGTTACCCTTTTCACTCTCCCATTTATGTGACGTAAGCATGGCGTAACAGCCCAAAGTGGGTCTGAACCTGACCACCCGACTGCCGGCGTCAGGCCCACATACGCAAAGCAGGGATGAGTGATCAACCAGTCGATACGGAAAGGAGATATGGTCAGCACCTTGGCACCCTCAGCCGGAAAGTTGGCTTTCTGGACCAGGGTTCGTTACCTAGCGTAGTTCCTAGATTTCCTCATGATGTTGAGTAGGCATTGGTCCTAAACCCGGGACTTAAAATCCGCACCCACTAGAGGTAGGGTCCATTCCGGATAGGGAATCACAGCACACGCTCTAGTCCATCACGCCATGGCGCAGGACTTCCAGAGTATGTAGCAGGCTAAAATAACCTCTAGATCGTTTCTTTTAAATTGAAAATTATACATGGGTCATTCAAATATTAGTGGCAACACTGCATTTGGCGCCATCAGCGGTAAATCATGTAATCTGATAACAACGAAAAATAAGAGCATCCAATGCTTGTTAGCTGTGCATTTGAGGACAATAATTTTATTTAATTAAAATACATTTTTAGTAAGTTTAACTGTAGGCTGTTAACTATGGTGCTCATATGTTTAGTAAATACGAACAAAGATGCTTCATTAAAATTGATGTTGCAAGAGGTATCAATGCTCGACAATGCCACAAAAATTGTTGGGAGCCGGTGGTAGATAGACTTTACCATATCATACCTGGCTAGGTGGGCGAATATATTTCATAGAGGAAGAGAATACGTTCATAAAAACATGGAGCTGGTAGACCACAATCAGCAAGTAATGATGTGCATGTGAATGCTATTAGAGTACTGCTGGAAGAACATCGTTTTTGGACAGATATGAGAACATGCGTTTTCGACCTTTTTGCGAAAATGAAATTAACACTTAGAGGAGTTCGTTTTATAACTCAGACAGGTAATTATAGCAGTGGTAGAGCAGTCTGTTGGAATATTAGGACAACAAGATGCTGTGGACGGCTGCCTGATTTGTGGAGGCGAGTTCCTCACGTTGGAGGAGATTACTTCTAAGTACTGCAATAATGTAACTGTTCCAAAAATGTTTTAATTGTTGTTAATTCAAATGTTTCCACTGATTATTGAATGACCCAAGTATTTATTTTAGACTGAAAGTAAAGCAAGATTTGATATATCTAAAGCGGTCGAACTTGACAACTTATAAACACCAAAATGTTTTCTCTATAATAATGGAAATTCAAGTGATACTTTGGGCAGGAAAAATGGAATGCTACGTAGATTACATTACATTGTATTGATGAAATTGACACATACTTAGAATATGTAAGTGTGAATTTACGCTTTCCCATTCCAAATTTAGTGCGGAATTTGTCAGAGACGTATATTTTAACCTAAGTTATATATGTGTCAACGAGAGAAAGCGGATTACATATCATAGGTAACTCAATTTGTTTGCATCTACAATATTAGGGAGTTTCTAATTGGAATTTTTTGTTTTAGTACCTTTTCATACTGATTTCTTTGATGGCCTGAAGCTATTAAATTAATTACACTTTCTACTGTGTACTTTAAGATACAGAAGCATTTTATTCCACCCAAAATTCTGATAACGAGTTTTCATCGGAGCTACATGATTTGAGACCTTATAGATTTTAAAGGGGCATTTTTAGAAATACGTGTGTGTGTGTGTGTGTGTGTGTGTGTGTGTGTGTGTGTGTGTGTGTGTGTGTGTGTGTGCGTGTGTGTATGTGTATATTTTACTAAAACATTGTCAAGTTTGCAGGAATGCGATCGTGCAATTTTAAGTTTCTAAAAAATGACCAATGATTTTGGTTGAAATACCATATATCAAGATATTATGAAAAATGACGTATCTTGAATTATCTGGGAATAGCTCTTCATTCTAGATGACATCTGTACATTTTTTATTCAGAGTTCAAAGTATTCCCATTCTTCTATGCAACCAATCAATTTTGGTATTCTCTTTTTCTTCCACCTGTCATTCAGATGCATTCAGGTTATGCATAAAAATGCCCTTTGTCATTGTTTTAATATAAAGTTTCTGTTTTGTGTGTTATTTACCTATTCTATAGTATATCAATCTTGTTACTTTCCTTGGCTGGTTGATTTTGTTCTCAATTTTATTTTCACACGTATCGGAATTGTGATTGTACCTGAATATTTAAATGGTTGTTTCTGACTTTTACGTACAATCAAATCTTCTCCCTTTCCCTCCAACTACCATATATTCTGTCTTCATAAATAAGTTTCAGTCGTGTACACTGGATTCCTGAATGCATTTTTAAAAAAATACTTTTGAAAATTTGTGGATCTTGCTCTACTCGTGCTGTTATATGTTATCGCAAAAAGCAGATAATGTACCTAAGATATGACCAATAATATGATGTAATGTAATGTTATGTGAATGAAGAAAAGAGGAACTCGACGTCACTCACTCGCCGTCATCTGGCAGGGATCTATTACGGGGAAGGGATGAAGTGAAAGGGAGCAACAGGCTGGCAGAGGGCGGAGTGAGCGGAGACTCAGATACGTGCAGAAGTCTTTAACGATACTCGGCGCATCATCAGGGTTTCTCACCATCACCCAGGCAGAAGGCGATGAAGCGATCGTAGCAGCCTGGGCAGCTGGTTGAAGGGGAAGCAGGTGGGAAGAAGGTTTATATAAGAAGGTTTATATAACGCAAACGCTGAAAATCAAGCTCTAAGGAATTAAAATGAGAAAGAAAAGGAAAGGAATCCAAGATTTAAAGAATTCAGTCAGAGTGGTTTTCAATGTGGATGCCACCCGGTACCCCCAAAGCGCGAAGCTACCTCGCTCGGAATAGGCATTAATATTTATTGCATCTTACCATAGTAATTATGTATAACGAAACGTACTTCTTTCTCGGAGGGGATTCGGCACTGCGACCACTCTTGGCCCCCAAGTGGAGGCATCCCCGGGAGAAAGGATGAGGCGAGAGGATTAGCATTTATTTTGTGTATCTTCTTTAATTCACATGACACATTTTAACTCCAATGTCAGCAGATTAAAGGTGAAAAAAATATTACAGTTATGATAAATGACAGTTCCTTCTCTTTTAGGTCGACAGAATACCAGTTTTATTAAACAGAAATGAGAGCGAAGTACATTATAATTATACCAGTGCACTGACTCGTAAACCTACACATTGATTCCTTGTGTGGCTTCTTTCTCATCTCATCCCTTTCTCTATTCAAATTGAACCGGCTCCACATCCCCTTTATTATCATGGCTTTTATGAAAAGCTTAGTGGTCGCAATCAATCATAATCCATCATTCCCTTTATGAAAATGGCTGCTGCACTCTCCGCGGCTTTTTTCGGCAGAATATGAAACAAAAATTCGGAAGTCCTGGAACGTTAATGTAAGAAATCAACAGCAACTGTTGCTGTATGATTGATATAACATGTCTATAAGGTTAGTATTTCATAAGAACTAGTTGTCCTTCTCCTTTTCCTCCCTTCTGTGTGCTCCTCGTGTTTTAATTCCCTCTGTTTAATATACTGTTTCTTCGGACGTGCCTCCCTTATTTTTTCTTAGTTTGTTCCTCTTCTACATTCTGATAATGTTCCTTCCTACCTTTGACTAACTGCTACATTTGTTCTAGTAGGTGTGCCTTATTTTCGACAGTTCTGTTTGTTTTAGTCTACTGATCGCTTTCTAAACTCAAATGACAATTTAATTGACGCTATGAAATTATTTTCCAGAAATGACAGAAAGAAATCAACATTGTTGATCTAGCCACCGCATCTCTTGCTGTTTCTAGGGTTCTACAAGTTATGGCTTCATATTACTGGCAAGTGATTTCATCTTGTATGCGTTATCACATATTGTGGTGTGTAATGCATGCCTTTGCCATTCCCGTCAATTCATTGACTAATTTACTCGGCGTATGTAAGCAATAAACACCTGTCACCAAGAGTAGAAAGAAGCATGGAATCATATGTTCTTAAAACAACTGAACTATACCCCGCTTTCTCATTAGGGTAGAGGAGGCACCAGCAGTTACCATGCGATATTCTTCACCCCTTCACAGACGACCAAAACCCGAATATAGTTTACTGCTTGTAAGAAGTGTCCATTGCTTTTTATGGTAAATCCTTCGTATAACGACATAATTTTATTTTCTAGAGTTTCAGTTATTCGGATTAACGGATGAAAAAAACCTCTAATATTCATGCAAAATAATGTAAGGTTTTGGCGAAACTTCCAACTTCGGTTACATCGCCCCAAAAAGTGTATGGAAATGTATACCCAACCGGAATCCTTTCGCGGTTGAAAAATCATCAGTCGGAGTGATCGACTAATTTTTGAATCTGGCTCAAACTTTGCATTGCAAATGGTATTTCGTGTGCCAAATTGGTCCTAATGTTACAGGGCTTACAGTGGATCGACTTTATCAAAACCACATGCGTATGATTGGAATAGTGAATTCAAAAGTGGTCGAGATCTGATGGAAGATTTGTCTCGCTCTGGTCGGTCATCAACAGTTAAAGTGAAGGAAATGGTGTATGAAAATCAAAATTTAAGTCTAAAGAGAGATTGCCACTGAGATTTCTGTCTCAGGAATCGATTCGTACCATTTTAAACGATTGTTTGGGCATGACACGTGTTGCCGCTCGATTAGTTCCGAAAGACTTGAACTTTCTGCAAAACCTCAATAGCGTAATGATCGCTGACGGCATGCTAGAACGAGCCAACTCCGTCCCCATATTCATGAAATGCATTGTAGAGTGGTGATGAGACGTGGGTTTATGTGTTTGACACGTAAACAAATCACAGGCTTCCGAGTGGCGTCTTCCAACTGAACCGAAACCCAAAAGGGCATGTCAAACTCAATCAACTGAAAGTCATGTTAACAGTTTTTTTTATTATTATCGTGATGTCGTGCACTCAGAATTCTCGCCTTGGTCAGATGGTAAATGAAGTAAATGAACACTATTCTCTGAGCGTTATGCGGCATTAGCGAGAACAAATACGGCGAAAAAGACCAGATCTGTGAAAGATCTGCACCTCGATAACGCCCCAGCTCACAAAGCTATCATTGTGAACGAATTTCTGACCAAAAGCTCAACAAATCCCTTCAAGTTCTTATTGGAAAACAAGCCAGGTGAAAAGACGATTAGAAATCGACGTTTCGCTCCCATCATCAGGATATTTTAAGAAATGTTATAACCACGAAATGTATAACTGGATATAACACAAATATCAAAAAAAGTTATCAAACAGAACTAGAATGTGTAAAAATATTTCATTGTTAGGATCCGAATTTTGATGACTGCGGTCCCCACACCTCCATCTCGTGAAGATATTGTTACGTGCCATATGGAAAATATACTTGCTTGTTAGATTTTGTGGGAAATTTAACCAATTTAATTTGCTATTTGTGTGCATTTCAGATATGTTTATCTGATAGGAAATGTTCTATAACTGTAATGCACTTTTACGTCATTTTTAACAACAAATTCCTAAAATAAGACCTGAAGCTTTCCTGGCGACGAATATGCTCAATTTATTTTCAGGCAGCCAGCCAGGTGAAAAGACGATTACATATCTACGTTTCGGGAGTGTGCATCCCTCCCATCATCAGGATATTTATTAAATGTTATAACGACAAATGAAACAGTTAAGTGCAGAGGATCTACCCAAAAGTCCAAAGACCCTTAAGTCCAAGGACCCTGGCCTCCTTCAAACCGGAATCGATGGATAACTCTGTGGGTCAGTCCATAGGGCAATACCTGATTTCTTAAAAAGCCCCCCGTTGAAAACAACGTCAAGACGGGATGGAAGTGGATACGCCACTTACCCGCGTCAACCCCGCAGGAAAGACTACCGAGAAACCTCTGTGGGGCCACCTGGTGATTGAGCACACCTACTAGCTCTGCAGGTTAGTACCCGGGACTTACTACCCCTTCCGGGCGGCCGTAGCCTGGCCGGAGGTACCCAATTCCCCGTGGGTGTCGGGAACACAGTATCCCCTCGAGCCCAACCCAATCCGAACAACTCCCCGATGGGAGGGGCTCGGCAGTTCGGCCTGAGGTTCCTCTAGTAACGTCAGAGGTACCACGAATGCTAAGGGTGCACAGCGCTCGCACTAAAGCAGCTGAAGCTGATGGATCCCCTCCCCTACGGGATCACAAATGAAACACTGGATATAACACCAATATAAACAAAGACAAAACACTATCAAAATTCGCATTACTGAACAAAAGACTGTTTTCAGTAAATTAAATGCCAGGTGAAGAGATGGCGTGAGTATAGAAAATTAATTGGGTCAAAGAAACGTAACTGCTTAACTTGATTATAAAGATGTATTGATCTGTGCTTCTTAAATCAGTGGATTTCCATTTTAAGGCCGGTTTCCAACAGGAGCTGAACTGAAATCCAGCATCACGATTAAGCGTGCTCCTTTTAGAGGAAATGGCCAAGGCCATTTTGATCGTCTTTTCATCTGGCTTGCTACCCCTATTTTTTGTTGTTTTTCGGTAGCTTGCTTTCATTATTCTTTTATAGTAAAATGTAGCTCTTTAACTTCTGAATCTAAGCGTTCTTGGAAATTTATTGGAATAAATTTATTGGAATATATATTTTCGTTAAACAAGTGGACTCGCCAATACCAGGTAATACTCGAACTGAACGGTCGACGTTAAACTGTCTTATCCAAAACAAACTTATCCTCTAAGGGATGTAGGATTACAGAAGGTAGTGTCTGAGGTGATAATTGCATTTTATCGTATAAAAAGTAAAAATAAGTACTTCTACCAAATTCAAAATTGAAATATGTTGTCAAATAATTTACCAGTATTATAAGTCGTGTGGAAGGCGAAATGGACAATCTCGTTTTTGCTTAAATGGAAAATGTTTTGAACAAAAACAGTGAATATTATATAGCAAGATTGCTCATGTAAGTAGTGTGTATTCATTTAATAGTTTGGGGTTGTTTCCGTGCAGCAAGTTTATTAAGCAGATGCCGCAAAGAATAAAGTTATTAGAACTCCTCGACGAAAGGTGATGAAGATATTAGGAATTAATTAGTTACAGTAGATAAATTAAAAATTAAGAAAGCGTTGGCATGAGCATAATTATACTGTCAAAAGCGCAAGCTTAGTCAAACACCGAAAGGAGACTAAGTAGACCCTCTCAAATAGGGCTGATCTAATCATCTTAGCGGAGATCACATGAGAAGAATTGAGAATGATAATCCTTGCAGTCTGTGAGAGCAAATATTCCTTTATTATCTATGAAACGGCGCCCCATTGATGTGTGTCCGGTCATCGTTTGTTTCCCGGACAAATTAAAGCTTTCTTTGAGTGTAATAGCCCTGACATCCTGTGACCCAAATCGCCCTCCACGTAATTACCTTCAGCTTTAATACCTCATTCGCAAGTCAAGAAGGCTAACAGCTCCGATTAACATCTGCAGTACACGCGCAAGCGCGACGCATCACGGCCTTCCGAATGCTTTATCTGCCTGTTCACATCGCATCTGATATCACCTGTTCATTTCCTCTGTTAATTGCCACCTCAGAGGTACCGGTTTCTGTGCAGGCTTTAGAATTGTTAATCAGACATTTACGTTATGCTTGGTGGGTGTCATTATTCAAACACGTAAATACTTTGTCAAGTTAATTGCGTTTCGAGTGGGCAATTTTTTGTTTACACCTCTTTGCGTAGCACCAATGGAAAGTAAGCCAGATACGATCTCAGATCTTCAGTTACGATTTCACAAAGTCTCATTTTGTAGGAAATCCTATTCGCATCAAAATTATGTAATTAACAGGTGGCATTCGCTAGCAAAGATATCAATTTTACCTGTCACCTTTGTCAGATGTTATTGATAGCACAGTTAATTCTTCCTCTTGTTATGAATTTTAATATAAATGCAGCTTTTTTATTCTTCTTTCCGCTGGCAGTACAAGCTCATTAAAGACTTGTAATGAGCTATGAAAGCAACCAATTACCCACACGTCTTGGTCTTTGTGAGCGTAATTTGAGCAGAACAAATAGATCCCTTAAGGAAAGGAACAGACAAAAATAAAGAAAAGCTGAAGTAAAGAATGCAGGAGACCTAGATCCCTGTGTATTAGGGCGTTTATTTGGGGATTTGAATGCATGAGGGGACCAGTAAAGTACTTAGCTTTGAGCAGAAGTGGAATTATTCATAGGCACAATAGGAAGCTTCTCGGCGTGGCATATTGTGTACGTAATTTTAAGGTTTATAATGAACCAATGCCGTTAAGAAATATAAAACTAGTTTTAAATTTGACAATGCTTGAACAAGTAGAAGTTCTCAAATAAGTTTAGAGCTGCAATAAAGAGAAAAATTATATCGAATAAATTGAAAATGGTTTCAATCATTTTATTGTAAAACAAATAAAAAAACCACTGGATAAAAAGGCAAGAGAGAGAGTACACATAAAAGTTTTCCAAGTATTAACAGTAGGTACCTGTAGTATCTCAGAATTCCGTGCCCCTGAATAAATCAACGACTAAAAGAATCGAAGGTGCAAATTAGATATTCACGATTTGTAGCACTTTTAAGTTCTTTGTTAGGTAAAAAGGCAGTGAACATATTGAAAATAGAACAGTAGGTACTGTCTCCAGAATGGATAAGGTAGAGCGGGGCTATTCCACTCATTTCAAATTGATGGTGTTATAAAACAAATACATTTTTATGTTAAATATAGAGCAAAACAGTCTTCATTAATTCCTTAATAAAGATAAAGATAGATGCATATGTTATAAACATACATATTGTACTTGCTATAGTTGTGATCAAATAAAACAAGGAATGTTGCACGGAAAGGAAACCTCAGGGGCTGTTGCGCCCGGCCCTAGGGCTATTAGCGCTCACAGCACTTTAACATTTTAAAATTGAATTGCTTTAGTTCTATAATTGTTATATATCAATATTCTATTATTGCCTGCAATGTTTGTGTTATGCACTCACAAAACATACATGTTTTACTTGTTATTGTTGTGATCAAATAAAATAACGAATGTTGCGCAGAAAGGAAATCTCAAAATTAACGGGGCTATTCCGCCCGGCCCTGGGGCTATTAGCGCTCACAGTAGTTAGCATTTTAATTAAATGCATTGCCGTAAATGAAATTTTTTATCAATTTTAAGCAACGCATACTTCATGAAACAGTTCACATTTCTGGCATTTTATTCAGCTTCCTTTGGTTGCTGCTTTCGGAGAATAAAACTTTAATCCACAAAATGCACATGGTGTATCTTCCTCATCACTGCATTCTGTTTGTACTGGAACCAAGTTATCACTTGACTCACTATTCCTACAATTTAGTTTTACAATAGGTCTACGCTTTTCTTTGTTTTCTTTTTCCATCTTCAACTTACTTTTGACCCGGCTTTCTTGAACGCCAAATGTTTGGTTCCTTGAGTTATTCGGTGCTTCCTCGATTCCTTCTTTTATGGAGTGGATATAATGGCAGAAAAGTGAGATGCTGTTCTCAACGTTGGCTGGACGCTGGCGTTTGTTGAAGCCTGTTCTGCAGTTTCTGGTAGGATGCCTTGAAGAGTATTATCGATGAAAATGTGGAAAAATACACCAGGACGTCCACGAAACAAATACATACAGCAGCTATAGTAATGTTAAATTTTAGTGTTGTTTAATCATGTTATTATTGTAGTGATTCGGTGGCAGGTTTACTCGCAACTGTGGAAAACTAACCATGCATTGCTGTAGTTCTGGAATTGCTATATATTAATATTATATTATTGCATGCAATGTTTATGTGTTAAACATTCACAAAATGAATATGTGTTTTATTTTAAAGCCCCGTAAAATAATCCATTTCTGTTAGTCAGTGGTAATGGATTAGTAATGGTGCCTTACTTGAGAGTTTTCTGCTGGTGCCACAGCGCAATGTGGCACGATTTTGAAGTGATTAGCCAGATGAACAAATTGTTTCTTCACACCTTGTAGGACAAGGTTTGTAAAGGTAGTCACACTGAAAAATTCAATGTCAGATCCAAGATTTGAACCGGTATCCGTCTGGTTGCTCTAACAACTGAGCTACCATGTCAAAGTGACAGTAAGACATTAAATTCTTCAACTGACTTTCATTTTTTCCTGTAAAACATTAGGGGATCTCGTATATGAATGAGATTGTAGTTCAGTGAGGACTTAAAGTGCTGTAAGTAAATTTAAGGCCCGGGCTTCATAGTTTAGATCACTATTAGGCCAATTAATGAATATTAATTATTCTTTCACACCAGCCTTGCGTAGGACAAGGTTTGGAAAGTTATAATGAAATTTCGTAGTCGCGATTTGAACCACGGGTCTTCCGGTCTCCGTCCGGTTGCTCTAATCATTGAGCTATCATGGCAACTTGCCAGCATACCACTAATTGGAGCTTTTGAATTTCCAGAAATGATCTCTGAAGTTCTTTTCATTTTGAATGATTGCAGCATAACTGATAAACTGTAACAGATAGAATTTCAATAAATAATGTAGAACACGATAAAGGACATAGTTTAATTTATATGAAATACATTATTTTTATGTTAAGCCTCCTATTATTATTATCTTATTATTGATTTGAATTTTCCAATACGTACCATTTTTTAAATGGTAAGTTATTAAATTTTCTTCTAATCTCATTCCAAGTCAACAGAAATTCAAATGCAGCACATACCCAGATTTGACTATTGCTTAAGCCTCCTATATTCTCTTATGATCCTGTAGCAACAAAGAAATATATAAAAGACAATCTATGCAAATTTGTATCTCAAGTAATAGTAAGTAAATAGAAGAATCGGTGTTGGCAAGACTAGTTTGATCCAGTGTGCAATACATCACATATTTCCTAGAGCTTTTCTATTGAAATATGTATTAACTTTTGTTTCTTCTTAAAAGTTCATGGAAAAGCTCTGTTTGGAGAAGGGGCGCCCATTGTAGATTGCGCTAGGGCGTCAAGTTAAATCCTCCAATGATTTTTGAGAGAAAATTGCAGAAACAAGTAAAAAGAATCCAAGTAATCCAGAACAGATACATAAGATTGATCATTGGTGCTCGATGTTATGTTAGCAACACCATACTTCACAGGGACCTGAATATAACAGAAGTGATAGATCTTATCAGGACAAGCTACACCAGACTACACCAAACTTTTACCGATTATCCAAATCCAGTGCTACAAGACATTTTCCTACATCAAAATAGAAGACTAAAAAGAAACCGATATAACGACCTGCTCATTTAATATCATGTGCTTTGTATTTATGATAAAGTGGCTTTTGTTTCGTGATTGTTATATGTTGCTTGATATTTAAATTTTCATGTTATCAAATGTAACTGATGTAGGACTGTTATTGAACAGAATCCTAACACACGTTTCAAGTGATGTAACATTACCCTTGCTCACAACGCCCGCCTCGATAGCGTGGCGGTAGCGTGTCTGCCTCACGTTCACGAGGTCCCGAGTTCGAATCTCGGTCAGGGTGAGTTACCTGGATAAGGTTTTTCCGGGGGGTTTCCCTTATCCTGAAAGACGAATATCGGGTAACTCTAAGCTCTAAGGACCCTGGGCTTATTTGAGCATCATTTCACCCATTCCATTCATCGTCTGTTATGACTTAACGTTGGAGGACGTAAATTAAAAAAAAAAATACTTGCTCACAACTATAAGTACCATAATGTATTTCGATACAATAAGATTTACCGAGAATAAAAAATAAAAGTTTATTTTAATTTCTTTAATCTTTAATATCTAGGGAAGTACCTACTGTCTGTGGTCCATATAAAAGCTGAAGCTTTCCCGGGGTACCCTCTCTGAGGCCCTGAATCCTATATTGTATATTTTTTCCTTTTTTTTTCCAAAATATGTGTGTGGTTCACTTATCTTTTTCCAATAATTTTCCCTCGGTCTATAAAGCTTAATTTGATTACTAGCCTCTTAAACCGTCACCATTGCCACTACCACTACCAGAATTAAATGCACTTTGCATGTCTGATGGCATCAGCTAGCTTCACTCTTATTTAGAAGAGCATTTTCTTATTTGCTGTACCAATACTTGAAACAGGTAGAGGAAGTGCTGTATTCCAGTCAAAATTATAATTCACTAGAAGAAAATTCAAGAAAAGTTACTTTAGAAATAGTGTACGTGGTCAAAGAGAAAGGAGGAAGAACACGTGGTAATGTGTGCGTGCGTTCATCCATCGTAGCAAAGTAATTCAAAAGGGATACCAAATTCGGCACTTAAATTCGGTATCTTCCACAGATGTGCCACGAGGATCTACAAAAAAAAATCACTTTTTCAAACTACTCTTAAATAAAAAAAATTGGTAGGGTTTTATTTTTCTCAAAAATGGCTCTAACTCTTTGATTAATTTAAGATTGCTTTAAAATACTTTCATGATAAATGTAATACACATCTGGGGATAGTTCCTTTCATTCTGAGTTATTTTGGCATAGTTGCTAAACCTAAAAGAAAGACAAGTTGTGTAGAACACAAGAACTTGTGTGAAATACAGTGCGATGCGCATAAAGCTGAACCATTTCAATAGGCCATAACTCTTGAACCAATAATAGGACACACGTGCAACTTTGGGAGAATATAGTACACAATTGGGAGATTACACTGCACTATTTATATCTCAGAGAAAATACTGGAGTTTCCTCCAACAGAAACTGTGGTTCGTTGGTCCCATTTTCTTTGATATGACTGCAGACACTCAAGTTTATATGGGTAATTTCAAGACATATGTGGAGCAGCTGGATAATGTCGAATTGAGAGAAGGTTATTTCCAGCAAGATGGAGCAACGTGCCATACATCTAATGACACCGTGGAACTTGTAACCAGTTTCTTTGATAATCGAATAATCTCAAAAGGTCTGAGTCCCCCATCAGATCCTCTGACCTAACCTCAGCGGATTTTTCTTTGGGGAGGTACCTAAATGTAGAGTGTACAAGAATAGGCCACGGACAACTGACGTTCTCAAGGAATCCATTCGAACCGAAATAAGTAACATTGGTGAGGATACTCCACGTAAAACTTCAGAGAATATGGTGAGACGAGTGCAAACATGTATAGATGCCGGTGGAGGACACTTCCAGCATTTTCTCTGAGATGTAAACAGTGTAATGAAATCTCCCAAATTCTTCCAAAGTTGCACGTGTGTCCTATTATTGCTTCAAAATTTATGGCCAATTGAAATGGTTCAGGTTTATATGGATCGCGCTATATATTCTTTTCTTTTTAGTGACTACCCATTTCCGAAATATTCATTGTTATTTGTTTGAATTTCAAAAATAATTATGGGCTTCCCAAATAGTAAGTTGTTATTCTTATCTTTTTCTGTCTTTCTTTTTTCTTTGTTTCATTGCTTCTTTCCTTCTTTCATTTTTTTATTTTCTTTTTCTCATTCTTATCAAGGCAAAGAGAATGTAATTTCAAGACTATTACACAAAAGTTTATTAGCTTGAAGAAGATGAATAATAAGCTCTGTAAGAATACTATGTTCAAGAGTGGAGAAAATTACGCCAGATCTTTTTCACAACAATGTTATTTGAGAGCCCGAACTTTTCTCCCAATAAGTGGAGTTTTTGTATGATTTTCATTTATCTTTGTTTTATAGTCCTAAACCCTGTCATTTGTCTTCAAACTTTCAAGAAGTTTTCGTGTTACGCTTGCTGTATCTTACTATACGAGTGTAATGAGAGAAACTTCTCCCCTTTAAACTTCGTAAAGAAGATGTTGAATATGATGAGCGGTAAGGAACATTCATATTGTCCATTGTTTCCTATTCTACTTTCCTCTGAATGATTATATGCCTAAGGCACCAAAATGTTTTGTGACTTCAGAGAATACTCTACGCGACTCTAATAGCGAAACTTAATAAGAAGTGTCATGTAGATAAGGCAAGGGGAAAGGGGAAGTGAGTAACATGGAATGACTAGCAGAACAAATAAAAATGTATGCTGTACTACACCTACCTAATTGAAGCATTGCATGCAACTCCTACGAAAGGTGTCATGTCACATATCAGAGCTAAGTCTCAAGAAACTCTGTTGCCTGACTCTTATATAGAGATTGCTTGGGAGCCGTTTCTCCCTCTAACCAATCTACTAATTTTCCCAAACATTTATACAGATCAGGTTTCTCATCTACCTTAACAAATGATTTGTTAGACCCAGAAATACACTTGTGCACATCATCTTTCTTTTAGGTTAACTGGCTGTTCGCACCAGCAATTCTTTTTCCCCATTTGTTCCAATTATACTTCGCCTTTAACTCCAATGGTATTAACGGCGGACGTTCTTTTTTGGAACATATTGAAAGTGTTAATTCGTATTCACTATACAACGCACATATTCGCACTCTCATTCGTACTTCCAGACTCTGGGAAGGATGATTAATTATCTTGGTCGGAGAAAAATCTCCACCCCCCTCCGCCGGGAATCGAACCCGGGAACCCTAGCGCGGAAGGCAGGTGCTCCATGAACACATTTGTATGTCTTATGTCTATGCCCTTTCTGAAAATGCATATCCTTTCTCCATTTCAACCGCCTTCTTGGAACCTAAAGGTTTATGTATTGTATGTTTATTGATGATGATGATGATGATGATGATGATGATGATGATGATGATGATGATGATGATGATGATGATGATGATGATGATGATGATGATGATGATGATGATGATGATGATGATGATGATGATGATGATGATGATGATGATGATGATGATGATGATGATGATGATGATGATGATGATGATGATGATGATGATGATGATGATGATGATGATGATGATGATGACAGTTGCACTATAGACCATGTAGGCCCTTGGCCTCCCTAACCACCCTCTTCCATCCACTCGGTCCTCTGCTTTCCTTCTCCAGCCTTTAACCCTCAAATTTCTACTTCATCTACCCATCTACATCAACTTCTACATCATCCACCCCTCTTTTCCTGAGTCTTCCTCTTCTTCTGTCATCCCGGTTTCCTATGAATGCCTTCCTAACTAAACTGGTTTCCGGCATTTTCTGCACATGGCTAATCCACTTTATTCTTCCTTGTTTAATTTTCACTACTATATTTGGTTGTTCAAATAGGCACTGTAACTCCACGTTAGTCCGCATTCTCCGTTCACGTCCCTTATCGCTCCAAATATATTTCCCAAAATCGTCCTTTCCCGTTGTAATAACCACTGTTCTTCTCTGGTTTTCCTTATATAATATTTACAGAAGACAAATTGCTTAATAAGATGAGATGATACATCTGAAATCGTTGCATATCTAATATTAGAGGTAATATCACAATCTGCATGAATTTCTCACACCATATGTGACATGAATAAAAAATGTTCATTTTCAACAAGTATTTAACTCACTTGGTAGCAACCATCAAGTATATTTCCATTTTCAAGAACCATAACTGACTTACTGCATTTTTTTCATTTACTAGATTGTTATGATTGTTTATTCATATTATTAGTGTTAATTCTAGCAAACTGCAACAAACATGAGGAACAAGTACAACTGTTAGAAAGTTACCATCTTCCTGGATTTATTTAAACTGCTGATGTGAAAGAGTAAGTGATATTCATGTATCTCAATTGGAGCTAGCTTATGACATACACACTGAAGTGAATCATTATGGTGCTAATGCCGTATTCGAAGATGCTCTTTATTGTTTCATTAGTCTCCAGTGGTGATAACGACAGCGAAGCCTGGCGACCTTTTGTATCCCACACAAGCACACTGTTGATGAGAAGTGATAATCTGAATTTGAGAAATTCTTGCCTCGCTATGTCCTTACAGAGAAGCACAAAACGTTTAAATATTTAGGCATAGAATTAGATGGAAAATTTATTTTAAACAGACATATGAAGTACGTAAGAGAAAAGGCAGTAAATGTCATTATGAAATTAGCGTCAATTGTACAAAAGAGCTATGGAACACCTTTTACAGCAACAAGGATATATCCTATGAGTTTTGTAATAGGTATAATAGGATATGGCGCAAGTACATGGGCACATAATTTGAGGGTCAAATCCTGCGCAAATTTCATCCGAAAAACTCAGAGACAAATACTACTTCGCAGCAGCGGAGCTACAAAAACGACATCTACTTTGGCGTTACTAATAGTAGCGGGAATTTGGCCTATTGACTATATCATTAGATTAAGGGGTGCAACTTATTGGCTAAAGAAGGAAGAATATAGGAATGTTATTAAAATTATGGAAAAAAAGATTTAATACTAAGAAAGAAGTGAAAAATTATTTATTACAAGAATGGCAAGAAGAGTGGGATAATGCACACGTAGGAAGAAGAGTACATGATTTATTTACCGACATTAAAGAGAGGCTAAAATTGGAACATATAAAACCAAGAAAAGGATTTTTGCATTTTGTTACAGGACATGGCCCATAAAATGTATATTTAAAAAGAATAGGGAAGAAGAACTCAGATTTATGTGAGCAATGTAACTGTTTAGATTCGCCTGAACATGTTATTTTTGAGTGCAATAAATATAGTGAACTAGTAGAAGATGGTCGAAGGAAACTTCAAGGAAAATGTTTATGGAACATCTTAAGAGATGCAGAAGATTATGTATATTTAGAAAATATGTCTCAAATTATATCCGTTAAGGCGTTGAAGGAATATATGACCCACGACAGAATATTTCAAGAAAGAAGTGTAAGAACACTTCAATCTATGAGAAAAGAATATAATTTAAGAGATCGTCGGAGGGAAATAGGACCAAGAGAAGCTGACGATACAGATTACCAGAGTTGAAGACCTGATTTAAGACGCCAGTTATGGACACCAGAAAGAAGACAGAAAGACCATAGACAGAAATAAAATACCAGGAGAGAGAAGATATATATGGAGAGTATCAGAGCGAACAGATGCAACTGATTATGCAGAAACGGAGAGATGACTACCCGGATGTCTGGAACTGACGAACCAGCTCCATCTAATGATGTCAGTTCCTTCAGGAGATGGATAACAGTAGGAGGAAGCTTTGGATACCAGTTGCATAAGAGGAAATTATAAAACTGTAGGAAACAGTCTTTTGTAGTTTGTTATAACAGTTAAAGCTGTATTAAAAATGTAGATTTGACTTATATTGTTGAAGTAGAAGTAAAGTAGAAAAAAGACTGATTTAGGTAGATTATATTTGTAAATATACTGGCATTCAGTAATCTTTAGGTTTAGTTAGTTCGTTAAGGTAGAAAGTAGATTACATGTGCAAAATTTGTAAATTATTTGTGAAATCTGATTCAGAAGTTAATAAAGTTAAAAATGAAGTTTGCTTAATAAGGCCTGGTATAGATTCCAGAAACCGGGCTATTAGATATTGGAGCGGTTCTCCTCCTTGGGGTTTTGGATTTATATCACACGATGCGGTGACGTATCTGAAGTTGGATTCGCCCCTTCGTGAAGTCTACGCCCCACACGCGCATAAGTTTCGCGCTCCCTCAGTGTGGCTACGCATGTAGAAGCCAAACCTTACCTTGATGTAGAAGCGATGAACCTTTCGTCTAAAAGCCGTGAAGATGAAGTTCTCGAAGATTTCTATAAACCCTCTCTCCGGCAGCTGCGACGAGCGATGAGATGTGAAACTTCTCAGGCGTGGTATCAATACAAAAGGGATTTCACTTTTAGACAACTATGGAATAAAATAGTTAATACAGTTTCACTTTACTTGGAATTATATTTCTCGACATCATTTTCTTCTTTACATGCTGAAGTATATAGCCCTTTACCATATATTAATTTTCTCCTTTTATTTATAAATGATGCAACGGTTTCTTTTTTGTTTGTTTTTTTACTTAAATTATTTATCGTAGCGTCGCGTATTCGGGGTATATTTTAAATGTTTACTAAACGTTCATAAATGATTAACTCCAATAACTTCTCGTAGTTAGAAGAAGTCTTTTACCGAAAACACCTCTATCCTCTTCGACAGTTAAAGCCAGAAAAAATTTTAAGAATAAAATCATTGGTTCTTTTTTCAGTTTTGGCTGCTAAGCCACCGCAATACTTAATTCTGATTGGTCCTACGTCACAATTTGGGATTGCAATAAACCTAAGCATTTGTTGCATCATCTATATGGCCTGCTTGGTTATTAACTTAAGTTGAATTACAGATAGCCATGTTTACCTAATATGTCCATGTATGCAATATCAGCTTCAATATGCACATTTTATTTTATTTTATTTTTATTTATTTTGTCCTTACAGAGAAACACTTAGAACTGGAAACATATTATTTCTAAATATGTTTTGTTAAGGTATGAGTAGAGTAAATAAGATTTCAGGGTTTTCTGCAGGTTCAACCGAGTTACTGGTGGGCTGCTAAATGTCCCAAGTTTGTAACGTCTGGGTTAAAAGCTTAACAGGAAATAACCGTCTGGTTGAATGCCATTGTCTTAAAGAAGAAAATAGAGGCAAAGTCCTCTAGGATCTAATGCGTGACAGCTGTCTTGTATCTGAACGGTTTTTTAATCTACCGTGTTTCCTTTATTGCAGCTTATAATGGGCAATAAGCCTCAGAACAATAGAAATTTCTGTACCATAAACGATATCTGCACACATGCGGTTTGTAGCGTGATAAAAGAGCCTTGGTTCGTTGCCTTGCAGCACAACGAGGTGAATAATGGAGATTGTACCCATCAATAAAGCTTGAGGCTAATTGGACGACATGCGTGACGCAGCTCATGTCTGTGTGCACGCACTATCTGGTGGTCATACTTAGTGTGTTAATGGATTAATTACCTCACACCCTAAGGAAGGGGATAGGTGATCCTGTGGAATTTCCTCCAACACTTTACTTCCTTTCTTACAACTGTTTTTTCTCCAGACTATTAAATATTTTAAAGTAGCTTATTGCTGTTTCCCCAGCTTATTTAAGACAGAAGAAGAATCAGTTTGATGGATGGATAATGAATGCTGGTTTAAAATGAATAATTCATTCCTATAAAATAAACTTCTTTAATGAAATGGTACTTCAAGGAGAAGAAAATTCTCATTAATTTCAGCATGTCATTCGGTCTCTAAATAAAGGTGAAACCAAAGAGAAATCTCATGCTACTTGCACAAGCCAACCTCGGTACCAGTATATTGTTTTTGAAGTAACATGTACATATCTTATATATTTTAATCAACAACTAGTTTGTTTTGAAAATGTACAGAATAACAAATGTTCTTCTATGCAAAGGAAAAAGGTATTTCTGAACAACGGTTACAAAGTAGATAATTATTATTGTTATTATTAATAAATCCTGGCGCGACAGCCCTAAGAGGGCCAAGGCCTACCAACCCGACTGCCGGCCTCACGCCCACTTAAGTAAGGCAGATGTGGGCGATCATCCAACCGATACGAGGAGGAGATGTGGTCAGCATCTCAGCATCCCCTGCCGGAACGTTGGTTTTCGTGACCAGGGCCGCCTACCTAGCATAAGCTCCTCACCTTCCTCAGGATGCTGAGTGCGCACCGGTCCTGTACCCGGTCCTATATCGAACCCGGGCCGCTTTCCAGGGCCAGGGACCAAGGCATGCTGCCTTAGCCCGCTACGCCACGCCTAGGTAGCGTGGTGCTAGAGTGTCTGCCTCACGTTCAAGGGGTCCCGAGTTCGCATCTCGGTCAGGGTGAGTTATCTGGATAAGGTTTTTCCGGGTTTTCCCTTATCCTGAAAGGCGAATGTCGGGTAACTCTAAGCGCTATGGACCCTGAGCTCATTTGAGCATCATTTCACCCGTTTCGTCTATCGTCCGATATGTCTTAACATTGGAGGACGTAAAATTAAAAAAAAAATTGCTAAAGAATTAAATATCTCAGTGTAAGGTGTTCCTTTTGTATCATAATCTCGATGTCTTAAGTGCTTAATAATTAATGTCGGTAAACTTGGCATTTATTTGAAGTGGTTACCACTAATTTATACCTCATCTACTTTTATGCTAAGTTTATCTTGATCACATAATTATCATTTTTTGGTCTTTGATTTACAAGTTTGATAAGCTTCTTTTAATATCAAATATTGTTTTAAATATTATTTCTATAAAAAAACTTTATACGTGGAAGAAATCTTGAAATATTAATTTTACTGTTATTTTTGTCCTATTTTCGTCTAAATTTGTCACAAAAAAAATTAATTGTTCTTTCACACTAGCCGTGTGTAGGACGCACTATGAAAGGATAGATTCAGACTGAAATATTCAATGCCATAGCCGGGATATCAATCACGGATTTAAACCACGGCTAGTGTGAAAGAACAATTAATTTCCATTAATTATACCTAATAGTGGTCCGAACTATAAAAGCCCGGGCCTTAACGTACTTACACCATAGTAAGTCGCCATTAAGGTAGTTGTCTCATGTGTTTATGAGAACTCCTAGTGGTTTATCGGGAAATACACGAATCATTTGGAGAGTTTAATATCATGTTGGCACGTTGGCCTAGTAGCCCAATGGTTTAGAGCGGCTGGACGGAAACCAGAACATCCGTGGTTCAAATCCCGGCTATGGCATTGAATTTTTCAGTCTAGTTTACCCTTTGTAACAAGAGTTTTGCCATTCTCATGAGAGAACCTACTGAATCTTACATGTATACCTAAGGACACAAAAGCTCTCCATTCAGCAAATTCTGTGCTTCAAAATCTCCATCACCTTTCACATTAGCACCGATATGCTTAAGTAGATAACCCAAATGGTTACGATGCTAAAGAATAGATTACTGCCGTAGTTAGTGGTAGTAGTACACATTAGCTATAGGTTCTAACTTGTGATTTGACACGCGAAAGTGAATAACGTCCACTTCAAGGGTACTGCGTGAGAAAAGTTTATCAACGAAGTCTTAAGATTCTGTCATTTAAAAATTAATAAATTTCACTTTACTGTCTATAGCGTTTTATGACATACTCAAATGAAATTAATTTCTGTCGTATACGACTTTTTGAAAGATATTTTCCCCCCGAAAAGGTTGGTAAAATTAAATTACTTCCACCATCTCCAATTGCTTCATGTGTGTTTTATTAAACTGCTATAATTTAATATTAGCTGTAGTAGTTAATTGTTCTCTGCGAAAAATAAAATTTGCAATAACTTTCGCCTGGTGCAAAGAGCTAACAACGTAAATTATGTTTGAACCTCTTAGAATAACATCTGTGTATGTGAACTACGCAGCTTGTCGGAATAATATCCAAGTCCTTTTTGTGCAAGATGCCGGTGCCTACACATTCATTCATTAGAATACTCCTCTTAGGCTGCAAGAGACGTCATATGATGAACAGCTGCATAAATTCATCAAATTATAGTTATGGCGTGTCATGACAAATCATACGTGTCCCAGCTTTGTCTGACACGGTGCGGTGATTCTAGTGTACAGGATGTTTCAGAAAACGTTAGGAATGTTTAGTTTCTGTTACAATAAGAGCCATTTAAAGTCTTACTAAATCTACACATTACTCATTTAAGATCAACGAGCGAATTGGCTGTGCAAAAACGCATGAGGTTAGCAGATAGAGATCCTGGGTTCGTTTCTCGTCGTCTGTCCAGGATGACCTAGCCTTTTGTCGGTTTTTTCTTGGTCGATAGGCGAATGTGGCGGATTTCTCATCTATTGCTATTTCCTTTCATTCCGTTTCCTTCTGAATTTCTTTGGTTTCGTTGAGCATAGCGGTTCTAGAAACAACACGCGAATACTTGTTCAAAGGAAATGTACTTCCTCTTAGATACTAAAGGATTATTTGGTTGACAGGTCCTTGATTGCCCTCTATATATCCATCATACCATAGCAGAGATATATGTCTAATCTGGGATATACATTTAACCAAAGAAACTTTGAGGTGTAGGTTATATAGAACCAGTAAGGCGCCACCGTTTATGGTGTAAAAATGAGATACTATAATTACCCAAAACAAAATTACTCAAAAATAATACTTTCTCTTTCTAGTTTAACTTATTTCAGTCCTGGTGTAAACATCTGGGAGGAAAGAAGATAGACAGCGATAGTGAGATAAGGCTGTTAGGGTGTCGATTTGGTCAAAAAGATATGGGTTTAGCTTTCATCTGCGTACATTCTCTGAATCAATCAACAGCCTAATGGTCATTTGTCTCAATATCGCTGTCTGTCTCTCTTCTCTCCCAGACTTTTACACCAGGATTGAAGTTAATCTGACATCCATTGTACGTGATAAAACTATATTATCGTGATTATCTATGAACTCAAAAAAAAAAAGTTAATGACAAACTACGTGGAGCAAATCAGAGTTAACGGGAAGTACTTGGAGTACGTCAGAGAATGCATCTACTTAGGCCAAACAACATCTTTTTCAAATAAATCCACAATAGAAATAGAAATTCTTCAATCAGGCATGGAATAATTACTAGAGTTTCTAGTTCATCCTGGAAGATAGGTTCCAGAAACAAAGTATAAAGAAAGAAGTCATCAAAATGTGTACTACCAATGTTATTATATAGATGTCAAACTTTATTATTAAGAAAAAAGAAAGAGTACCTGCTACAAATTTATCAGCGAAAAATGGAGCGGAAGATATTACACTTGTCAAGGAAGGACAGAATGACAAATGAGGAAGTCAGGAGTAGGACAGGCATGATCGACATGGCATAACGGGCGCAACACCTGAAATGGAGATGGGGAGGGCACGTAGCCAGAATGTACCACTGCCGTTGGATGCTGCTAATGTCAATGTGGGACCCTAGAATAGGACGTCGAACGGCAGGGAGACCAAATACGAAATGGACAGATAGTTTCAAAGCGGTAGCAGGGACACTGCTCAACACAAGCTAAGAACAGAGCTAAGTGGAAGACAAAGGAAGATGTAGCTACCCAGGTGCTATAAACAAAAAGTGCATATGTACCTAAATAAATCTGTACAACAATGGTGTATCTGTTAAGTATGTGAAGTAAACAGTAACAGGAAACGAAAGTACGCCGTTACTGGAGCGCAGCAACTGCACAAGGCTCTTAGGAGTTGAAATCCCAATAAGCTTCACAACTGCTACTCCCTACGCAGGAGGAGGTCTTTGCCCTTAAGGACCTTACGAGCTTTACATTCACTCATTCATTCATTCATTCATTCATTCATTTATGGCAATCTACGTATTGTTACCCACTGTCTATTGTTACCCACCCACGAAAAGTGATGAAGTAAAGGACAGACTGCGAGAAAATAAGCTACGAGAAGCGAGGAAGTTCCTAACATTTTCTACATACGCTGACCCATTCTATTGCTGGCGCTGCCTAAAGAGGGCTTTGAAATAGCTTGTAACCAAGTGTCCACGTGGGGTACTCTTTCTTACTGAAAGGCATCTGCACTGTCTCTGTGTTGTCGTCTAATGCCACAAAACCTACAATTGCACATTTCAGATTGTAAGGAAAGGGAGTGAAAGATAAATTTTGGAAAGGAAGTTATAAGGGATAGAAGCTTTCATCTACCGACTAAGGAAAACCAGAAATATTCACGGTCACTTTGGACGGTCAACAAGTATCACACCTGGGACTTCCCGAATGCCAGCCTCTCCATTCGGTCGAGATGGGGTTTGGATTGAGATTTCATTATGGAGGGGATTCGGTACGTAGGCCACCATGCTGGGCCCATTGTTCTTATACCCCAAGTGGGGGCACCCCTGGGGGAAGGATGAGGCGAAGGAGACAGAGGATGGCCGACCCAAGGAGCCACGACAGTTCAGAGGGCAGGGTACCTACAGTTTACTTGGATAAAGACCTCCCACGATAGGACAGGAAAACGAACTCGCTCCCCTGCAGCGGGATGGCAACGAGCCCAGCAGCCGAGCCCTAATGGTCCCAGGCAGGCGATCTGAGCCCCAAAGGTCCCTGACTGGCGGTCTCGAAATGGTCCCAGCAGATGAGCGGAGACCGGCAATCGACCTACCGGTGGAGGAAGTAATTTTCCTAGAGCATATCATCCCGCCATGCACCGCCGAGACAGCCGCCGACACTTCTACCCTGAAATAGACCACCAGATGAGAGATGATATGAAATGATAATGGAGATGAAATGGAGGGACAGGAAATTCGGGGAAAGTTATTAACCTACCCAGCATTCGCCTATCGACCCGAGAAACCCCCGGAAAAAGCACATGGATCAGGTAGATCGGCCACGGGAATCGAAGCCGGGCCTCCCGAATGCGGGCCACAGACGAAACAGCCTGAGCCATCCCGCTCGGTCGGTCGAGATGTAGTACTTCTCGAATCCGAAAAGATATAGTTCATCTCCTTTAGCAGTTTGCCATGTCTGAATTTCAGTCTTAAGTTAACAGTAGACTCGATGTATACGCTTTTATTCTCAGAACTCGATTCCTTGGTTTACTAATGGAGATTGCCACTGTATTTGAACACACAAACAGTTACCGACACATTAATAGGTTGTAGAATTCCACATCTTTTAATCGCAATCCAATATGGATTCTGGAAATATTTCTTATGTGTAGCGGCTTGTTAAACCTTCCGTGTTTGTAGAACCCACTGTGTCTTCTTCTGCAGAGGTACGCCGCTGTAGCTTTAGTGCTTTTATTTGCTTCCATGTTGTAGCAAAGAGACGTACCATACAAGGCGAGTTTTCTCCTTTACCTTTCCCGACATAACAGAAGTTGGCTTGCACCTTCTGCATTTTAATTTGCTAAACTGCGTTAATAATGAGAAATACACGTTTGTATTCCGACATTGTCTTAAAACGTTTTTCTCTAACATAACGTTCTCCACGGAGCAAAATAGTGCGTTTATGGTAGTAGTACTCGAGCACTTTCTGGAGCCCTGGACTCCAATGCTAGGAAGGTTTTGATCCACCAAAGAAACAATTGAGCCTCATGGCAGCTCTTGTATATTTCACTCTACTGCTTTATTCTTGTTGCGGTTCTGTTGTGTTAACCTTATTTCTGTTTACTTTTGTCTTTAACCAATTTAAACAAAAACTTTCGACAGTAGTTCATACCCTCGTATAAATAGAGGCTCACGTTTCCAACCTGTGACGCCGGACATTTAGGTTTTGATACAATGGATTTGTAGTTATTACTGGAAATAAGCTATTATTTTGTATTAACTCCTTCTAGCTCACTTGTATAATAATGCAAGTGTATCATAGGCCTAGCTAGTACCGAAACAATAAATAAACGATATATCGGAGTAACGACTTATGAGATAAAACTCGGGTATATTGTGCAAATCTGAGACTGCTGTGAAGGACAGAGGATGATTCAGACATGTATATGTTCATCGCAAGTACATTACGAGCATTTTTGTATTATCTTTGCAGATTTCTTGCTATAAACCTGTTGCTGGGAGCAAGGGTAGAAGCAAAACAAAGTTAATGTTCCTTCAGCGCATTTGCTGAGCTGAAGAGATGTGACAGAACTCAAACATTATTCCAAACAGGTTGCAACAAAGCAGCAGTTTCAAACCCAGGATCAAAAAATTTTCATGACTTTGACAGTACATCCATCAGAAGACGTCGCCAGAGAAGGAGTGATTGATTTACCAAGGTAAATACGATCGATATGATCTGGACACTGGTTGGGAGCGCGATGCAACCGATACTGGGCAAACCACACCTCTTATACGACTTTCTGAACTCGTTTGCTAATTATACCTCACCACACATGTTCACATGAAGCAGGTGCAGAAACACCAGCCTGATTTTCTTCTACTCTGCCTTCCACTTTGTCAGCAGGCTCTCCCTAGAAAACCATTAGGGTCGCCGGAACAGGAAATCCAGACACGTTTCCAGACATCCAATGGCTTATCAGTTGTAAAACCTGGATAATGACATTGACTTTTGATTATAATAAGCAGAGCTCATAGCTTGGTAACCTAAAAGTCTTCCAAAAGTTACCAATAAAATTTCTCAAAATTTTAAAAGAATATCATAGCAATTACAAATTATGGAATTTATTTGACACATTAAAATTATTGGCTGAAAAGTTATACATTAAGTTATGCAAGCCTACTACTGCTAAACTGGTACGAAAGGTGATTTTCTTAGTGTTGAGAACATTTAGAATGTTGATTTAAAGGTGTGTGGCATTCTGTCATGTTATTGCTTGAGTTTAAAATAAGTTTAATGAAATTGTTTTTGAAGAAGGTCTAAAACAAGAACACACTATACGCCATAAGGATGTAATAGCAAAATTTGGAAAACTGACGTAAATGTATAATTGTAATGGTATCTACTTCTCTGGCAGAAGAACTCTCACAAGAACTCTCTTCATACTTATCATTTAAAAGGAACGTGATTTTTTTTTTTTCCAAGAATGCAAGTAAATACGAGCATGTTGCATATGAATCCTGAAATTTCTGACCTTTCAGTAGTTCTCTGTAAGTATAATATAACATATAAAACAGGTTTATATATATATATATATATATATATATATATATATAAGAATATGACTGAATAACCATTACATAAGATCGAGGGGGAAAAAACATACTGTCACCCAATTATCGGAAAGCACGACCAACTGATAGCTGAGTAGGGTACCAGAGGCATTCAGACCACGCCTAGCCATTTATCTCGGTCACTAACTGAAGGGATGATTAGGGAAGTGTCCCCCCTGGCGTCTGGAACATTCGGAATTATTTTCTGAACTGCGAGACTTCCAGAAACAGCGATATTCCTATATAAGGCCTGCAGTGGGCGAGTCAGCTCTTGGCGAGCAGCCGTGAGGAGCGCTGAGGTTAGCGAACGGACTGGAAGACTCTGTACGTGTATCAGAGGAGTTGCACGTAACTGTGAGCGTGCAATGGACCTGTGACAGACGAACTGGTGAATTGTAATTGTGTGCGCTAAGTAATTCTATGTAATCAGCAAGTGTTTCAACTGTAATTCGGTGGAAATAAGGAACATTTTGAGTTTGTGCAATTGGAATTTTAATTTCACGAACTGACAAAGTCACAATATCCTAAACTAGAACGGGATATAAAATTACATAATAAATATTCATTTTCATAACTTAGGACTTACGATAATGACTTATATATAGTTTAGCAATACCTATAATATAATAATAATAATAATAATAATAATAATAATAATAATAATAATAATAATAATAATAATAATAATAATAATAATAATAATAATAATAATAATAATAATAATAATAATAATAATAATAATAATAATAATAATAATAATAATAATAATAATAATAATAATAATAATAATAATAATAATAATAATAATAATAATAATAATAATAATAGTAATAATAATAATAATAATAGTAATAATAATAATAATAATAGTAATAATAATAATAATAATAATAATAATAATAGTAATAATAATAATAATAATAATAATAGTAATAATAATAATAATAATAATAATAGTAATAGTAATAATAATAGTAATAATAATAATAATAATAGTAATAATAATAATAATAATAATAGTAATAGTAATAATAATAGTAATAATAATAATAATAATAATAATAATAATAATAATAATAATAATAATAATAATAATAATAATAATAATAATAATAATAATAATAATAATAATAATAATAATAATAATAATAATAATAATAATAATAATAATAATAATAATAATAATAATAATAATAATCAAAATATGACAACCATCAGACAATACGCTTAGATTAAAATATCCTTTTTTCAGGGTAAAGGAATTTTGGTTAAAGTTCGTTAAATATTCAGTGTTATTATCTGTTAAACGTTTTGTTTAACAGGAATATATTTACAAATAATGTTGTGATTTTCTGCCACTTCATATAACAAACATTCAGCTGTGAAATTTACTTACAAATGTGCTGCAGTTTGCTTATAATTCCAAATACTGTTCAGGACAATATCATAAAGTACCAATAACAAAGCGATGTTGAATTTTATCGGAAATGGTGTTTTGAGATCGCCGAATTAAATAATTTGATAAAATTTGTTTACGTTGGAGCGGGGACACACTTACGTATCTTGGATTAACATAATTCTGACATACTGAATAAATAACTTACACTAAAATGCTCGTCCTAATAATAAACAAACCTATAAAGTCACACCACGCTGTCGCTTTTCAGGAGCGCAAGAAGTGCATGTGGATTCGCGGAAGTACAAGCATTACTATTATGCAATGGCAGTGCCATTCAAGTAATGATGAGGTATTTTTTTGACAAACACTTTCAAGTAGTTGAACAGAACTTATCCGGTGTCGTGGACTACCGGATTCCTGCTTCACATTGCTTCCACTACAGCACTGCAACAGCTTCCAGTCATCATTGTGTACAAACCTGTGGCCTCATTCTGCTGGCAATTGGCAAGAACCAATTCGTTTAAAAGCATGCCGATGCTTCTGGTTTCCTTCAAAGTTTTCCATTCTTGGATGCTGGTAGAATCTCATGATTTACGTCCCACAAATAGGTGAGCCAACCCCCTAATTGGTTTTAGCTGAAGTCTGATACGTTAGTATAATCCTATGAACACAGGTCAGATCTAGCCGAGTGGTAAAAGGAGTGAAACTCAGAAATACATCACTTGAATTGTTGCAAAATATGCTTTCTAAAGGCTGCTCATAGCACCCCTTGAATGAATCACGTTCATATTGGTCCTAAATTCAACAAAAACGCGTTTCTCATTTAATTCAATAGCTGTATGATATACTCTTGGAAATATTGTCCTCTATATTATTTACTTCATAAGAAGTAAAGAAAGCACATGAGGTCCTTATTACTCTGATTGAACAGGGTTATAGTGCTGCCAGAGCTGAGAAACTACATGAAGTATTTCCAAAAACAGCATCAAATTGGTGGAAGAAATACCAAAAAGGGGGTTATTGGACACCAAAAATGTGTGCATTTAATCATAACCATATGATGTAGTATATATCCTTAGAATATAACTGGTCAACACCCGCCTCCTTAGCGTAGATGGTAGCATGTCTGCCTCACGTTCAAGAGGTCCCGAATTCGAATCTCGGTCAGGGTGAGTTACCTGGATAAGGTTTTTCCGTGGTTTTCCCTTATCCTTCAAGACGAATGTCGGGTAACTCTAAGCACCTTGGACCATGGACTCATTTGAGCATCATTTCACCAATTGCATTCACCGTCCGATATGACTTAACGTTGGAGGACGTAAATTACAACAAAAACAATAGCAAACAGTGCACCAGTAGGAGGAATGTTGGCTAGTGCGCAGAAGGTGTGAAGAGACGTCGATTATCTCTGCCATAGCTCAGTATTTGCTAATGAAAATAAATTTTCAAAAGCCGCTTGACTCCTGTGCACGCATATCGATCAAACATTCATTCAGATTTAACCCTCAATGCGTTGAACAAAGCCAACACAGAGGCCATGGATTTTTATCGTAGGAGGGAGAGTACTTTAGACCATTTAAATAGCCATTAATAAATTTCTGTATCATAAAACAACTATTACTAAGTACATGAATATGTCTTGAAAAGATCCTGTTCAATTTCAACTGTGTATAGTGGTGTCCACACATTAATTCATTTGCAACGGTGATTTGCACAATGCACAAAAGATTCAGCTAGCTCCTTGGATTCCAAAAATCTGCTTATAAATCTGAAAGAAAATGTATGGGCACAGATGCAGTAAAACATCAACAAAGCTATTATTCAAGTGGACCACACACAAGCTAGCAACTGTGGAAGATGGTGGAAACTACCTGCAATGAGCCCTTCAGTTCAGAGGAAAATTACCAAATTACTAATGGTGATGGGACCTCTATAGGTTCTTCGATGTTTGGAATAATCGAAGTGCAACGAGGGGTTGTTGTTACACACTCGTATTTTGATAAAGAGTAAAATATAGCTGCGTACGCAATGTATCCCAATGAGTGTATCTAATGACTTCACTGTACTTCCTGGAATTACAGCATCCCATAGAGCGTCATTTCGTCATCTGGTAACATGTTTTGGAAGTGTTTGATTCTTTCTGCTCAGAATAGAATTCACATTGAATTCACATAGAATTCACTTGTGTTTACCAAATTTCAGTTTTCAATTCATTTGTTGTCTCAGCTACTTTTGAACTTTAATCTATGTCTAGTAATTGGTTTACAAGTTTAATTTTGGGCCTAAATGATGGGAAATGAAAACTTTTGTTTTTTTAATTTTGTGGCCCAAAATGAATGACTAAATCTGCACATGAAATTCACTCTTGCTTCTGACGTAGTTGGAAATGATTTCCAGTGTAGTTCAAAATCTGGGAATATACATATATTTGTTGCATTTTCTCTAAAAAGATAAAGAATTCATCAATATATTCGTATTTAATAACAGTAAAAGAAAGTATTCATCTCTTAGAATGCCAATAAAAGAAAATATAATATCGATAAAATCGACAAATATTCGTGTTTACATCATACCCTCAAAGCAGTTATGTTATTGAATGTTTTGTTATTTTAAACGAATAAATGAATAGTTTCTCTCATTCTCTTTCTTCTTTTAGACTGAGTGAATGCAGTGCTGTCTGAATTAGGTATTTATAAACCATATAGCAGCTGAATAAATAGACAACTGATAAAATAAATATAATTTATTTTTATTTTT
The DNA here is from genome assembly GCA_030765055.1 of Mantis religiosa. NCBI lineage: Eukaryota > Metazoa > Arthropoda > Insecta > Mantodea > Mantidae > Mantis > Mantis religiosa. The sequence goes on from CM060949.1 coordinate 63,625,914, forward strand.
CTTCATTTTTTAATATTTGTTAATATCCCAGAAAATGAAACTGCTTTAATATTAGAACATAGAAACTGTGTAGAAATCAGGAAAGGAAGGAGCAAGGATTAGTGTATGAGATGGAGATTGGAATAAAAGGAAGATGTAATAGAGTTAGAGAGAGAGAGGGAGAGAGAGAGAGAGAGAGAGAGAGAGAGAGAGAGAGAGAGAGAGAGAGAGAGAGAGAGAGAGAGAGAGAGAGAGAGAGAGATTTCATATGTAACATACTGACACTAACATAGCTGCTACTTCCTCCAGTAATTTATGTATCAAAATATTTTCAAATGTTGAATAAAATAAAGACATAAAATTCTGAAATATTACAGTATTACTGTAAGGGAGAAACTATCTTCTGATTGACACATGCTCCTTTCTGGTAATCATAGCAGATATGAGGATTTGTCTTCTTAAAATAATTATTCTGCACTATAATCACTCTTTCAGGAGATGATTCCGAGAAGCTGTGTCAATCACATGGTAATTTCCTATTCACTTTGAACGTTACTGACAATATATAATGTTTATATTTGTAGCACAAACAATTCAACGTAATATTGCTTTTTGTTACTTTAAGCTTTTAATCAAAGTCTTTCTTAATAGATTTATCGCGAAATCACTGTTTCAAAATAATTTACTAATCAGTTATAGCCTTTTTTGTTTATTTTCTGGTAATATTGCGTAGGACGGGAGAGAGAGAGAGAGAGAGAGAGAGAGAGAGAGAGAGAGAGAGAGAGAGAGAGAGAGAGAGAGAGAGAGAGAGAGAGTATGACGTAGCAATAATTAGCGACATAGGTTGTAGAGCGTTACACATTTCAAACTTTTTTTTAGTACAAAGAAGATAGACTAACGATACGGAAAGATGTTATCAAAATAGCAGGCTAAAATAAACATTTGAAGAAAATGGGAAAATTGTTGATCTGAGAGAAAATTTTGCTCCTTTTCTTCTTACCAGGAATGTTAGAGCTGTTCAATAAAGAATGATCATAATTTTTTACGGTCATCATTTTTCGCTCTAAAATTCAATTTTATTATATTCTGTTAGCTTAATGTGAAACAAACACGGCACAGTAGTTTCATTGTTGGTACTCCTGGTTCCCACCTGTAAGAACCAGGCAAGTTCAGACATGTTCAGTATCGTCTACCGCTGCAATGGAGGTAACATGCAGTTAAAGTTGATGTTAGAGGAAGATCCGAAGTTTCTTTCAAACGTAATCACTGCTGATGAAACTTGGCTACATCATTTTGATCCTGAGAGCAAACAGCAAAGCTCAGTGTGGAAATCTCCTTCATCCCCAAAAAGCAAAAGTGTTTGCTTCTGCTGAGAAAGTTATGGTCATCTCATTCTTTGATATCATGGAATGGTTTATCTGCATGTTGTAGCTACACACACATCAGTAAAGGACAATACTACAGGAATGTCCTGAAAATATTGCAAGTCCATATCAGGCGCAAAATACCACATTTCCGTGAAGTAAGCTCGATGCTGCACCACAATAATGCGCGGCCGTATATTGCCAATGTTGTTGCTCAATATCTTGCAAAGATCAACGTGAAGTGCATCTCCCACCCTTCCTATAGTCTGGATTTAGCCCCATGTGACTTTTTTCTATTCCCTAACTTGAAGAAACGCCTTCGTGGAAGGCATTATCCATCAGAAGCAGTGGTGAAAGCTGCGGAGGCGATTTTGTAAGATCTCTCAAAAAATTATTTCCAGCATGACTTTGAAGACTGGTAGAAATGCTGGGACAAGTCTATCACATTCAGGGGAGACTATTTTGAGAAGAACCATCAAAATTATGAAGACAAGTAAAGGTACGTTGTCAAAAAATTTGTGATCATTCTTTATTGAACAGCTTTATTGCTCACTGAAGAACGGGTAATACTGAAATTGATAATAGCATAATCATGTACCATAGGCAACTGATGTAAGAGTTATTGTATACGACGTGTAATTTTAGAAGACAATTCTAGAAAACTTACAATTTCACAAACTGATTTTATGTTTGATATCAAGACAAAATAGAATAACGGAACACTGTTCGATTTTGAGAGAATGCGCAAAAACGGAATTTAATAAACTATATCAAGTAAAAGAATTCCAAAATATTTTATTAGCCTTGGAATATTGCCCTAAGACAATGTAATAAACAAGTTAGTATAACAGAACTACCAAAAATCGTATTATGTATGTACAAGGAACAATAACTGTACAAAAGCAATTTAAGAAGTCATTTTAGAACTGCTAGATAATTTAACAGCAGGAATTCCGATGAGTAAATATAACGATTGCTTAGCAAGCCAGGACAAAGGTCGATTTGTTTATCTCTAAAGCAAAAAAAAAAAAAAAAAAAAAAAAATCAATTTTGCTATTGCGAACTTGTTTCTAAGGCTTTTTGTTCCATGTGCTATCTCGTGTTTCCGCGAAATTTAAAGTCATCGATCCAATTTTACTAAGTGTTCCGCACCCTAACACCGCACAAGGTTTCGAAAAAGCTTTTTCTCCCCCAGAGCCTCAAGAGCGTTTCCGTTTTAAATGGGAGGAATTTTAATATTTCAGCTCTTAAAACACGAATCCCAGGGCAAAGTTCGTTCGACCTTCCTGTTCGAGCGCCGCTGGCTTAAGTCGCATGTTAAGAATTTAATATCATCAAAATTAGTTTCTATGCATTCTGTACTTATTGGTTTGGATATCTTGCAATTTTAACATTAATTGAAGACATATTTAATATTTCATCCAGTTTATTAATTGAAGAGTTGACATGGAAAAGGATGTGCCAAAAAGTAAATTTTTCAGGAGATAGAAAAAATGTAATTGGGATACCAAAAATGCTTTATTTGGATATTTTTCAGGTACGATCAGCGTTTAGTGTCATTAAGAATACTATCAAACATCTGTACGAAAAATTGTTATCCTCAATAATAGAAAACTTGGAAGGACAGATTTCCCTGTAGAACTCATGTTATTTTGGTTCCAAGTAATCCAGCATCGCCAAAAGTTCCCATTTCTTGGCATCACCGATGGATACTACCTATTTGTCATTCTTGAAGACCTCTAAGTTTCTGAATTGTGCATATTTATCATTCTTGAAAACTCACTTCCAGTTCACTGAAGGTTTTCTTTGTTTTGATTTGTGGTAAACCTGTTACTGATAGTTGAATCCATGATTTGTTAGTGATGTGGGCCATTGGCAATGGAACATAGATTGTTCTCCATGCCTAATTGGAATTATGACAAATTTGGCACTCAGTTCCTTTTCCATGTCCACTCCACTTGCGGATCCTTTAGTTTAGGAAAGTCTCTCTCTAACCTGCGTACGCTGTTTTAGATTATTTTCTTCATTCGTAGTTTCAGTTCTAGAAACCGGTATTGGAATATCCAGTAATTCATATCAATGTAGTATAATACTCTTTTAACTCAGCTCTTCCAAAGTCAGTTCGCACGAAGAACGAAATGGGTGTACCAATAATCAAATGACCCTTAGAGCTTAGAGTTACCCGTCATTCATCTTTCAGAGTAAGTGAACCCCCGGAAAAATCTTAACCAGAAAACTCATCTGGTTGAGATTCGAACGGAGACCTCTTGGACGTGAGTCAGACACGCTACCACCTGCGTATCTCTCACTGCTATATCTTGTAGAGATTTATGAATCGTCAGGCATGTAGCTTGATATTTGTATGTTTAGCTTATCTTTTCGTTTTAGTATTTATACAAGAGGGCATTTCAAATGCAAGAGATACATTATAGGTATCTACGTTTAATGTTTCTCGCAGATAATTGTGTATATATGATAGAAAATGTTGTTTAAGTCGGTCTTGAATCCTGTATCTGTGCTCCAGGTTACCATGATTATTCTCTTTGAAGATCGATACTGGACAAGAGCTTTTATATTTTCAAAATTTTTTAAGTGAAATCACGTAAAGGTTTCTTTAAAATAATAATTATTAAGTTTGGGTGGCTATAGCGTTGGCGTTTCAAGAACTTCATATCCATTGTTGTCTCCGTCACTCTCCCCGGGGAACTGGTCTCTTTCATGATATGTGCAATCCCCCCCCCCCGCCTTTCACTTAGATGTGCTTGCTCTTTCGTGATGATTAATGTTGCATAAACACAACCCAGCTACAATAAATCTATGCAGTATTCATTCCTCTTTCCACAGTCTCCCACTTCAGGTTATCCTCTATGGCATCTGATAGCAATTGAATAACCACAATAACTGATCAGTTCGCCTATTCCCTTTTACAAGATACCAGACAAACAATAGCCACCAGCAGTGGTATTGTTAAACAGTGGACTACGGGAAATTATAAAATTTAAATTAAATAATGCAACATATTTCTTGTAATAGTTTTCTTTTGTGCAAAACTTAAAGTTTGCTCCTTAATTATTAATTTTCCTTTTATTCTAGCCTAAACGTCCATTTCTTAAAAGACAATAACGTTTTGTTTTTGCTTTACCATTTCAAAGATTCTCGCCATAAGCCATTTAGACTGCAAAATATATTGTAATTTCATTAAATGTTCTCGAATTAACTCAGTATGCCGGCACCAAGAGAAGTGGCATTACTAAAGCAAGGTAATACAAAAGGAGGGGAATAATATTAGAGAGAATATTGAAATTCTGGTATAAGTGTATTAAAGGGCAGAAAGAGGATTATCTGAATATGTGCTGAAGCAACAGAAAATCATTAAAAATACAAATAGTTGGTGGTCGGAATTGGAAAGAATGATATTAAAGATAGGCATGGGAGATCTATGGAGAGCAGAGGAGATAAATTATAGCGGTTTTGGAAGGAAATGAGAACTAGAGTACAATACATAGATAGGCAAGAGATATGGGAAAGTATAGAAGAAAAGAAATCTTTGAAATGTTATAAGCATTAAAGACAGAATGGGGTAGGGAAACATATATAGATTCAATGTGACAAAACTGGAAGAGAAGGCAATAGCATGGATGAGAGTAGGAATATTATACTTAAAGGGATATGTGATTTTTGTGGAGACGAAGAGAGCACTGTTCATTGCCTGATAGAATGTAGGGAGTTAACAAATTACAGGAGAAAAATATGGGATAATAAATGGGACAGTGTAAGTAAAGAGATATTGGCGGTTCGCATGCTAACGGGGATGGGAGAAAAGAAAAATAGATCTATAGGAGAATTCTTATATAGGATAAGAGAAAAATGGATTAGGATAAAAGAAGCAAATGTCAAGAAGAAATGGCACCAAGCTGCTCAGGAGAACCAAAGGCTTATAGCCAGGGGACCTGAGTCAGCAAGTAATCTTAGGGTCAGCAATTTTATGCGTATGTAGAGAATGTATAATACAGGTATAATACACCAACTCAGTCTGCCAAAATACGAGGGCAGTTCAATAAAGAATGATCACAATTTTTTTTTTTCGACAACGTACCTTTACTCATCCTCATAATTTTGATGGCCCTTCTCAAAATAGTCTCTCCTGAATGCGATGAACTTGTCCCAGCGTTTCTGCCAGTCTTCAAAGACATGCTGGGAACCATTTTTGAGAGATCCTTCAAAATCACCGCCGCAGCCTTCACCACTGCTTCTGATGATGGATAATGCCTCCCACTAAGGCGTTTCTTCGAGTTAGGGAATAGAAAAAGTCACATGGGTCTAAATCCGGACTATAGAGAGGGTGAGGGCTGCATTTCATGTTGATTTTTGCAAGATATTCAGCAACAATATTGGCAATATGCAGCCGCGCAAAATTATCATGGTGCAGCATCCAGCCTGCTTCATGGAAATGTGATCTTTTGTGCCTGATATGGACTTGAGGTAATTTTCAGGACATCCCTGTAGTATTGTCCAGTTACTGATGTGTGTGCAGGTACAAAAAGCTGATAAACCATTCCATGAATATCAAAGAATGAGATGACCATAACTTTCCCAGCAGAAGCAACCACTTTTGTTTTTTGGGGGTTGGTGATGAAGGATATTTCCACAATAAGCTTTGCTGTTTGTTCTCAGGATCACAATGATGTAGCCAAGTTTCATAAGCAGTGATTACGTTTGAAAGAAACTCCGAATCTTCCTCTAACATCAACTTTAACTGCATGTTACCTCCATTGCAGCGGTAGGCGATACTGAACATGTCTGAACTTGGCTGGTTCTCACAGGCGGAAACTAGGAGTACCAACAATGAAACTACTGCGGCATGCTTGTTTCACATTTAGCTAACATAATATAATAAGATTGAATTTTAGTGCGAAAAATTATGACCGTAAAAAATTATGATTATTCTTTATTGAACAGCCTTCGTATATTAAAATGCCTAAATAAAAATTGCAATTTTACATATGTTATATTAATAAACAATGTATACTAGATATCATATGATCAACCAAAATTCAGGATACATATCAAACATCTATTTCGGGTTTTAAACCTAATATAAAGCATGAATAATTGTAAAAACAATATTACATTTCGAACCAAGTAATCACTCTGTCGTTCACAGTAAAAGTGCTGCAATTTAAAGTACTCTCTCCAGTACTGAACTTTAGTTACCGGCTGCGTATAATTTTCAGTTGACTTTCATTTTCATATGTGATAATACGAAAAACACTGAAGCAGAAAACTAAAGATAAAAGACTTAAACAACGGATATTTGTAATACTAGTAGATGGCACAGAAACAGGCAAGGAAACAGTTAACAACTTAAAACAGCCTAGTTATATGTATTATTTTCTTCTGAAGTGTAGCAAAAATTGTATCACATTATACTACATCTTTATTTCTATCTATATTTAATATAAAAAGGAAATGAAAAATAATTTCTTTTACTTTATACCTATATATTTGGTAATCAACTATAAAAGAAACAGTAATGCTATTTATCTCTTTTTTGTGTATAATTTAGTTCAACATTTAATTTGTTTAATTTCCTTTTTATAACTGCGTTATGTTCTTGTTCATCTGTAAATTTTATTTTCAATTTATAAATGTTACAGACTCCTTTATGTAGTTTTTAACATGTTCAGTAAGTTTATTTGATACATATAGATAACATAAAATTTAAATTCTAGTTTCTTACTCATTTGTACCATTTTATATCCATTTAAAGCATTATTGGTACTACCCAAATGTATATTAATTTATAATCTGTGTAAACAATTACATTTCTCGATACCTTGGCCTGTAATGTTTTGCATCCTTTTCCTGATAATACTAGGTTTAACTGTGTTGAAAATATCTTTTTCTCAAAATGAAATGAAAGAGCCTTTAAGGGCTACATTTTCTGCATGTTTATACATTTCTATCATATAGGGAGTTTCTTACAAGTTATAAGTCATTAGTAAGTTATTTTAAGAATAAACCCAGGGTATATCATGTTTACGAATTTCCTTGCATTAGTAGAAAATTGTTTTAAGAATTCCAAAGGTCTTGGAAATCTATTATAATGTGACACAGTAATTTATATTTTGTTAAAACATTTGGGCTTGTTGAGCACACATTAATACATTAAACTAAACGGTTTACGTCTGTCAGAATTCTAAAAATATGTAGGTTGAAACTATCAGCTACTTTTGAGGGCTAGATGACACCTACTGTTACAATATTCTTCACAAAGAAGAAGCTAATTAGTTTACTAATATTTGTATTGCACCATGCCGAAAGTAAAAACTAGTATCCACGAAATTGAAAATCAGATAAAATTGGATATATCAGTTGCAAGTTATCTAAGTCGTTGGAAAGTCAACTTGTCTTTGCTAAATTGGAAAATGTGTTGAACATGGATTATGGTACAACTCCAATGTGATGAATATTGGTAAGAAATGCTCTCTTGATGAATAAGAAATGTAAATATTTATTGCTTTAGCACGCCCCAGAATCTTTCGTTAATTTTGAAAGAAGCTTCTCTTTGTATAATTCTGTGATGATTCGCAATAGACAGCCCTTTAATTTTTAAAATTTACCAAAGGTTTTCTGAAGATATTATAATTCAATATTTCGTGATGTAGTAGGTGTAGGTGAAATATGCAAGGGCAACAAAAAATGGTGATAATTTTAAGTCTTTTCTTCTTTTTTTCATTTTAATACATCTTACAGTCCTATAGTTATCATTTAAAAGTAAAATTTAATATTCTGAAGATAATCATAGTCCGGGCGTGTTTGACAATATTCGGCTCGCCGAACCTTAAGGGCAGACGAAGAGAAAGTGATAATATTTATTACTAACTCTTGTCATATGCCTCAGTTTATTAAGGTTGGTACTTTATTGGATGTGTGAAGATATTAATTACAACTCTGACACTGATATAGAAGCATCTCATTACTTTTATTAGCCTGAAACCACCGCTCCGTTATTGTATTGGCTAGAGGTATTCTCTGTCACTTCCACTCTCTCTTCCCCAACCCTTTCCTAAATTAATCATAAATAATTCGTCACACATTACAATTTGTTTTATACCTGATTTGTCATAGATACAAGAGAAATTGGAACGGGGTTTTGTACTGAGGTACTTTGCCTACTTCAATCAGTTTAGCTTGTATGGGTGACCTTAATTTCGGTTTTAGAGTCATCTAAAGACTGTAAGTGTGTTTAGTCATGACGGAAACAGAAACGAAAACATCCTTTAATTTAAAAAAGACGACCATATAGTATAAATTGGCTTCGAAATTTCTAAGCATGAAATCCTAGACGAGAGGAAATGCGGTTCAACTGTCACTGGACATTAGTACATGCCAGGGGCGCCGGTAACAATCCATCTTTCAACTATCGTGCACTATTTTGACGTTTGTAGGTAGCATTCTGACCAGCTTTTACTTGCTGGTCAGGATTCCTTGACTCTTGTTTGGTATTCTATGTAGTCATAATGGAATAACTGTAGGTAACTTGAAGCGACTGCTTAACAATCCCTATCTCTGATGACAAAAATGAATTTGTTGCACCGTGATAATGACTTTGAACATAGAAGAATACATTGAGTGTGTATGAGTAGGAATACGGGGGAAAAATTCAGAAATGGGGACTAAGTTTCTCTGTCTTTATGAAGTAATAGGAGTTGAAGCTTTGAGTAGTTGAAAATATTGTGGTCAATGTTTTTAGTTCTTGATCGTCGGCTGACATGGAGTACACATATCAAAAGCAAACTAAATCAAGCCTATGCTCGTCTTCACAAGTTGTAACCCACCCTCAACAGCAAATCCTCATTACGAGTCGAATGTACGCTGCTACTATATACAAGAGCATTCTACGACCGCTTCTTCTCCTGTATGGGGATGTGCTTCACCAATTCCAGGTGTTTCAAAACAGGGTATTATGATTGTCTGTGAACGCCCCGTGGTACATCCGGAATGCACAGCTGCATAGAGAATTGAACATAATCAACATTAATGAGTACATCTCTACAACGACAAGCAGATTCTTTTCTCACCTTCCATATGTATCAGGTGCTTTATTCTTCCAACTGGGACGTCGCCTTGATGCTGCTGAAGGCACGCTTTCCACAGGACATTTTAGTTCTATAGTGTTTATTTATTCTGTAATGAAGACGTTATTTAATTTATACTCACACTAATCAGACCAGTTTGCTTGAGGACTCTAATATGCGTATCCTCTACCCCTGTATACTTTAATTTTATTATGTATATTATGTATAGCACCAACTGTGCTGAGCAATTGAAATAAAAAGTCAACAAAAAATGTTTTAGTATAGATGGCGCCTCGACACTTGCGATATCCTTATACTCACGATACCTGCATGGTGTCGACATCGCACAATATTTCAGAAAATTTGTACTTTTTCGATACTCAGATGGTGATTTTGCAATCTTTATTTTATTTTAAAATCAGAAAATATTGTGACAAGAACATTATGAAAATCCTAAAAACTTCCAGGAATGTGGTACCTACACAGTAACATTATACAAGAAAATAATGGTTTGTCAGATTCACTACCAGTTAACAGTTGTCAAGAAGAAATCACTGCATATCTCAACGACGATTTGTCATCTTTTTCTAGTACACTGGATTACTACAAAATAAATTAATTTTCAAAATTAAAAAAGTTGGAGATGTAGCATTCTGGTACCGAAATTAAGGGATGAAATAAATAAAGAATCGTAATGGATTTCAAAGGAGCATTGTATGTTTGTTATGACACGAAGGTGCAGTTGGTTGAGTTGTGAAACAAAAGACACGGGAGAAAGAGGGTTTCTTAGTAAGAATCCTGAATGGATAACACTTGACTCCGTTTGAAAAGGTATTCTTCGGACCCTTAATAATGGCATGACCGAGCCTAATAATCACAATGGACAAAATAGTCACAAAGGATTTTTGGTGAATAAAGAGGGCTTCCAGAGGTGAAAGTGACACATACACACGCAGCTGTGTGGGAAGGCAGTCCGCAGCTGGCGGCCGATTAAGACGGTCATCTGCTTCTGACTTGGACAAAGGCAGACCAGAATCGACGAGAGGAGCTATCTGCCGGTTCATACGTAAATAAAGAATTAAGTGTTATTGCGTACTAAGTATTCTATATACGGTCACTCTAAACAGTGAAATATTGATAACCTTGGTGGGCAACTTCAATTTTGATGTGGTGATAAAAGGAAGCAGTCATTAAACCAGTTTGAAACGGGCATTCCAGTGCCATTAGTACCATCCTTACTGCCATACATATCCACGCATACCTTGAGGATAAAAGTGCTCTGCCCTGCACTACCCATTAATTAGCATCAATTCTTAATAGCTACTGCATGAATATTAAATGTTGATATATGTAGTTACATTTATTATTTATCCTCCAAGATAAATTATTAATTATGCGCAGGAAAATCAAAATCTTAAAGAAAAGAAGCAAATTTGTAAGCAGTTTAGACCTGATAGAAAGGTATTTAATATACACCAGGTTGACCTAATTCAGTTCGAATTAAAATTCTTAATGATGTTCCTAATATACCAGCTCAAGCACCAAAGATAAAATATAATATTCCAACACTAAATATTTGTATATTCCACCTGCTACACTATTCTCTGAAAAACTGCTTAGTACAGCAGCGCTCATATGTGAGAGAAAAATAAGTAGACTTACTTCCAAAGGAATGAGAATGCTAGTACTTTTTAACAAACAATTATCAAGGTAACTGATGGTTACACAGATGGTTTTATGTGCATCTAATAATTTTATTGGCATTACAACATTCTATTTTATACTGATACTAGAAGTAGGTGTGATAGTATTGAGCATCGAAGGTTCGGGTATCGTGGAAAGTATTGTGTGTCGGAATCGAGCAGCGAGAAAAATTGGTATTGAGTCATGCCTAGTCCTTAATTATGTTCAGCTCCTATTACATGGTTTATTCCAAATCGAGAAGATACTCTGAAGTCTTTTCTAGGCTATAATTATATATGAATGGAAGTGGGGTAGCAGCACATTACTCCTTTTTTTTTTTTTTTTTTTTTTTTTTTTTTTTTTTTTTTTTACTTTATTAAAACAAAAACAAGGTGAAGAAATTTTGAGGAGCACGTCTTCGCTCCCTGAGAGGTAGCGGGGTTAGGTGAGTGATATTGGAGAACATAATTAGCGGATCCTGCATAAGCACACTGGTTATTTTCGTTTATTAATTGATCCGCATGAATCATGCTGTATTGCGATCGTATAAGGCAAGGATGGCAGGCATGGCATTACGCCCTGGAAGACAACTGGGGATTCATGTGTTATTTGGGTAATGGCGGTAGAGAGTCACTAGGGTCTTGAGGTTTCTGATTAGGTATGCAATGGTTTCTGGATCGTTTTTGTCTATAAGTTGAGCCCAGATTTGGTGAAGGAGGTTGTTGATGGTTGAGCAATGGGCTGGAGTGCAAGTATGTCTACCGTGGTAGCTTGGAAGAATGCGGTCGCTATTGTAATTGTACCTAAAAGAAAATGTGTTTTTAAGGCATTTCTACAAATGTCCTCGATTAACATGTAATATATACTTACAGGAATAAGACTTTGTAGAAATAGTTTGGACAAGATTGAGAGGAAAACTCATGTGAGAGCACAATCAGATTTTTTAAATGTATAGTGAACTGTTCCACAAATTACTTTGAGGTTATTAACTTTCTAGTTTACTGCACTTGTGCATACCATTATGTCAAGTCACATCATAAATTATGGAGATGAAACTGCATGTAAAAATGTTAACAAATGTTATAATTACAAATTAGAAATAATATGATTCTAGATTTTTTATGTTGTAAGTCATAACTTATCCAGGGGCTTTTAGTTAGGCTCTAACCGACCGGGATGTCTGAGAAGGTGACATTTATGGTTCTTATTAGGAAGATCGTGGGTTTGATTCCTGTGGCCGTCCCTCTGTGGTTTGCTGTCACTAGCCAGGAAGGACACTGCATCCGTGAATGTCCAGTACCTCTATTTCACGGTTGGCAGAATCTCGGTGTGCAATGCAAGCACATTCCTCTCAGTAAATCCTGGTCCCGGGCCCTTCAGGGGATGTGTAAGCCTGCACGAGCCACCACCGGAGAGTTTCAATTTATATTTGCTAGAGGCTCTGCTCTCTGTTGTCTCTCCACAGTCCGACCATCCTTATTATCCTCTCATCTCACCTCTTCCTCTATGAAGTCAATCCGTCAAGGGCAAATGCACAAACTATTTCATTAATCCATATGCCAAGTCTCCTCTCCAAGTGTAGTCATAGTGGCATCATCAGAATCTAAAACAATGAACATTGACAAATTAGAATAAAGGTACCAGAAAATGGCAGGGCATTATGAGTGCCTAACATACCTTAAATTAAAATTATATTATGTATTCACTTTTTGGTATGGGATTCAGTGACAAACTCGCACTATAGTTGGCAGATATTTACAATGTGGAAATAAATAATAAATAAATCGAATTTTACTCTCTCTCTCTCTCTCTCTGTTTCTCTCTAACACAAAATTCATAATTTCAAAACACACATCTGCTACATCTAAGATTATGCTGTCGTTTCCAAAGGAAGCTACAGAAATGGAATAGTAACCCATTAAAAGCAGCGAAAGTTAAACAACTTTTTAAACAAATACTCATCCAAGCTACAAACAAAATCTACAGTTCATACATACAATCCAATACAAATCAAACCTAGACAATAAAAATGGAAATGCACAATCGAAAATCACTCCCAAGCCTTTTTTTCGGAAGAGATTCGGCACTGCACTGTATCTTATGGCCCCAATTGGGGTATCCCTGGGAGGAAGGATGAGGTGAGAGGAGACATAGGGCGACCAACCCAAGGAATCACTACAGTGCTTAGGGCAGGCTCCCTAGATTTTTACTTAAATGGAAACCTCCCCCGGCAGGCTAGGACAACGGATATTCCACCGTACTGTGGTTCGAAGACGGTAGCTGCAGTCGATTCGGAGACCGGCAACCGACCTACAGGAGGAGGAAGTGGTTCACTCAGAGCATATCATTTTGCTGTGCACCGCCGAGACTCCCACCGACACTTCTACCCTTAAAGAGACCCCAAGATGGGAGTTGATATGAAATGATAATGGAGATGAAAGGGACGGATTAGGGGGGATATAATTAACCTACCCAGCATTCGCCTAGTGATTCGGGAAACCCCCGAAAAAACCATGGGGCAGGTAGGTCAGCCATGGGAGAATCCAACTCGGACCTCCTGAATGCGAGCTACAAACAAAACCGCCTGAGCCATCACGCTCGGTCTCCAAGCCATTTAGTTAAATCTTTTAAGTATATTTGAGTTTCAGTACCAATCCATAACTGTTTACATAAAAAGAATCACTCATTGCACCAAGAATGTTCTATGTAAGCTGCGCAGGGTTGCCAAATTTGAAATATGAAAGTATGGTCCTACACTCAAAATTATCAGTTTTACTTGGATTGAGGATATTTTAAAGGCAGAATTTTACTAATAATGCTGGGTGGATATTTTATGCTATTCGGTGAAAATCAGACATTTTGTACAAAATAGTGTTCAAAACATTTGCACAAAGGCGAAACGACCTGACTTCCCAAGGAAGGGAAATAACATAGAACAAATTGACACTACAATGAGCTTTGGCGTACTGCCAACATAATAAAACTGATTTAAGTATTTATACAAATTAATACATGTGGAATATTATCCATATTTATGATTCCCTATAACAACTTTTCCAAGCCCTTCCGGAAATCGAACCGAGGACTTCTCGTTTAGCATAATGTAACTTTAAAATTGAGTATATTATCAATATCTAAAAATCTTACTAAAATTTATGCCAGTTTTAATACGAAAACAATAATGATTTGAAAATGTTTGAAAATGTTAACCCATTTTTATGTCTGAATTCATTTTTAATACAAATGATTCACACGAAGTATTTTTAAAAATATTCACATAAAATTTAGGTTTTACATTAAATGAGCTTCCAGAAATATCTGACATACCTATCTACGTTTCGTATTAATTATTTGGAAAAATTCTTAGTTTTTGTACTCCCCACAATTCTTGATTTTTCGAAGATTTAATTGTATTTCAAAAAATTAGGGTACTATAGAAATTCCATATAAGCCTGCACCACTGGAAGATTACATTACACTATTTACATCTCAGAGAAAATGTTGGAAGTGTCCACCAGCATGTATACATGTTTGCATTCGTCTCACCATAATCTCTGAAGTTTTACGGAGAGTGTCCTTGCCAATGTTTCTTATTTCGGTTCGAATGGATTCCTTGAAAACATCAATTGTCAGTGGCCTATTCTTGTACACTCTATATTTAGATACCACCCACAAGAAACAATCCAGTGAGGTTAGGTTAGGGGATCTGGGGGGGGGGCACAGACTTTTCGAGATTATTCGATTATTAAAGAAATTCGTTACAAGTTCCATGGTGTCAGATGTATGGCACGTTGTTCTCTCTTGCTGGAACTAACCTTCTCTCTATTCGATATCATCCAACTGCTCCACAAATGTCTTGAAGAAACCCATATAAACTTCACTGTCTACAGTCGTATCAAAGAAAATTGGACCAACGATCCATAGATGCTGGTGGAGGACACTTCCAACATTTTCTCTGAGATGTAAATAGTGTAATGTAATCTTCCAATTTTGTAATATATTCTCCGAAATTTGCACGTGTGTCCTGTTATTGGTTCAAAAGTTATGGCCTATTCAAGTGGTTCAGGTTTATGTGGATCGCACTGTATATTAAAAAGTATACGGTATTTTTTAATATATAGAATTATGGGGTAGAACGAACAAGGTTTCAAAGGTAGTAGTAAAAAGTTGCATCTGTATGGAGCATTTTGAATGCGTTAAAAAATATGTTTGCGATAAAACTGGTGTTTCAAGTGTCGCATATTCCCATAATTTGTGTATCTTGGCCGGAGGAGTAGATGAAACTCAGGCAGTTGTTGCAGACAGCGTGGCAACCAGCAGGACTGGTCAGCTACGTGATGACCTTATCCTGCTCTCCACATGGCACGAATTAGACACATCAGCAGCGTGTTTTGGTGGGAGGCAGCAGCTGGCTTAGACTCTTAATTGCCATTCTACTCTCGTGGGATGTCTCGAATAAAAAAAGTATAATTAAACTTAATTGCCTACAAGTGTGTTTTTACGTCCATAAACTCGAAAAAGTGGATTATAGAGTCCCTTCTGTCCGCCCATCGAGGTCTCAAAACCTAGATTTTCTTGATTAACATATAGAGTTGGGCGGTGCTCTCATATTACTGTGATTCGCATATAATTTTATCATTAGAAGGATGAAAACTTGATGTAACCGTTTGCAACATGCTGAAAATGCAGCTTTTTACCTCATATCATGTCGTGCAAAAACTAGGATGTGCACATTTCAAGCATTTGTCTTAAAGCTTTCGCTCCAGAACCTAAAATCCATTGTATGGCGTCTCTGGTGGAATAGTAAGAGTATTTAATCTATTTAGTACGGGGCTGAGATCAAGACATTTGCCTCATAAAAGGTAAACATATAAGAGCAATTTATCAATTTATTTCTTCTCTCAACATGCACATTAGTTCAGAATTTTTAAGTTAATTACATGTATTACAATTTATTTTGACTTTTTATTATCCTAAAAATTGAACAAAGTAATGCTCATTGTAGTATATAGGCATAGTACGACAATTCGGATGCAAGTATCTTCCATGGTGTAATTCCCCATCACAATTTTTAGGATGTAAGTAATAGGTAAGAATGAAAAGAAATAGTTCTGAAAGTTTCGTTCCAAATGGTTTGATACCATTTAGGTGTTATACTATTTTAATTTTGGAAATTAATTGTTCTTTTACACTAGCCTTGTGTAGGACGCACTATGAAAGGGTAGAGCCAGACTGAAAAATTCAATGCCATAGCCGGGATTTGAACTACGCATCTTCTGGTCTCCCTCCAGCCGCTCTAAACCATTTAGCTACTATGGCCAACGTGCAAACATGACATTAAATTCTCCAACTGATTGGTCTTTCTCCCAGTAAACCACTAGGAGTTCTCATAAACACATGAGACAACTACCTTAATGGCGACTTATTATGCTGTTAATACTTTAAGAACCGGGCTTTATAGTTCGGACCACTATTAGGTACAATTAATGGAAATTAATTGTTCTTTCATACTAGCCGTGTATAGGACTCACTATGAAAGGGTAGAGCCAAACTGAAAGGCCGTGTCTTAAAGTACTTACAGCATAGTAAGTCGTCATTAAGTTAGTTGTCTCATGTGTTTATGAGAGCTCCTAGGTGGTTTACCGGGATAAACACGAGTCAGTTGGAGAATTTAATATCATGTTGGCCATAGTAGCTCATTGGTTTAGAGCGGCTGGACGGAGACCAGAAGATCCGTGGTTCAAATCCCGGCTATGGCATTGCATTTTTCAGTCTGGCTCTACGCTTTCGTATTTTAATTTTGTTAAACTTTTAGTTCGCATAGGCTTATTTTGACTGTGCAATGTTGGTTCTGTATTAAGTAAACTAAGCTAATGTGCAAAGGATCATATTTTGTTGATAAAAACAACTAACTTGGTTACTTTCTGGTGTGTAAATCTGGAGTTACATGGATAGCAGTTATAGTATGGCATTACTATATAATTTTTGCGTTTTGTGAAAGAAAAAAATCTGAAGAGCTGCATTCACATAAAGTTTTCTACTTTATACAAATTATTCTTATATATATATATATATATATATGTATATATCTTACATGTTAATCGAGATAAAGGTCCTCTTGCTGCTAATTTGTATACAAATATACATCATATCACTTGTATATGCAAGGGAAATATGAGTATAGGGTGGGCCTTAGCCAACAGCCAATACTTAAACAGCATAGGTTCGCCTTGAAATTCCTATCTCTCTGTATCACCAACAAATAAAATTGAATAACCACTTCTCATTTGAGAAACGTGTAAGTTCTGGGCAGTTCAGATAAAGGAAATATTTCCAAAACGATTTACTCAAAAAATGTATTTTGCATAAATGGAGTGATTTAACGACCTCAAAATTTGTTGCTTAGTAAGCTTTTATCTTTTACGGTTTACCAGTTATGCAAGTCATCCAGAAAGAATGGATATTCCCAGAAAATTCAAGACATGCATTTAATTTGTCATGAAAACATCTTAAAATATATGGTATATTAATCAAAATACTTACAGCCACTTGTGACATCCAAAATATTCGAAAAATGTTACACGGAAAAGGTAATTTGGAATAGAAATAAGTTTGGCATTTAACCGTATTTTCTATTGTTCATATAAAAGTACAATACATACAGAAATCGTTATATAAAATGTTCTTTTATATTTTATTCAGGCACTATAAAAACATGTATTTCTTTGAAGTCTCGTACCGAAGTTTTGAGAGAGTGCAATGCCTCCTCTTGCTGCTATATACATGCACACTTGTTAGAGACCGTAATAAATACCTCCCATTTGAGAAAAGTATAAGAATTTGGAAAATCCAAATAAGAAGATATATATCGGAAATGGTCCAGCTCCTTAAAAATTGGACACGTGCGTTTCACACGAATAAATAAGTTTTTTTTTTAAATTTTAATTTTCGTCCTTTAACTTTTTTAAGTCAGATCGGATGATGAATGGAATGGGTGAAATGATGCTCAAATGGTTCCAGGTCCATGGAGCTTATAGTTACCCGACATTCGTCTTTTAGGATAAGGGAAAACCCCGGAAAACCTTATGCAGATAACTCACCCTGACCGAGATTCGAACTCGGGACCTCTTGAACGTGAGGCAGACATACTACCATCTACGCTACCGAGGCGGGATAATATAATAAATTTACTTTAGAAAGAATTAGGCAAAACAATCTTGCAATCGATTTTGAAGAGAGAAAGAACCATTGATTGAGAAGAAACTACTTGGGAGGGGATGTACTGACGAGAGCAATGAATGAGGAAAAGATTCGAGTCACAGATAAGAGACATAATTAAGATGAATATATCATATACAGAAACGAAGAGGAAAACAGAAGAGTTGGGCAGGACTAATAGTGTAGTTTGTATTAATGGAGAAAGTATTACTATGCATTTTAACATCTGCATTTTTTCATTAAGATCTTCTTTTATTTCTTACAGATTGCCAAATAATTTAAAAGTCATTCTGAGTTAAGAGGATATTCGTGTATCCATTTCATATGCTTCACTCTTTTTCATACTTGCCTTCTAATCTTCCTTCTTTCTTTTTATCGCCTAACTGTAACGTTTAAGGACACCCATCTATGAAAATATTGAAATCTACAGTTTTGCTTGGATTGACTTGAAACCTTAACACAATTATTACACTATTAACAATAGTTCACTGACCAATTTTCAGACCTTTGTACAAAATAGTTATTGTGATATTAATATATTTATAGTATTTTATTGCTATTTAATTAAACAGTTCCACATGATGCAATTTTAGGTTCAGAAAAATAATACTTTGCGTTTATACTCATAAATATATGATTAGTAAATTTACGAGATAAAATTTTAATCTGACCCTTGGTTTAGGATAAAAAATTACTGAATTCTCCTTTCATTAATTTTTAATATTTGCTTGTGAAATTTGTGCTTTGCTATTTATTTGCACAAGCACCGGTGACATTATAAAAGAAATCATCTTATCAGTTTCCTTTGGTACTGTTTTTATCCAAACACAAAAATTTTCAAGCTTCTACTTTGAAAGCTGTATCGTGTGGAGCAATTTATGTTCTGAAAAGCCCGGAAAGTTAAAAACACGAGAAAATCACCAAAATAGGTGACATAAAGCACTATGCCCACTTACAGCAACCCATTTAAATAGTCATATGCCACAACTTTTGAATGTCGCATAACATTAAAGATAATAGGAAATTGAAGTACACGTACTACTCTATTTAATTAGGCAAATTTTTGTTATTTTTGCACGTTTTGACCATTTTCACAGACGGCTATCCCTAAATTCCACATTTCTGCAACGCTAAACCCTATTAGCTTCTCCTTTACTAATTCTGTCTTCAAATATTTGTTCAAAGTTCCATATAAAATCTTTCCTTTCTTCCCAAGGAAACTTGGTTTCTTTATTTTAATGTACTATGTGTACTTCAACAAAGTTATATCGCGAAAAAACACTGATATGTACATTGAAGTATGCATTGCAAAATTTTACAATAAAAATGGCAGTGAGTAATAAAATTAGGAAGCTTAATATTAATTTTAAACTCATTAACATCTTTGCTGAAACATTGCAGTCATAGGTGGAATATAAGCGGAGAATTAAAAAAAGAAAAGGAAAAACATGTGCACATTTTGATGACGTTGGTGGCTGTTCTCCGGCATTGATGGTTGTCCTAGGACAGAAACTCCAGAATTAAGCCACCGAGCAATTTTTTCACAACCTTTCAATGGATTTCTTGATATCAGTTCATATTACATGGCATATAACCTAAATATTTCCTACTTTCTCTACTGTCTGATTACGAGGATTCAAAAGCAATGCAAATAGTATTGAGAATGTCTCAAAATGACACAGTGCTTCTCACGATAGATGAACCTCAAGGATGACGCCTTGACGCCTGCATCTTTCTGATAACTGCAAATGTACATTCGAAGTTGTTAAACCAATAGATCAAAGCGTGAGCTTGAAAGAGACAAACTAAAGGTGATCCTTCAAAATGTGTAGTTATAACTGACAGAAAATATCTTCCAAAAAGCAACTGATTAAAATTCTGAACGTGTTTCATTCATTCCTCCTATAATTTAGTGTAAAATCTGTAACGTAAGGGTTTAAGGAATTTTCTTAGTTTGCCTCAAAAGATTAAAACGTGTAAGAAACTAACGAACACTTTTCGCTAGAGGGAGCATACCATCCTGAATCGATTTCGGACCTAGACCGCATTGCAGTTCGGATGGCTGCAGAATTCGTTACTGTGCTCTTGTGCCGATGGGGCGATACGGCTCATTAATTTAATTTTACACCTGTACAGTTGCAGCATCAGCATTTAAATGGGGTTGCGCATCAGAAACAACAGCGAGTCCAGCCAACAAGAAATGGGTTCAAACTAAATTGCAAGAAATAAATTAAAATCCAGGTGCAGTAAACGGAACACACCAGTGGCAAAAACAGCCGACAATAGCGTAACGCTTCCATCCAAGGACTAGAAGGTATAAAATGTCTCAGAAACAAAGCAAAGAGAACAACAATAATAAATAAAAGGATTTTTCAGGAACAAATGTTATATTTTACGGTTTAAATAGAGTAATTAAACTGTAAGACTAAGATTGTTAATCAAAAAAGTACTGTTGCACTCTACGTCATAATTTGACAAACTACAGTCCGAGGCAAGAATCTAAAAGTAATGACAGATTATTCTGATGCACGATAACTATAGTGTTTTTGTTAATTTGTTCAACTAGTCTATTTGGCAATTTTCGAGGTGGTTGCTCCAAACTGGCTCTGATTTCATCTAGTTTATTTTCTCTTAAAACAACAAATAGGAATATTTTGTTTAATTGAACATCAGAGATGACTTCTCTTTGTGTAGTGAGAAGTTTTATCAATATTTCGCCGGTGACTCAGTTTCCGGCGCAGTGTAGAGTACGCGAACGGGTTATCGTATATTTTAATAAGATTATACAAGGTGTGTGACCGCGCGGACTTCAACGGTAACTTCCTGACGTTAAGCTGAAACATAAGTCCCTGTACCGTGTCTCTATAGTACGTTGTAGCAGAAATAAAAACTCAAATTGATAGCGAATATGGCACCACATCTTCATCGTTTCGTTTGCAATTACTAAAGAGGTAGAGCTGCAAAAGATGAGTTATTTGTATATTGGATTGAATTGGATTTGATTGTTCGGAGCAGATTCGGCACCTCGACCAGAATAGTGTTTTTATACCTGTACCTCCATGTGGGGTACCTCCGGGAGGGAGAATGAGGCGAGAGGAGACAGAGGGCGGCCGACCCTAAGGAGTCACTACAGTACAGAGGGCGAGGTCCCTATACTGTAGCAGATAGAATATCCTCTGGTGTGGGTTTAGAACAATCGTCACCCTACCTGCCGTGGCCCCGAAACAGTCACGAGGCCGGTTCGGAGACGGGAGGCCACCTCCCAAGAGCAGAGTACTTCCGGCAGTTTTGCAAAACCGGCATCCCTCCTGCCGCGCTTGTGAATGGGCTCACTAGGCCGGCTCGGAGATCGAAGTCTATCCCGCCGGAGGAGAAAGCGTTTTACTCAAAAACCACCAGATGATAGATGACACGAAATGATAATGGAGGTGAAATGGATTTACAGGAAATTCGGGGAATATAATTAACCTACCCATCAATTGCCCAGGGACCCGGGAAAGTTCCGAAAAACCCATGGGACAGGAAGGCTGGCCATGTGAATCACACCCGGGCCTCCCGAATGCGGGCCAGAGACAAACCAGCCTGAGCCATCCCACTCATTTTTGTCTTTACTAGATGTTGTTAAAATTATTCGTTTAGCCACAAAATGATATTAAAGAACTAGATTTCAGTGCGTTTATTGGAATAAAGTCGTGAGTTTATGCTTGGTAACTACGCAACATTGACGTGCGTTTAGAACCGAAGTTTAACAATGTAAACAGTAAACCTACCTGCGGGAACACTTGGCAAAACACCAGGTTCTGTCAGGGCTTCAGATGCACCTAATGTAATCACACCCATGGCAGTTTTTACAAATGAAGAGTAGTTTGTTGTTGCCGTGGTACCGTGTTGCGTGGTACCTCTGACGTTACTAGAGGAAGCTCGGGCCGAACTGACGAGTCCCACCCGTCGGGGAACTGTTCGGATTGGGTTGGACTCGAGGAGACCGTGTGTTCCCGACACCCACGGGAGATTGGGAACCTCCGGGCAGACTTCGGCCAGGCCTCGGCCGCCCAAAGGGATTAGAGGGTTGACTAAGAAGTTCCGGGTACTAGCTGCAGAGCTAGTAGGTGTGCTAGATCATCAGGTGGCCCCACCGAGGTTTTCGCGCATAAGTGACGTATCTACTTCCATCCCGTCTTGACGTTGTCGATGGGGAGGGGGCTTTTTAGACTCCAGGTATTGTCCTGTGAAAAGAGCCCCGGAGTTTCGTCACTCCCGGGTAGAAGGAGGCCAGGGTCCGCGGACTTTTGGGTAGATCCTCTGCGCATAAATGCCTAGGGCAAAGCCGACTGAAAGATTCATGGTGCTCAACACTTGGGCAAGTTTCCCATCAGGAGAATTCAAAAACCCAAGAGTCATAGCAAAGAGCACATAGAAGTACATTTTGAACATCTACTCTTGTTGTTGCAGTTATTGACCACTAATAAATTTCCTGTGCAGCAAATATGCAGTTTGATTTAATTTTACATGACACGTCTAAATCAAGTATTTCCATAACTAACAGTAGAATGTGCTCTCTTTGTCATCAAACTATATCATATGCGTAGCTCTTATGCAGCTTTTAATTTATTTCTCGTAAATACGATTGGATAGCTGAAAAGAAAGGCACCCCCCCTCGTTACTAGTAGTAGCTGATAAACACACAGGTACATGGTGAACCGTTTTCAAGCGTTGGGCTTGTTTAAACTTTCACCCGCTGCAGATGTGAACGCATGCCTCGCAGCAAACCAATAACCTTAAGCTCCGAAATATTACTCTCTTACCAGATTGTGCAGATAATGTGTTCAGTAATATTGTTATCTCCTTTATCCTTCAGGTTGGATGTAATTGTTATGTTGCCATATTTGGATTTCCCAGCTCGGGAAATTAGCGCACTTATACCCTTGACAGCCTATATATAGGTTATGCGCACCTCGCACACTACAATCTACATAAGTATATGGTAAACAGCAATGCAAGAGCAAGGAGCCGCAGAAGGCTACAGGTCACCGAGAATCGTGAAGGAGTTCCTTTGAATGTAAGAAATTTGAAGACCAGCTCTACTATAGCTACGTAGAGATGTCAATGGAAGAACGCTCAACCAAATGTCCATTACTCTTCTTTGAACAAATATTCACGCTGTCTGTCACCGTCATAAATCACGAAATCTTGAGGTACGTCTGATAAAATGAGAAGGAATCGGAATGAAAAAAAATGATGGAAGCAAATCATGGCAAATGAGTAAACACCCCAGCATTCCACTAAGGATCAGGAAAAGATACGAAAATTCAATTTAAAAGTGGCTATCTAGACGGGAATAGAACCCTAGACTTTCTCTCTTAGGTTACCGCAACCATCCTACTCACTTAGTACGCACATAAGACTTAAAACTTGTTCCTACTTTGAAATGTGGTTTACAAGCAATGACGTTCTAGCTGCTCTACAAAATTCAGGTGGAAACTAAAAGCAATGCATGGACATTTCTCTGAATGTAGACACATTTTGTGGGAAGTGTACAGGATAAGAGGTTTGCTATCGTGACTTTCTGATAACTCACACTTGCAGGTCACTTGTTTACAACCATCAGGTATACAGTAGGAAAAGTGCCTGCCTTGGTAGCGTGGTGGTAGCATGTCTGCCTCACGTTCGAGAGGTCCCGAGTTCGAATCTCGGTCAGGGTGAGGTTTTTTCCGGGGTTTTCCCTTATCCTGTAAGACGAATGTCGGGTAACTCTAAGCTCCATGGACCCCGGACTCATTTGAGAATCATTTCATCCATTCCATTCATCGTCCGATATGACTTAACGTTGAAGGAGTAACAAGAGAAAAAAAAAACAGTAGGAAAAGTACATTATTTTTTCTAGATGAATATCTTAGATTCTCTTGTTTATTGTAATGGGCAGAAATGCACCAGGTATACTTTATAATTATTTAAATACACTCGGTTAGTAACCGCTGCTGGTATTAATATATTATTTATAAATGGTAATATTTTCTGCGGCTTATTGTTCTGAATCACAGAAGCAGCAGAGTGTGAGTAAAATTACTCTACTTTCGACAGCAAAGTGAACATATACCAACGTCGAGCACATGCAACCTGACCTGGAACTATGATTATTTAGGATAAAGTTGTTTAAGAGGAATAATATTTGCTTTACAAATTTTGCAAATCATTTCAAAATGCTTAAGCGAGTATCGTGTTTGATCGTGCATGTTTATTAAAATGCAAAGCTTATTTTTGGTTGAGTATAGTTATGGTCATTCCAAACTTTCAGAACTTACAGAGGGTTGATATAGGAACAGTTTATATACTACACTTAGCTACAAGGTTGTCGTCACCGAACCTAAGTAATAATTTTCCATTTGGATATTATTAAAACTTAATATTAAATGAAATTTAATGGGATTAAGGTTCCAATTTCCACTTTAAAATAATATAGTAATTCTTTTGGACGTTTTTGGGGGACTGTTTCTTCTAGTGTTTGAAAGCTGTCAACTGCCAGTATATACGTTGAAGCAAATATATTGGCGAGCAAAGAGTTCCACTTGGAGCGACGGTTTGAAGCAAATGGTGTTTAGCTCAGGGTAAAGCAAAGAGGTTTATCTCCGGGTTTGCCTGGATATGTATGAGAAGGATAGTTTTAATGACACTGGAATGCCCGTTTCAAACTGGTTTAATGACTGCTTCGATTATCATTACATTAAACTGGAAGTTGCTGAACAAGGGTTACCAATATATCACTGTTTAGAGTTACTAAGGCGGAGTGCTTATTACTCGATAATACTTAATTAGTTACGTATAAACAAATATCTTCTCTCATCACTTTTGGTCTGCCCTCGACCAAGACAGAAGAAGAGGACTGCCCTAACCGGCTCCAATCCACGAACTGTCTGTCCTCACAGCTGCGCGTGAGTATATAGCTTTCACTTTCTGGAAGCCCATTATTCAACCAAAGATTTCCTTTGTGACGGTTTTGTCATGCCATTAAGAAGGGTCCGAAGAATACCTCATTCAACAAAGTCAAGTGCTATCCCGTGTTTTTTGTTACACGACTCAAACAATTGCACCAGTTCGTGTCGTAACAAACATACAAGACTCCTTTGAAATCCATTACGATTCTTTATACATTGCACCCTTAATTTCAGTATCAACGTGAGGCAGACACGCTACCTCCACGCTACCGAGGCGGTCCCTTAGGCATGTAATTTCAATTTGAGAAAGAAGTACTTTGTTACTTAACAATTATAAAAATAGCTATCAACTGTTTATTCTGATAAAAAGCTCTTGCAATGCAAGATGACACAAATATAAAAACTTTCAAGAATATCGGCTGCTTGATACATTCACATTTAGAAATGGGTTAACCTTGCCACACGAAACTTCTACTGCTCTACACAACTTCTGAATTGATACTTTATCTGGGTCTTTATCATTTCTTAATTATAAAACGTTATACTTAATTCAATTATATTAAGAGAACTGAAGACTCAGATGTTAATCATGACCATTTTAATAAAAATCATTTAAGTGACTACTGAGAAAATAAAAATAATTAAAAAATCCCCATATGAAAGTTAGGTAGCAGGGTAACAGGAATTTCTGGGCTGCCCTGCTAAAGTTTTGACAGATACCTTAGATGAAATACTAAGTTTGGAATTCAGTTTTCGATTATTTACTTCACATAGACACGCCTTTTATAACCATGGTTTACCGGATTTGGGGACTTCAAATTATGTCCTCTAACTTTGAAAGTAAAGTAAATAAAAAAATAATGGAATCATGGTGGACACATTTTTCTTTATATCGTATTTAGAAGTAGGAAGCTTCGAAACAAGCCTTCCTCTTAAACTGCTCCATAGAGACCAACGAATTTTTGAGTGGATTGTCATGCTTTCCCATTAATAAGAATAATATCGAGGAGGAATAAGAAAAGTGTCGCAGTAAATAAGCAGACCAAGAACGCAAGAAAAAGCAACGCGTATACAAAAGCTGCCAGTGAATAAAGAGAAAGACGAGAAAGGGAAAATAAAAAAAACAAAAAAAAAAAAAAAACGAGGGAGTATGGAGAAGCAACAAGACAACAACACTGTCTGAGGAAATATTCGAAACACCTACATGCCTAATGAGAAAACCACACCCGACCAACTGCCGTGTGGTAAATGAAGCCATTACCACCTGCTAGGTTAGCAGGAAATTCTGCCCACTTTGTAATGTGTGACTTCGAAACTTGTGCCACCCACAGCGTGGTGAACACTTCTTACACATTGAAACATCGTCAGGAAATCTTCTCGATTTATCATTCCGTTTCCGAGGAAACGGAACACTTGCCTTCTTCACAAAGTCCAGTTTACACACCATGAATGTGTCAGTGCTGTATCTGGCTTAACGTCTAACGTGTTCATCGGCTTACTCGGTTAAAAAATGTGTTTACTTCTATGTTGTAATGGGCCCGTTCATAAAAAATACGTAAGAAAAGTAACGTCAACATAGAACCTTGCAAGTTTGTCTACGTCAAAGATAACAAACTAGACAACCAGAGAGCTGTTTTCATCATGTGATCATTCTGCCAGTTCTCATCAGATTTTGTGGTTATGTATTGATTATCTAATTAATTTTTGTGTAAGATTACATCCAGGAATATTGTGATACAGTGCTAAAATCCAGCTAAGTTGTTTGCATACATGTTTTCCAGTGATCGTTTCGTTAACCATCATATTGTCGCCAGGCATTGTTCCCTGCCGGCCCGTGCCTATGCGAACGCCGAGAGTGAGACAGAAGCGGGTAGTGAAAGAGACGGATAGCGCCCAAGCCACGCCCATGGATCGGAAGAGCGCTTATTACTTGCCGAGAGAGATTAGATTAGATTGATTTGCGTTCAGTAGGTTCACTTGTAGCCAGAAAAAGCTGTGAACATTGAACATGTCCAGAGGTATAAAGTTTAATATATATTTAAGTTAATAAAAGTTAACATAGGACACATATTATAGTATACAGGCAATATGAACAGCAATATGGAAAACAAAGCAGGGATAATTATATATTATACAAAATCAAACACTTTTTAAACCAGCTTTCACTTGGCTTATGCCAGTACGTCTCAAAGTATTTGCAATGCATACCATTCATTGTTATTTCTTAAATACATATACATTAAAAATAATATTTCAACATGCATCAAAGATTTATTGGTAATGATTTGTCATTGGTACAGTTAGATACTACTTACAAAGCTACAGAAGCATTACCAGGATCATTTGTCATTCTGATAATCTTGTACAGAATAAAGATTTTGAGCAAAGGTACTCTCTAAGTAATGTCTTGGTCCCTGGCCACGGAAAGCGGCCCGGGTTCGACCCCAACCATGGGGTGCGGATTTTAGGTCCCGGGTATATGACCGGTGCCCACTCAGCATCGTGAGGGAAGTGAGGAGCTTACGCTAGGTAAGTGGCCCTGGTTATGGAAACCAACATTCCGGCTGGGGGATGCCGAGATGCTGACCACATCTCCTCCCCGTATCGGTTGGATGATCGTCCATCTCTGCCGTGCATAAGTGGGCGTGAGGCCAGCAGTCGGGTTGGTAGGCCTTGGCCCTCTAAGGGCTGTCGCGCCATGGGTTATATATACTCTCTAACAGCGTTTTTTAAAGTACCCAAATTATCAATGTTTTCTTTAAGAACATTAGGAAGTGCGCCAAATATTTTGATGGATTCATAGTGCACACATTTCGGGAAGCAAGAAAGTTTGTCACTGGGATAATGGATATTATGCTTTTGACTAGTGTTTATTCTATGAATTACATTATTTGTTGCAAATAAGGCACGATTGCATACAAGGAATTTTAGAAACCAGAGATATGTCTGGACAGTTCCCCCTCCTCGCTGCACCGTGAAAGACCTTGATTCTTCGGCAACTTTCGAGAAACGGTGTTCGTTCCGTTAACCATCATACTGTCGCCAGGCATTGTTTCCTGCCGGCCGTACCTATGCGAACGCCGAGAGAGAAAGAGAGAGTGAGAGAAGCGGGTAGTGAAAGAGACAGTGCCCAAGCCACGCCCACGAAGCGGAAGAGCGCTTGTTACTTTCCGAGAGAGAAAGTGCCAAAGAGATGTCTGGACAGTTCCCTCTCCTTTTCGCTGCATCGTGAAAGACCGTGATGCTTCGGCAACTTTCGAAAAACATTGGCTCGGGTATATATAAGGGACAAGAAGGTTAGTCAGTCATGACGCCTGTGAAATCTGGGGCATGGCTGCAGATAGCTGGCTCGCATACTTTCAGCGTGCACAGAATAGAGGACTCCGATCCATCTATTCTGTGGATCGTTCTTTCCCCGTGAGGTTGCTTCACGAAGCTTCTCTTCTCCCATACGTGGAGGACGAAATTAGGCGCCGGGCGACAAAACTTTACGCTCAAATTCCAGCTCATAGAAGCGCCCTGGTTCGGTCTCTAGGAGATTACGACGCTACGAGACGCCGCTTCAGGATTTACCGGGTACCCCGTATGGCTTGCGGGCACCCGAGGTGACAAAGGAGTTAATCCATACAGCAGCATAAGCTAAATTTCAAATCTCCAAATGAGCTGTTTGGCTACAAAATTTACCCCACTAGCAAAAAGCAAAATAAAACACCAGGGTGTAAACAAAAAAGCGGTTTGGCATCCTGTACAAAATTAAAGAGATGCAAGAAGCTACCTCAAAGAAATTTCCTCATCAAAAATATCCCACATCATTCTGTAACCATCAAAATTATCAACCTGCGGTCAGACCCAAAACCTGGGTGGGTACGCAGCAAAAATCTTCTGGCTGTTAACAGCCTGTCAGTATTCGACTTGGACTTGAGTCAGTCATGCAGCAGAGCTGCTAGGAGTGAACGAAGTTGTATTTGTCGATGGACAGTTGTAGTGTGCACGTGCGTGCAGACGACTTTGAATGTGGCTGTGCAAAATGTCTTTTTACTTGAAATAAAGAACATTTGAATTTCTGCAAACCAGACTCTTAATTTTACGAACCCACAAAGTCACAATATTGAGACCTTGGGGTCCGAAGCTGCACTAAAAGTAAATTAAATTTCACAGGGGCATATTACGAGCCTTCTACTAGTCATCTAGGGCGATCTACTTATGTTTCCCTACTAATTTCTAAAGACTTGTGATACTGCTTACAGTGTCACCGGGTCACTGTCACAATTTACGCTTATAATCGTTACAGCATCGTTTTCGTTATGCAAGAAATGGGAAAATGCCTTGCGCCAATAACTCCTTGGATGAGAAGGCTAATGTAACAATATGTTGTTGGAATTTAAATTACTTTTTGTGTACGTTCTTCTACAACATGTTCTGCAACAGTATAACTTGTGCAAAATGCGCGAGGGATGGTAAATGATTAATTACTCTCATCTTTGGTGACGATCTAGAAGAATTCTTACTGATGCCTCGGCGCTCTGACTTAATGAGTCTTATCTCTGGTCGTGGTATCGGAGTGAAAATTATTTTATGATATTATGGTAGGAAAATAACAATTCCTCTCCTTTAGATATCTTGGAATTTATTCCGCAAAACCATTAATATAGACTGTTACAATTTTAAATTTCGTAGATTCTGTCCTTTCATAAAATGATTATTGTTGCATCGTTGCAATTTGTTTCTGCACGTCTTACTACGACGGTGATTCTGTGCAGAATGACGCCAAACTATTTTAATATTCTGGATTCACTGCACACGATGTTTCTAGAGCATCTAAATTACTTCTATCCTATTGGCCCACGTCACAACAATACGTAATTACATTCTTGTAATGACCAATTGGAACACTTATGTAAATTGTATCATTCTGTGGCATACCCTATTTCACATCCTATTTTGTATACAAATCACCTTTTCCCGAACAAATTCCCAAATAACAATATAAACTGTCACAGTTCTTACGTATACTTAACCTCTATCTAATTTTTGTCAATCTGTATAAACTTTCATTACACAGTTCCCGAAGTACTTCGTTGTATGGTATAAGAAGTTTAGACTAAAGACATATATCTTTGAATGGCATGTTGCTAGTTTGAAATCATATATTCTTTGTGTGACTATAATAAAAAACAAATAGCGACTTATCACATGAAAAGAATGAGTATTTGAGAATTCAAATCAATAACAAAGATATCTCAGAAATGCTTAATATTCATGTAACATTTATTAATATTAACTTATTCGACATTAGCTTGTCGTTCAACAAAATCTACATATTAGTGTAGTAACATTTTGTTTATCTCTTACTGTTCACCTGTTATTAAAGGGGAAACCCAGAAAATTCTATGTACAAATTTTCTCCTGAGAATCTTAAAAATGAATTTTAATCAAAATAGAGCACTTTATTGAAAAAATAAAATTGAATGATTCCGCTGCTCCCATGTAAAGGATTTGCTTTGCAGAATTTTCTTGAAAACCTTCAGGTCACATACTTGGAAAACGCTGAACTTCATTGGCAAGTTCGGTATAACATCGACTTTCGTTTCAAAATTACGCTATTCACAGACTAACGATAGGCTAGGATGGAATAGAATCGTTTGGAGGGTGTTCTGCACTGTGACGGGTCTTGATGTATTATGTCTATACCGCAAGTGCGACATCTTCTGGAGGAAGGGTGTAGCGAGAGGAGACAGAGGGCAGCTGCCCCAAAGAGTCACGACAGTGCAGAGGGCAGATTCCCTACAATTGACCAGTAACTCTTCGGCAGGTCAATACAACCAGTATCCTATCGTGGAGTTAGCAGACATCTGCAATCGATTAATATTTACGAAAGAAATCTGAACTGATGGACGAACCCTCTCCAAATTGTGGAAACCCTCTCCAAATGGTTTAACCGAGAGGAATATTACTACCGATAGTCGGTTAGGAAATGGCAGTAAATAAAATATAGAAAGTCTTATGTAGTAGACTTAGGTAGTGAGTTAGTTTGAGGAATTGTAAAGCTACTGGTTTCCGGTAGCAAGTGGGATAGGACAATAGTGAATGTAAATGTCACCAAGTGGGATATATGGTATAGGTAGGGTAGCTAGTTTTCATGAGTTCTAGAGCTGCTGCTTTCCAGTAGAAAGTAGGTTAGAATTAGCTAGTAGGTTAGGATTATTTGACAAATTAGATTAGGGAATATCTGCAAAGATAAGTATTGTAAATGGAACTAATAAATAAGGCAGGAGAATAAAGAATTAAAATCCGTGGACATTTTTGCCCTGGTATAGCTTCAAGATGCCAGAGCATGTGTTGAACAGATTTTATTTTTTACTTTTATTTTTTATTTTTTTATGTGTATTTCTTTTATGGTGGTCCCGTAGGGGAGGGAATCCGTCCCCTTCAGCTGCTTTAGTGCTAGCGCTGCGGACCCTTATCACTCCTGGTACCTCTGACGTTACTAGAGGAACCTCGGGCCGAACATTAGAGCCCCTCCCTCAATGGGAGTTGTTCGGATTAGGTTGGACTCAAGGGGGCAGTTGTTTCCGATACCCGCGGGCAGTCGGGTATCTCCGGCCAGGCTTCGGACACCCGGAGGGGGCAGAGGGTTGTCTAAAAGGTCCCGGATACTAGCCTGCAGAGCTAGTAGAAGGTGTGCTAGATCACCAGGCAAATCCACCGAGGTTTTTCGGTAGTCTTCCCTGCGGGATTGACGCGCGGAAGTAGCGTATCCACTTCCACCCATCTTGACGTTGTTGTCGATGGGGTGGGAGCTTTTTATACTCAAGATATTGCCCCAAGGAAATACCCCAGGATTTTTCCATCGCTCCCGGGTATCAGAGGCCGGGGTCTTCGTACTTTCGGGTAGACCTCATTCAAAACCCCATCGTGGTCCTGAAACAGCCCACCAGGCCGACCCGGAGACCGTTTTAACAGAGGCAGAAGTGTTTACTAGCAGCATATCACTGAACCTGAACCTGAAAGAGAACCTGAAAGAGACCATCAGATGAGAGATGATGTGATGATAACGGAGGTGAAACGGAGGGACAGAAAATTAGGGGATGTAACTAACCTACCCAGCAATTGACTTCCGATCCGGGGAAACCCCTGTAAAAACCCACTGGCCAGGTAGTCCGGCCACGTGAATCGAACCCGGACCTCCCGAATGCAGGCCAGACGAAAGCGCCTGAGACAAACGATATACACACAGTCTTTTCTCTTTGTATTTACTGTTAAAAACTTGATCGAATTTTTAGGTGGAATGCAATACTTCGTCTGCATACTTTAAGTAGTAGAGGCAGTCACAATTATTTTCAATAAATCCGCCAGTAATAAAAGATGTTGTAGATATTTTTCTCTCATCTGAAAGAGGCATTTTTCATCAACAAGAAAGGACCGTATTAAGCTCAGAGACTGGGCGTTAAATTATAGGATGAAGACGTAAGTATTCCAACCACGAGTCCAGTGTAATGCTGCAAGAAGCAGCGGGTACGTAGTATTCGTGGAAGTTGGAGCAAGTTGGTGTTGTTGAACTGGTGTGTCTCGTGAGTACATATAAGGAAGCAAGTGAAGCCGTGTGCACCGAATATAGTAAAAAGGTGTGTCGTGGCAACTAGGCAGGTCTTCCTTCCCGCCTCTAGCGCGCTCAAGTACTTCTTCCTCTACATCGCTCCAGTAGCATCTAGAGACCTCGAAATGTTTGCTTAGTGAGGACCGCATTTTAATGACATTTTGTTTAATATTGCGCATAGTTAAAAATTATGCAGTTACATTATTCACATGAATTTCTCCACCCTAATTATCCTTACAAAAGTATAAAGATTATTTTATAATTGAGATTAAATTTGTAGAAATGGACATATCACACAGTTTGCAGCATACAGCGTTCACAACTGGAGGCTATATGCAAGCTTTACTCCATAGTCCTTCATACATTCACAAGTAACGCCTCAGTAAACAGGTCTTATAGAAGAATAGATTTGAAGCAATTGTACCACTAGTAACGAGTATATAAAATGTAGTTATTATGATTTCACAATTATTTTAATCATTTCGAATTGTTTTAGCATTAATTTCCTGCAAATTATAAAGCTAATATTACATAAAATACTGTATCCAACTCGGAAATTTTAGCATGGCAGTTTTGGAAAAAAATTTAACTCATTTTCGATTATTCGACAAACATTCACTTGCCATGGTACTCTCCTTGCTACATAAATTAATATTGTATTTTGCCTAAACTTTTGAATTCATTATATTGCAGATACAAATCATGTTTTTGCTTCATTAATTGCACATGTGTTTCTTTTTCAGTTTTTTCATCATTAATGTTTTAATCAAAGTTTGCCTTTTGTTTAAATCAAAATCTATTTTCTTGTCCTCAACTCAAGTGCGGTGAAACTTCATTTTAAACTTAATATCACTTAACTTACCAAACTTAATTCATCCGTTTGAGGGAAAACAAATTTACCTCCATTAAACAACAAATGCTACTACATTATCTTCATAATAATTCTGAAATTATCGACCTTTGAGTGTTCTATACTATCATTCTGAATTTTGTGCTATTTCAGTCAACACCAAAACACTTGCATCCCCAGATAGTGTGGGAAAACTTCCAATGTTTAAATAATATAGCTAAATGCTCCCATTCAATTTTTTCAAGAATACTTCTGAATCAAAGATTTCAATTGTTGGCCGTTCCTATACGTCAGAGGATCAGCTTACAAAGTGACCATTTAACTATTTAAATCTTAAAATGTATTCCAAAATACTTTTACGTGAGGCTCTAGAGTTAAAATTGTGATGTCTGCGTTTGCATGACTTTCTCTACCCATTTTATACAAACCATTCTTGTTAGGCTTACTCTTCTGCTTTGTGATAATTAAGATACATATTTGTATAAATAATATTACTATATATTTTGTTTTTTGTACAATGAAAATGGGGGAAATACAGCATTCTTAAGCTGATGACTATTTAATGGTTTTGGAATCCCGTTTTGCATGCATGAATAGGTGGAGAAAGGAAATGATTTGCGCTTTAATATGATCGACATTTATTGTGTAGTAACATTCTGTCGATCTCTTTTGTTTTAACAGTTATACAAAAGTCGTCTAAAGTGAAGAAAACTTCAGAGACTATCCCCAGAAAATTCAAGATATAAGAGTATATTTTATTTGTCATGAAAATATCTTGAATATATAGGGATGAAATCAACATCGTCAGTTGTTATTGAGAAAATCAAGCTTAACTTTAACACTAATGGATACTTTACCAAATTTTGTTCCCGTTATGCTGTTTTCAAATACCACTAGATGCTCTTCCTATTCTTATTCAAGTAGTATCAATGGGAAATCTGTATGAAACATTAGGAGGTATGTAATATTTCCTCTGTTTATGGCGAGTGCGTAAAAGAACGAAATCAACTCCCATTCCCCGATGGCATAAAAAGCGGAAAAAATTGTTAGGAAACATTAAATATTAATATTTCATAAAACGGTCAGTGATAGAGTTACATTCATTTGCTTGGATTTTTAAAAAAGGTTAAATTATGATCAATCGTCTGACTGTTTTTACCAATCTTATTCGCTTTTAATCATAATTAGGATAAGCGACATCACGTTGTGCTTTAGTATATTTACTGAAGCAACATCAGCAGATATGCTGAGTACGTCGATATCCGTATTCATTTGACAAACAAAACTGAATGTATGCTAATGATAGATAACTAATAAAACAAAAATAAATGTACCTTTGTTTACTAATAGACTTATTTAACCCCTTAACAGAATATATTAGAAATGTGCATGTATGTATACATTAGTTTTAATTCAGTGTTAAATGAATCCTGATGGAGAATTTGACTTACTGCTACAGAAATTATTATCCAGGTAACTCATCCTAACCGAGATTCGAACTCGGGACCTTTTGAACGAAAGGCAGACATGTTACCACCTCGCTACCAAGGCGGGCACTACCTATCTATCTGTCTACCTGTCTGTCTACCATCATCATTATCATCATTCATTCATTTTAAAGACCAGGAAAATTAATAATACACAAACCGAATAAGTTTAAACTATTCGTTTGAACATAACTAGAAAAATATATAATAATATTTTAGTTAATTGATGGAAATTAATCATTTCTCCACACTAGCCGTATATAGGCTAAGATGTTTGATGGATAGAGTCAACATGAAAAATTCAATGCCATGGCCGGGATTTGAACCACGGATCTCCTGGTTTCCGTCCAGTCGCTCTTAACCTTTGAGCTACCATGGCCAACGCACCGTCCTGACATTAAATTCTCCAGTCGACTCGTATATTTCCCCGGTAGACCACTAGGGGCTCTCGCATCCGAGATACACCGTTTGTGGCAACTTACTGTTGTAAGTACTTAAGTCCCAGGCTTCATCATTTAACTCTTATTATTTTAGTTAATTGATGGAAATTAATCATTTCTCCACACTAACCGTATATAGGCTAAGATGTTTGATGGATAGAGTCAACATGAAAAATTCAATGCCATGGCCGGGATTTGAACCACGGATCTCCTGGTTTCCGTCCAGTTGCTCTTAACCTTTGAGCTACCATGGCCAACGCACCGTCCTGACATTAAATTCTCCAGTCGACTCGTATATTTCCCCGGTAGACCACTAGGGGCTCTCGCATCCGAGATACACCGTTTGTGGCAACTTACTGTTGTAAGTACTTAAGTCCCAGGCTTCATCATTTAACTCTTATTATTTTAGTTAATTGATGGAAATTAATCATTTCTCCACACTAGCCGTATATAGGCTAAGATGTTTGATGGATAGAGTCAACATGAAAAATTCAATGCCATGGCCGGGATTTGAACCACGGATCTCCTGGTTTCCGTCCAGTCGCTCTTAACCTTAGTGGTCTACCGGGGAAATATACGAGTCGACTGGAGAATTTAATGTCAGGACGGTGCGTTGGCCATGGTCGCTCAAAGGTTAAGAGCGACTGGACGGAAACCAGGAGATCCGTGGTTCAAATCCCGGCCATGGCATTGAATTTTTCATGTTGACTCTATCCATCAAACATCTTAGCCTATATACGGCTAGTGTGGAGAAATGATTAATTTCCATCAATTAACTAAAATAATAAGAGTTAAATGATGAAGCCTGGGACTTAAGTACTTACAACAGTAAGTTGCCACAAACGGTGTATCTCGGATGCGAGAGCCCCTAGTGGTCTACCGGGGAAATATACGAGTCGACTGGAGAATTTAATGTCAGGACGGTGCGTTGGCCATGGTAGCTCAAAGGTTAAGAGTGACTGGACGGAAACTTGGAGATCCGTGGTTCAAATCCCGGCCATGGCATTGAATTTTTCATGTTGACTCTATCCATCAAACATCTTAGCCTATATACGGCTAGTGTGGAGAAATGATTAATTTCCATCAATTAACTAAAATAATAAGAGTTAAATGATGAAGCCTTGGACTTAAGTACTTACAACAGTAAGTTGCCACAAACGGTGTATCTCGGATGCGAGAGCCCCTAGTGGTCTACCGGGGAAATATACGAGTCGACTGGAGAATTTAATGTCAGGACGGTGCGTTGGCCATGGTAGCTCAAAGGTTAAGAGCGACTGGACGGAAACCAGGAGATCCGTGGTTCAAATCCCGGCCATGGCATTGAATTTTTCATGTTGACTCTATCCATATAATAATATTGCTTGTTTGAAGAGTAATAAGCCTTGCCTAAGCCTTAACTCCCCCACCAACTAGCTATAGTCAAACAAGGAGCTTTGGGGTTAACATTTTCAGTCGTTCTAAAATTTCTACGTTATCGCTTCACTTCATCCTTCTTTGTCTAGAGATAACGTGCTACCTTCCTGTTTCCGAGATCGTGGACTCAGGCCCGATGGAGAGGAATATTCTTCGGTGTAAAAATTCTTAGTGTGATTTCTTTCGAAAGGTAAATAAAACTGGTGGTCCCATATCACAAATACAGAGCATGTAAAATAACCTCAAACCTGGAAAACACCTGTGATCAAATTGAAGCGGTCTTTCACCCAATATAGAATAGAATGCTCAGAACCATAACAGTTAAGGAGCAATCATAAGTAAAAACTTAATGATTCTCTCACCCTCTTCCTCTATATTTGAGCCCTCTGCGCAAAAAAAAAAAAAAAAAAAAAAAAAAAAAATATCTAGAGTTCCTTAAGTTATAACTGGCGTAAATAAGGTCGCACCGTATAATTGGATTTATGGTTTCTTTTTGAGCAGGTTGATTTACGAGAGAGAAAAAGAATGTTTATGAAACTAGAGAAAGATATGGTGATACCCATAAACCTTTCTCCTATAAAAGTTTTTGAGACACGTTTTACGAAGCTTTTGAGCCATAGAAGCATTAAAGTCCGGTGCCCAAAAATCACTGATTAGTATGACAACAAACAATGTTTGTCAACACCTGTGTCTCCTAGATAGCAGGGTCTCCCTTGTTTCCATAGCGGTATCTGTGATCAGAGAAACAGAAGCGGGACAAAAGATAAAGAGCAGGCCGCTCTGGTTGATGGAACAACCAATCCATCACTCCAACCCTCCATCTGAGGGACGGGCAACAATTTTCTGTAATTTGGAAAGGTCATTACGAAAGCGTTTGTCAGTCACTGTGCTTAATGCACGGATGCCCCAAATGCGTTTTTCATTACCCACCCAACTCTCTACAATTGGAAAGCAACATTTGTCCACCGCCCTGTTGTAGAAAGCAAGAGGTGAATTTTGAACTATTTAAATGCGACCGTTTAACGAAAGTTTTCTATATCCCCAGCTCTTTTTATCCCTGTCCTTTTTTGTTTTCACCTTGCTATTTACCCCCCACTTCCCTCTTCCAAGAGGTAAAGTTTCTGAGATATCGGGTTACCTTTTAGTTTTTCTACCTGTTCCTTACAGCCGAATAAGTATGAAAATCGATCAAAATTTAAATATCACGTAAATGCATATTTTCAGGGCTACTGAATAGAAATAAAATTGAAGTATTGGATGAAAAGAATAAGAAAAACATATTAAATGCCAGGTTTTGTATTTCAGTCCCTCATACACCTACTAAGTGTGCAAACCATCGACCTCTGCATGAATTCTTCAGATACAACAACAGTTCTCATTGGCTTTAGCAAAAGTTCATTTAAATATGCAATTGAGACTGAAGCGTAACAAATAAGATACAGATGCTAAATTTTCTGTAGCTAAAAAATCGATTATAGCAACTCATATATTTACAATAGCTGAAATCTCATTTAGTTGGACAAAACTAATATTCGCTTGGTTCAACAATTAGTTGTACTTATCAATCGCTGTACATTTATACTGATTTTGTTTGTTTTATTTGTTTAGCCACTATAGGAGGTACTTCTAAACGTTGCAGTTTTTATCTAAATGTCTTCAAATCTCTTTCGCTTACCGTTCCACCTCAATTAAAATGTTGTTTTTTTTTTTTTTTTTAATTTTTATGCAAACATACTTAATATTTAAATATGTGTTAGTTTTAGTATTTAATAAATAAGTTGTTCCATATACAGAGGACGAAATTTTTAGAAACAAAATAAAACTTTCACCTTAACTTTTAAGTAGTACTATAAAAAAGCTGATATATAAAACTGTGTTCATTCCTTTGTTTTCTAAACGCATTATAGCTCTTCAAATATGATCTTTGATAAAATTATTTTCAGTGATGGAATTAATTCCGTAATATATTTAGCGATTTAAAAATTGTAACAAAAGCATATTCATTCTCTTTGAGCTACTGAAAACATGAACAATTCGTTAAAAATGAAATATTGTGAAATATTTTTAAAACTTAAACATACACAAAGAAAACTCAAAGTGCAGTAAAGGGCTTTAAAAGTAAACACGGGTGATTAAGCTGTGTCATTTGAAAGCTTAAAGAGCTGTGAGACCAAAAGTCACAGTATATAATTGAAGGTAAATATCCAAAATATATTTTGGACATAAAGACTAATTTTGTATAGTTTTAAAACTTTTGATCAAATTTTAGCTATGGTTATGCTTAACAAAGTTAGACATCGGTAATTTTCAAATATGGAACGACCTTTCTGCGTCATTAAGACGTTGACGTTGGACTTTTGTCATCATCTACTTTCGTTTGTTACATAATTCTCAAAACACATCCGCAGCCACTCCCGGGCACAGTTCCACATTACAGAGAATAGAGTAGGTATGCTACCTAACTTTTATCCATAGAGGAAATACACTATCATCTGTTCCAAAACATGAACTCGTAGAATGGCCCTGTTAAGAACATGTTTGAGAGGAGAAGGAGAGATACAGAGATAATCTATAGAAACCGTCTTAGGTTTCAAAATCTTCGTGTTGCATCTTCGGAAAACATTGCAGAGAAGTTCCGACATTTTTAATGAGACACGCGTGCGCGTAACTTTTTTAAAAATTTGTTATTATTGTTATTAGTTATAATTGTCATCATAATTATTATTTCTATTCATGGAAGCCACAAAATAGCATTTCCGGTGAAATCTCGGTATCAAATTTTTGGGTAGAAATTATCCACCTGCACTTCGTAGAGAAAATGATAATCCACTTGCTTTTAGAACATTTTAGTATTTTAGGTGAATTATTATAGGTCTATGGTACGTAAGGCAAACTGGGATAGTACGAGTATTACGTTACCTTGTTTAGGTGCATATCTTGTAGATTTCTTATGTAGTAGCTTGGCGACGGACATCTTACCTGCTTACTAAGTAGGAGTTGATACACGAATGCGATTACGTTAAGATGAAACAACAAATAATTTTTGTTTATGGGCGCCGCTTCACATGCTAAGACACGAGTAACCATAAAGTTGAGGGTCCTATCGCTGGGTCATATCTTCTGGCGGTACGCCCTTGAAGCTATATCCCTGACAAGACTAACAACAAAATGTTTAAACCTACAAAGGAAAAAATGTTTACGGTTGTATCAATTACATGAGGTTTGGTTTAATTGGCTAAGTTACACCGTCTAAACAGACTACAGGATCTGCTTTGTGTTATGAGGGCAAACTAAAACATTTTAAAATTCAATTTGTAAAAGTCAAATAGAATGTGTGTATACTTCACATCTGCTTTGTACTAATTTGTGTATTGATAACAAAGTTTGTTGGATTTGCTAATATAGTTTGTTAATTATCACCATTTAAACATTTTGTGTTCAGCTAAAAATGAATCTGATTAGAGAACTATGATATTTTACAACTTTAAGCCCACATTAACACCTAAACATTGTGATTATCGATTAGAAGTATTCTTGGCGAAGGAACTCCAACTAAAGCAACAATGTCTATTAGCGCAGCGAATTCAAGAGAGGTCCACCTTGAATTTAAAGATAAACCAGTAAATAAAGGGTACCAGTGAACGTGTCCTGCGGTTTTTTCCTGCTGTTAGTGAAATTTCGCGAAACATGCCCAAGGATTGCTGTTACTCATGAACATATTACCACCGTTTGAGCAGTGCTTGAAGATCTATGATCATATAATGAATTTATTCAGGAGATATTGGGCATTGATATGAGTCAAATCCAAAATATTTTATACCAACAATTAGATGTGAGAGAACTACGTTGCTGATGGATTCCCGATTAAAAGCAAAGCACTGATTGGTGCAGAAAAATTCCAAAACGGCACACCAAATTTCTTTGAGAATACCAGTACTGCTGATGATGAATGGTGAATTTGTCATGATGTTAAAAAGGAAAGTAAATCGGTTCATTAGGACTTTCGAACAGAACCTAAGCCTACAAAAGTCCAAGGAATTGGCAGTGCTTTCTTCTTTTATTTCTTTTAAAACAAGACATATTGCCACTATAACTTTAGAAGGCACGTAAATGATTGTTTACTCTAAAGTCTTAAAAAATATATGGTAAAAAGCGGCTAATGGAAAGAACAATGTTACATCATTGACGAATCTTAATATACAAAAAGCTAATAAGTGAGTACTTGGATGACCTTAATATTTCCACTATGTAAAACCTCGGCCGTAGAGTTGTAAATAAACGCATCGTGATATCTCTTCTTATTTTCAAAAATTAAACGTAAAGTTCGTGGAGTACCATTTTACAACATTAGATGAAGTAGTGGAACATTATAAAACGTGCCTTAGAACGTATGGCGTGAGCCTTTTGAATACAAAATATGTTGTTTAAGTGGTATATTTTGGCAAAAAAAAATGAAATCATTTAAATGTTTAAAACCTATGCTTGTTTGAGTCTCTAAAAATGTTTAGTATCAAGTTATAAGTTATATGTTTCTACAAGAAACATCATCTCTTCGAATCTCATTATCATCTAATTACTATTTCATTGCAATATCATTTTTAGACCTGAAACTGTGGTCTGTAATATTGGAACTAAAGCAGTTTGTAATAAGATACAAGAAAATTGCTGCGTCCAGTAAGTGAATTGTGTCTCCTGTGTTCCTTGTTTGCTAGCATATTTTTCAGTAGAACTCTTGGATTCCAAAGCTAAGCCTGAGCTCCCATAGGTCATATAAAGGGATTTTTGTACTTCTAAATTATAGTAATAAACATAATAAAATACATTGAAGGTACATAATACCAGCGCTGCACGAAACCATTTCACCCTAACCAGAACAAATCTTGCTACAGAGGCTGACAGAAGTGTTCGAATAATATAATTGCAACATGGCACGTACTATAAATACTGTAATATTTATTTGGCAGTCATGCATTTTTAAACATGCAAACATTAACCTTTTATGTCTTGGAAGCAATACTTAAAATATCACTTTGCATGTATTTATTACACAATCTGTACTATATTTATTTTATTGTACCTCTTATTGGATTACATAAGTATTCGAACGTACGTAATCGAACAGAGAGAAAGGTGATTGGACGTAACCTACATGCCCCTACCACATAGTAGTTGTGTTTATGCTATGCCTCGAGACAGTGTGCTCCAAGTTATTCAACCGATTGTGAACTCACAGGTAATATGGGACGTAAGGTAAGGAGATAACGGTGGCAGAGAGGAACATCGTGGTAAATATGTGCAAAGAAACAAATCTGTCTCTGAATTTGCCAAAATCAATAACAGAAGCAAAACTATAGTGTTCTGCATAATTCAGCGCTTCAGTCCGACAAATACTGTTGTAAATAAACCTAAAAATGGCGCTCTTTCTAAACTCACCACCAGAGACAGGAGGCAAATAATAAAATCGGTGAAGCAGAATCCGAGAGTCACTGCATCTGAGATTAGAAGATACCTTGATCAATATTCTGGCACTGTAGTTCACACCAGAACATTTAAACGGGATTTAAATAGTATTGGGTGCAATGCCCGCGTTCCTAGAAATAAACCATATGTTAATAAGGTGAATAAGAAAACACGTATAGAATTTGCTAAACAGTATGTGGTGAAACCAACAGAATTCTGGGATAAGGTTCTCTGGTCGGACGAGAGCAAATTTTGCTTATACTAGAGTGATGGACGTCTTTAAGTGTTTAGACTGCCAAATACAGAATGGGAACCTAAGAACATGGTAGCTACAGTGAAGCATGGTGGCAGTTGTATGATGGTATGGGGTTGTATAGCTTCATCTGGCTTTGGGAAACTGGTGTTCATAGATGGGATCATGGACAAATTTGAATAGAAGAGGATTCTTGAAAACAATCTTAAAAAGAGTGTCGAGAAGCTGGGATTAGAGCATGATTATTACTTCCAGCAGGGCAATGATCCAAAGCATATTGCTGAAATTGTAAGGCTTTGGATCGTGTACAACAATCCTCACACTTTGAAGACACCGCCTCGATCTCCAGATTTAAATCCTATAGAGAATATCTGGAAGGAACTCGAGGAGCATGTGAGAAAGCATCACATCAGAAGCAAGGACCATCTGAAAGAACTTCTTCAAACAGAGTGGAGAAATATGTACTCTGCAGTCACTAAACAACACATACAATGTTCAAACGATTATGTCCAGATGTAAAGTAACTGTTTTATTGCTCCTTGTAGTCCAAATTAGTTTCAGTTGCTATTTATCAGTTTGTATGTTTAATGGAAGACTCAAGTTTATTTTGCACCAGTTGTTTTTTGCGTATGCGTACTCTGTGCAGCTTTATAATTATATAAGTGATAAATATGCTTACGTTCGAGTACTTATTTCGGCCTCTTTACCTCCCGCTCTACCTCAGTTACATTCGCCATTCTATAACGTCTTCATGCCATCTTGAAAGTGATTACGCTCCATCATTTACTAATAGGACAGCTCTTGAAGTTCCCTAATAGTCCAATGTGGTATTTTCCCCGTTCGAGTGCTTCTGTTAGCATCAATACCAGCAACTGTATGTATGGCCGAGTGGGTTTTAATTACAACTGTTAGGTGGCGACACAGGCATTGTCTTGACGTCTTGACGTACATATATCGTTAACATGTAGCTAATTATCCGTGGTTGCCAGTTCCGCGTAGATATTTATTTTGTTTTGCGTTAGTGTTAAATACGATTTCTCACTTTTTACTTGTTTATACAACACAATTTCTCAGCAAAAATGTAACCATATCAATGCTGTTAAATTATTTAACACAGAAAGTTTGTTTCAAAACAACATTATTTTTTAAATTTGTTTACAAAACATTTGCACATGGGCAGTTGTGTGTACCAGCACAGAGGCACGTGAATAAGTAAAACACTTCTGGACTAAATCACTGCCAGATGCTAAATATTCCAAAATAGTACGGTATTTCCGGTTATAAACTTTCCAGTATACCTAATTCAGTTTGTCACCTTTCTTGGGGTGGGGGACTCGATATGGGTGGCCTATTTGGTAAGACACTGGTCCACTGATCCCAGAGTCACGGGCACAATTGACAGAGTCGTTAACAATGCAGATTTTTACGACGTCACTTCGAATTCTTGGCGACTGCTATTAAGTGTTTCCCGTATAAAACACCTACGGACTAATCCAGCCTAACAATAAATAGTCGTGGTAATCTCCGAAAATAGCTGAGTAATAATAATCATTGCTTTTCTTATTAGCTCAATCTGTGCAGCAGTAAGTTTAAAATATTCAAATGTACACACTATTTTTGTCAAAACCGACTTAATACCCTTTCAACAGCAGTTCTTCACTTACATACCGTGTTTTCTCAAACTTGCTCTTTACAAATTGCGGTGCCAAAATAGCTATAGACCTCTTTAGGCTTCATACCTTGCAAATCAGGTCTCAGGCTTTCCCGGCTGCGTCCAAGAATGCACCGCTCAGATAGTAAGGAAGATGTAAACTAAATAAGGAAGAAAGATCACTATGTCAAACATTTGTTAGATGAGCTCTTTAGATTAAAAAAAAATGATTTATTCTTATTTAGGAAGACCTCAATGACATTGACACCTTAATTCTCTGGATACTCGGTGGTATCGAAGTATGTCTACTTTTAGACAAGTCTTCGATACTTTTAAATATTAAGTTTTGCATTAGCTTAAATTCTAGCGTTTAAATTGATGCTATGTAAAGAATGCAAGGAGTCGAGACTACACATTGCCTGCACGTGTTTACAAAGAGTTGCTATTATGTGCTTTAAATGGCAAGAGTTCTCGCCTGTAGCCAATCAGATGCGTTAGAGCCTTCACCGTTGCCATCTCGTTATCTCCACTCTTTATATTGCCCTCTCTCTCGCA
Source organism: Mantis religiosa (assembly GCA_030765055.1). Classification (NCBI taxonomy): domain Eukaryota; kingdom Metazoa; phylum Arthropoda; class Insecta; order Mantodea; family Mantidae; genus Mantis; species Mantis religiosa. Next base: position 63,670,877 of record CM060949.1, read on the forward strand.
CACTTGAGAGAGTTCGTGGCGCTAGACATAAGGAAATGCAAACTGAATTTTCCACAGTTTTATAATAATGCAGTTGTTGAAATCACAATTGTAACATGAATATTCGTATATTACGCAATTTTTTAAATATTTAGTTTAAAGTTCATTATAGTTTATGAATTACTTATTATTCTAATCCAACGAAAATGCCAGCGGTGCATTCGTATAGCTGTGAATGTTACGTTAAGAGATAAGTTGTCATTGTCATTGTCTTCATCGTCTGAGTACTGCAAATTTATGATGATAGGTTCCAAAATCTCGTTACGTGATATTTATTTCCAAAAGTCGTCGTCTTATAGTATATCTGATGTCTCACGCAGTTTTCCCGGTCTTGTTGTGTTCCTTGTCAATTTATTCGTTAATAAGTAATTCAATGTCAGTCAGTTTAAAAATATTATTTCTGTTTGCAGCATAATTTGAGCCCACATTAACTCTATTGGATTGCTCTAGCAGTAGTAAGGGGGGAAGGTAGATCGCGTCTCATTGATTCAGCTGATACACTTTTTCTTGGAAGAGTAACTGAATAATGCTGCTTTGAACTCTCTATAGTAAATAGAGATTACGAACCATTCATAAACAAAGATATAATGTTACCAGACACGTTCTGCCAGACTAGGAAGAAGTGTATCGTTTTCTCTCATCGAATATAAGTAACACCTTGGCTTATTCAAAATACATATTTCTATTACCAAGTCATTTCAAATGTTTTAGTTTCAGTTCTGAGTAATTTCAAACATACGTTCACGCATACATGCCAACCAATAAAGGTGTTCAGTACAGTGCTTACGTTGCAATGCGTTGTTATAATATAATGGTATCTACTTTATTTATTTGTATTAGGAAAACTATTTGAGCTATAAATACGGGGTTTTTGCGGTTATGTTGAATACATTACTCTCTCCTTCCTCGTGGAGCAGTTTTTGCAAAATCTGAATTTTTGTCTTAGCGAGAATAGTATTTATTTGAGATTGATTAATTTGCCGCTCGTCACACACCACTTTGGGGGAAATACAGCACCGCAGGACTCCGATTGGTTGCTCACCTAGTAGCGCTCAAGAACAAACACCTCCCCATTTGAAACACATAATAGACTATTATTCTTGATAGACCTCGCCTGCCTTTTCTCTAAGCGAGTGAATACTATATCTTATAAACCATTGTGTCTGAATAAATACCTAAAACAGTGGAGCAAGGGGTAGAGGTACTTGTGTAACATGCTCAATTAACTGAGTTGTGAATAAAGCTGATTGGACTGATGGACCAAATAACGTTTCAGCAATAGCCTGGCTTGGTGACTCATTCTTGGTCATATTTAAATAGTTGGGTGACCAACATCTGTGACTCAAGCGGAAACAAGTCACAATTTAAGACGTGATATAAAACAGCATAGGAAATATTTGTTCCTTCCTTCCGTCTGTTATTTGTGTTTTGCATGTTAAACTCGGATCAGGACTGTACCTTAAAGGGATACAGCTAATCTTCAATTTTGTTCTTTCTTTTTATCGATGTAAAACAATTCTATTGAGTAACATGGAACTATTTGAAATAAACTGTTCTAATAACTTGAATTGTGTTTCCTTGAGATTTGGGTTGTATACTTCTAATGAAATCTCGCTAGCCAGTTTTCGAGTGGAATGCATAGATACTTCTAACTTCAATGCTTAATTCGCAATGAAGCTAAAGACAAATCTGTTCGTACTTGGGCACTTGCTGTCAGTGTTTTTTGTTTCTGACAGTGCAAGTAGACGTACTGTGAGTTCAAGTCAGAAAGATAGTTCTCACAATTGTTAGTGGTTTATTTGTACTTTTTATTTGTACAGAAGTTCTGCCATTGCTCTGGAATCTTGACGACACTGATATAAAACGTGCCTGTCTCGTAAACGAGCCGCGGTTTATCAAAATTCTGCCAGCAAACTTCTTGAGATTTCTTCTCTGAGTTGACGGGGTGCTGCACAAGGTTAACCGGTAAGCGATGTAATGGGACACTTCGCATTCAGAGAAGTCGCTCCAGGGAATGTTGGACTACGTCTCCACTTCGAACTCCAGACAGACCTCTTTTGGGCTCTTTTACAGACTTTATGGCGTGTTGAGAATTCTTCGTAACAAAAGAAAAGTAACCGAAAATTTGAACAGAATCGTAGAGGTTTCCTTCAGTCTTCAAATGTTGCTGAAACTTAGATTACATTTTAGATATCTGACACTTAAAATAAGAGTTTTTAACATGAGCCACTGATAACAGAAATTGACACTTAGACTAATGCAATTTGTTATATCACTAGATTGATACAATCCTTGTTTCTTCTTTTAGAAACTATATGCAAATACATTAAGCAGAGGGCTTTTATCAATTAAAGTAATCACTGCCAATATTACATGATAAAGAAATTGATAGATATTAACAAGTTTAACGATTGGACTTAAATCATTATGACAGCTAAGAGAATAAATAATTTTAAATAAAATGCAGGTTTAATAAAATTGTTAATGAGAAAAATATCTGGGGAAAGGCCTTCTCCAGATAATCGTCCTGACCCAGATTGGAACCTGGGATCTCTTGAATGTGAGGCAGACATGCTACCTATGCTACAGAGGCAGACAATGGAAAATTCTGGTGGTGTATAATTCTGGTGTATGGAGTCAACTAATAAGGCTGGATTGTTCTATGACAGTTGTTACGTATAGTGAAAATCAGACGTAATGTGTTCGATTCCCCAAGGTTATGTTGTGCATATTGCATTACCCCTATATGGTGTGAAAAAAATGAAGTAACAGAGAAAATTGAGCTCGTTCACGTTAATGAAGCGACAGTGTGAATTACGTGTAGTCAGTGGAAGTTGAACTAGGTAGCACAATACTGAAATGATGGTTAAAAGCTAGAGAAAATCACGCTGGTGATTTTACCCCCAAGAATCGAGTACAGCACGTAACATATTTCTCAGTTGAATAGTGAAATTTCTTATATTTATAAAATCTCTTATTTAAAATAGCTCTAGCTATTCAGTATTCAATACATAACCCTTGAAACATGAAATGTAAATTCTAGGAAAGGGCTAAATAAAGACGCATATGGAAGAAGACAATTTAATTATGTAAAATCGAAAGTAAATCCGTTGCGTAGGTAATGGGACAAAATAAAACAAAAATTTGAATGCCATTTTATAATCTTGCTCCTAAGGAATGGATTTATGTACGCATTAGCAATATCTATGACCCAACACATAAAAGATGACATGTCATCACTAAGGGATAGATTTATATCGCCTAAAAATGGAAAATATGCATGCATTTATGACCTAAAATATAGCTTAAATATGACGTAAACGATAAAAATATGACATTAATAACTTAATGAATTTATTAGTCATATATTTATTGACAAACTTTAATTACCAGTTTTTTATGCATAAACATTTTCATCGTTTCTCCAGAAAAAGGTCTTCTGCACTTCTTAACTCAGCACTTTATGGAATCTGTAACTTCAAAAAGTCTTGAATTAGAGAAGAATAATTATAGTAACTTAAGAAAAGAATAATTAAGAGAAATAAGCCCGCCTCGGTAGCCTGTCTGCCTCACGTTGAAGCGGCTACCGCAAAGTGAGATTTCTAGTGGACAACAGGGCGCTGGGGCGGGTTTTCTCCGGGACGTCCGGTTTCCCCCACCATCTCATTCCACCGGTGCTCCATCTTCAACTCATATACCATCAGTGTCACCGCCTGAGTTGCCGTATGTAGTTTAAGCGGGCGTTAAACACTAAACATTTCATTTTTCACGTTGAAGCGGTTTAATGGGATGAAGGTAGATGCTGATGAATTTCTCACCTTTGGTGACGATCTTGAATATATCTAGAAGTTTCCCCTGCAACTCTGGATCTGTAGATCAGTAATTCTGGAGCGACGAGTTTTTTTCCCAGGGTCATACTCTCGGAGTAGAGGAATTTACCTGATATTACTATTGCTGAAGAATGGACAAATATTTCTTTTCTTTTTCAAACATGAAGATTTACGTCTTCCGAAACATTTTCAAATTGCGAATCAAATTTAAATAATATAAATGTTGTTCTTTAAAAAACGATAACTGGTGTATTGATAAACTATTACTTTCTTACACACACGCCATTTGTGCATCTTACATGCACACTGAATACTAATTCTGCACAGCCTCGGAGAAACATAAACGTACGTCTTTCACCTACGACGTTCTTAAGTAGAAGGACATATAACAGCTTCCTCTCTTATCAGGATGTCATGGTTATACCATCGCACCTACCTAACATTTTATCCATTTCATTAAACATTATAATTCCTGCAAATATTCCTCTCAAACAACTTAAAATATCTGCTACAACGTTCAAGAGGTCCCAGGTTCGAATCTCGGTCAGGGTGAGTTCCCTGGATAAGGTTTTTTCCGGAGTTTTCCCTTATCCTGAAAGACGAATATCGGGTAACTGTAAGCTCTATGGACCCTGGACTCATCTGAGCATCCTTTCACCCATTCCATTCACCTTCCGATATGACCAAATGTTGAAGGACGTAAATAACACACACAAAAAATGAGGGCTAGTTTTCATCAGCAACAAAATTACATTGAATGATAATGCTCATTTTTAGGTTGTCAAACTGGAAGCCACTTCTATTTTCAAACAGAATGTTTTTATATCTGGAGAAACTATGTTCCACGTCACATGAGGTACCCGCCTTGATAGCGTAGATGGTAGCGTGTCTGCCTCGCGTTCAAGAGGTCCCGAGTTCAAATCTCGATCAGGGCGAGTTACCTGAATAAGGTTTTTCCGAGCGTTCCCTTATGCTGAAAGACGAATGTCGGGTAACTCTAAGCTTCATGGACCCCGGATTCATTTGAGCATCATTTCACCCATTTCATTCATCGTCCGATATGACTTAACGTTGGAGGAAGTAAATCGAAAAAAAAAATCACATGAGGTTATAGGAGCATGTTGGTAGTATGTTAATTCATCTGGGGAAAATTACGGTTCAGAATCTTTAAACTTTGCTTTAAGTCCACCTATACGAACGTTACTGCTTCCTACAGGAACCTTCCAAGACAAGTGGGCAGTGTTGTTAGCGACCTTTATAGACATTGTTGGTTTATTTTGTTTCTAATGGCTACTGACTGCACTATAATAATCCCCAAAATATGACCAAAATATGACTTTGTCATAGAAATAGGCATAAATAGGACCAAGGTGAGAAATATGACTTTTAAGACCCAATAAAAACTGCATAATTTTCATTAGAAGACACACACACACACACACACACACACACACACACACATATATATATATATATATATATATATATATATATATATATATATATATATATATATATTACCTACTTGAAATTAAGATTATAGGCTTCATTAAAAATATGGCATGTCATCTTATTCCAAGAACTGGTGATTAATAAATAAACAATTAATTAATTAGAGCCAATTGAAAATTCAATGCCACGGCCGAGATTTGAACCACGGATCTCCTGGTATCCGTCCAGTCGCTCTAACCCCATGAGCTACTTTGTCGATAATGCCGACGCGACACTAAACTCTCCAATTGACTCATCTTCCCGGTAAACCACTTAAGAGTTCTCATGTTCGAGATACACATTTGTGGTGACTTACTATTCTAAATACCTAAATACCAGGATTTTATCATTGAACCATTAATGTTAATAAGTGAAACAATTAACTATTCAGCTATTGTCAGCTATTATTAAAGCAACATGTAGGCAACTGTTCTGCCTGTGCTATTTGGACAAAGGTTTGTAAGTGGTAGTGCTTTACTAAGAGGAAAGCGAGGACACGTATTTCACGGAATATCAACTGCGCCATGTATCTGTTTACATAAGCCATAGCATAGGGCTGGAGACATTTCGTGTTTGAACGTTGGGTAGTGCACCGTACACGACTGGTTAGTTTCTGAAGAGCATGGGTCAAGTTTGTTTAAGCGTACTAGATGCTTCTTGGACAGAAATTTGAGTCCCCTCACACCGAACCTCGCTCCCTGTTTGCTCAAGGCACGGCCCACATACAACGAACGCGCGCGCATGTCTGTCTGTGCGCGCCCACACACTTCTTGCTCGCATAACCCTGTTTATTTATTTTCTCGTTATAGTCGGAAACAAGTTCTTCCAGAAGTCGCAATTAGACCACAAACAGTTAATGCTCTAAATTGAAGAGCGTAGATTTGAAACCCTCTTGAGTGACTCTCTTGAGTCATGACATCGGATAGCTTTGCAGATCGGCGATCTGTCTTAAAGATTTGTACCACTGATTATCCAAGTAATATTGCACAAGTAAACAGCAAAATTCTTCAGAACTCTGCATTTTTTCTGTCCCCTTCCCCCTATTATAAATAAGAATTTATCTAACCCAATTGAGTGATTTATCACTTGCATCATGTATATGTTTTGATGACATGTCTATTACATATATATGCTAACGTGCCATAAATCCTTGTCATAAATCCTGTAATTATGAAGGTATGTTTTAATGCCATGCCATTCACACCTTGCCTTTAACTGAATTTATCATATGGTATCTTTTTAACTTGGGAACAAATTATGTACATACCAGAAATAATGTTAGCTGGTATATACATGTCACTGGATCTCTTTGGGTTTAACACATTCAATCACACAGGTATTCACATTTTCATTTATACTTTTAGAATGGAAAAGATAGGGCATAAACCGAGAACAGTTCCCACTTCTAGCCTTGAACAGAGCTCTCATATAAAAATAAAAAATAAAAATAAAATATAATCTGCATATCTAATAGCCCGGTTTCTGGAATCTATACCTGGCCTTATTATGCAAAATTCATTTTTAACTTTATTAACTTCTGAATCAGAGTTCACAAAACAATTTATTTAAACATTTTGCAGATATAATATACTTTCTAACTTAATGAACTAACTAAACCTTAAGATTACTGGATTCCAGTAACCTTACAAATATAATCTATCTAAAACAGTCTTTTTTTTTTCTACTTTACTTCTACTTGAACAATATAAATCAAATCTACATTTCTACTACAGCTTTAATTGTTATAACAAGCTACGAAAGACTGTTTCCTACAATTTTAAAATTTCCTGTTCTGCAACTGGTATCCAAAGCTTCCTCCTACTGGTATCCATCTCCTAAAGGAACTGGCATCAGTAGATGGAGCTGGTTCGTCAGTTCCAGACATCCGGGTAGTCATCTCTCCGCTTCTGCATAATCAGTTGCATCTGTCCGCTCTGATACTCTCCATATATATCTTCTCTCCCCTGGTATTCTCTTTCTGTCTATGGTCTTTCTGATGTCCATAATTGGTGTCTTAAACCAGGTCTCCAAATCTGGTAATCTGTATCTTCAGTTTCTCTTGGTTCTATTTCCCTCCGACGATCTCTTAAGTAAGCGGCCGCGCCGTGGCTCAGTGGTTCGACCGCTTGGCTCTCACCAAGGCGGCCCGGTTTCGATCCCAGGCGACCGCAAAGTGAGATTTGTGGTGGAAAACACGGCGCTGGGGTGGGTTTTCTCCGGGATTTCCGGTTTCCCCCGTCATCTCATTCCACCGGTGCTCCATATTCATCTCATGTATCATCAGTGTCATCGCCTGCGGTGCCGTATGTAGTAAAAGCGGGCGTTAAACTCTACTATATACACACACAAACGATCACGTAAGTTATATTCTTTTCTCATAGATTGAAATGGTCTTACATTTCTTTCTTGAAATGTTTTGTCGCGGGTCATATATTCCTCCAACGCCTTAACGGACATTATTTGAGACATATTTTCTAAATGTACATAATCTTCTGCATCTCTTAAGATGTTCCATAAACATTTCCCTTGAAGTTTCCTTCGACCGTCTACTAGTTCAATATATTTATTGCACTCAAAAATAACATGTTCAGGCGAATCTAAACAGTTACAGTGCTCACATAAATCTGAGTTATTCTTCCCTATTCTTTTTAAATATGCGTTGTATGGGTCATGTCCTGTAACAAAATGAAATAAAAAATCTTTTCTTGGTTTTATATGTTCCAATTATGTGCTCTCATATAATAGATATCGGCTGAGTTCATAGGTCACTCCAAGGTCGGTTTTGTTTTATTAAACCTTTTTCTAACTTAGAGCATCCTTTCCATGCTGTCATTATTTTCTATTTCCTTGGGTTTTGCATCCTTATATAGTCATTAACTCTTTTTTTTATTCATGAATATTCCGCAAAGATGGGGAGATGGGGAGGTAAGGTTTCAGAGGTGCAAGTAGCACTACAGTTATGAATACATATTGCAAAATAGGGATTGGTAAGGAGCTCAAAATAATTTGTGTAGCAGGTATTTTAAAACCCTTAACAAAATCTAATACACATGCGGAGAGAGAGAGAGAGAGAGAGAGAGAGAGAGAGAGAGAGAGAGAGAGAGAGAGAGAGAGAGAGAGAGAGAGAGAGAGAGAGAGAGAGAGAGAGAGAGAGAGAGAGAGAGAGAGAGCAGTTGTATATCAGTTATATAGGTTTATGAATTAGTTTATAACTTTCTGCGCACCGATTGAATTAAACCCACTTCAAAATGACTTTTTTTTTTAATTTATGCCTTCCTTAGTATTTCAGTATCATTTTATAGGTTATTTTCCAAACAGTTTATGAGAGCAAAATCCGTGTCCCGTATTACTACCCTGCCTGTTCTCAGTCCTAGATGACTCAAATTCTGCCCGAGAGCCAGATCGTCCTCAGACAAAGAGTGAGTTGTAAGGAATGTATTATACCATGAACTCAAGCGTTATCTGAGAAAGATTACGGCTAGACTTTCAACGTACCAACAATACTTAGGCTTTACGACATACACGCTCATGTGCTAGTAATGCTGGGATACCAACGTTGCAGATATATTTAATACAGTTAGTAGATATACTTATTGTGAGCCACCTTATGGCACTGCCTCACCTCATCCCGCAGATCTTTTCTCTTCAGAGGCCTGCATTACGTCAGTTAAAAGTAAGAACAATGGAGATTACTTCGGACTAGCAGACTCTGGTCTTTTGTACCTGAGAGGGATGCGTAAGCTAGAGAAGACAAAAGACGGCGGACCCAGAAGCTATAATACAGCAGAGTTACAATTTGAAGCTCCCGTCGGCGTCCTCCCTCTGCAATCTTGCACGTTCCACTGAGAGATCAAAACCAAGAGGCGAACTCCCACCAAGGGGCGAAGTTTCATAGCATAAGGAAACCTGCCAACATTAAAAGAACCAAACAGATGAACGGTAAAATAAAATGAGAAGTTAGGTTAAATAGAAGAACTTAGAGGAGAAAGGATCTTTCACAGCATTCGTCTTGCGGCCCGAGAAAACCGAATGCAAAAACTATTGTTTAGGAAGTCTGGCCGCGGGGACTGAAACCAAGACCACCCAAATGCAAGTCAAATATTCACTGCCATTTCGTTCATTTACAGGATCATAGAGACCTAAAATTAAACAATACAGGTCACCTTAAAGGTGTGATATAGATAACCTTGGAAGTTTGCTTGATATTTCAACCAGATGAGAAATCTTAATGCCCGTTCCTTTATCTGATCACGATGGTCATGGTTATGTATTTTTCTTATCTGATGCAAGTCTCCACGTAATGCTTTGCTATTAGAGTCAGGTAAACAAAAGTGCCATGTAAAGTTCCATTTAGCAAACACGATTTTCAACAAAGATGATCAAGATTCCTTCAGTCCCCCAGGGTCTACCAACCTGATGGAAGGTTTTAGCCGTTTTTCCTCTGTTGCTAGGCGATTGCAGGCTTGTTTAATTTGATCCGCGAATTTTATCATTGCAGTCTCTTCACACTCTGTTTTCTTAGAACCGTACAAGGCATTGGGCTGATCACACCCCCTAGAAATGCTGTGATCTGATTGCTCCTCGACAGACTACGGACCGAAGCTTTGTTTTGTAGGTTCTCTTAAGCCCTAGAAAGAGCGGTGCTTAAAAATGAACAATAAGAATAACTTTTAAAATCTTACAAAATATTACTGCTGTGTATAAGAACGCTGTTATATTGTACCGTTCATTACAATGCAACGACCTATGAGAAGCATATGTTCTGTACCCTGAAAGAGAGAAACATTTGATTACATATTATAGGTAAGTTTTTCGATAGAAATTTATCCAGACTTGTTATTTATTATTAAACGCAATGAAGCAGTGCTGTCAGTGGCATATTAAATGTTAGCACTGTCACCATCTCCTACACACCTTGATGTCACCACTGTCAGGTTGTTTCCAAGTACAGCAAGGAAAGCTGTTTTGTAACCACCGCAGGGAGTTGGTTGTTAGCAGCTGTGCTTTTCGTACACATTTCTTCCACCCTGGTCCCATCTCTTACGTATTCCACGACCACATTATGAAATCTAATATCAAGAGTTTGTCCCAAGAGTGGAGAGTGCTGCTGTGAATATTAAAGTGGGTCAGGTGACTTCAATGCACGGTTAGACATGAAACAGTTGAAGCTCACGTCCTATGTTTTACATCTCAACTTCCTGCTCCACACAGAATAATGATGTATGACGTCAACTCCTGCAATCAGAATGCAACATAAGGAGCGAGTCTTCGACTTAACGTGTGCCGTTTCGCGCGCACTTCGGTCTTATATGCATTTGTCTTTTTGCTTATTGCTTATTGTACGAATTGTTCTATATTAGTGAAGTACTTTTTCAGTTATTAAGTTCACTCCAAGCTACGTCGAAATTTATCTTTTTCAAAACTAAAAATTATATTGAACGGCATAAAAAAGTTGCTAGTTTATCAAATCAGGAGATGTATGTTGAGGTACTTACAGGAGCATCAAGGTAAATTGAAGATTCCAGATTCGAATTCTGCCTATAATTTTGATTATTTAAAGTTTTGATTCTAGTTTCCAATCCAAACATAATTATTTAGCAGTGGTTAACCTTTGATTGTAATCTATATAGCCAGACTTGAGAAATTTTAAGTGCTACAGAGGTGTGTTATTTCAAAATAAATTTGAGAATTGTTGTACATTAAGTCAATCTTGAAAAATATTTCCTCTTCTCGAATTAATGCTTCCCCAGTACAAATCTTCATTTAACTAACAAATTACTACCAGTATTTAAACCAATCTCTGGGAAAACTATTGGAATATCCGGATGCTAATGGAAGTATATACTGCAATGAACAGTGCTTATTGAAAACTAATTTCAATATATTTTTCGACATATTTTTGGAAAGTTAAAACAGTTGAAATCAAAACTGACGTTGACTTTGTTTTCAACAACAATAGTGAAATTGTGATAATTTGAACAGAATATATAGCTATACTTAAGTCCAAGGATTAGTCAAGATATCGGTATACTAGACTGGCTGTCTTTTATGGTAAACTTAAACTTATGAGCGCTCCAGTCATAATTAATGGTCTTTAAACAATAAAGTGTTGTTTGCATTTATGAAAGATGGCTTTTCTGTAATCGTTGGGCATTACACATGCTCTGGAAAAAAGCAGGAATCATCTGTTAGGAATTGCACTTCCAAGTCACTATAATCATCACATTGGACCTGGCTTTTTTCAGCAGTCTTTTTTTATGATTTACGTCCTTTAACTTTGTTTAAGTCATATTGGACGATGAATGGAATGGATGAAATGATGCTCAATTGGGCCCAGGGTCCATGGAGCTTAGAGTTACCCGACATTCATTTTAGGATAAGGGAAAACTTCTGAAAATATCTTATCCATGTAACTCACCATGACCGAGATTCGAACTCGGGACCTCTTGAGCGTGAGGCAGACATCTACCATGTACGTTACCGAGGTGGGTAAACAGAATCTTCTTTTGGTGTTCAAGCGGAAAAAGCAAACAACCAGTCTTTCTTAGCCAGTTGGTTTCAAGCTGTGAAAATTCTTATCAGCGGTCAAGGGTAGATAAAAGCAAGTTTGAATGCTGCCTGCAAACGCCGAAAGACTTTATGTGGGACGGCTAGTAACACTTATAGACCAGCAACATTTCAACCTAATTTCCTTCCGTCCTGGATTTGTTGCTTGGAAATTCCTGTCTGGAAATAATAAAGAGCTGTAGAAATGAGTATTCCTTGCAGCAAAGATAGGAGGATTATAAACAACCATGAAATATCTAGGTAGGATTGATAAATTGTATGCAAATTTTGCCATGGCTCATCAGTTTTGTTCTTTAGGGTTGTCTTCATCGAATTTGCTTGAAATGTGACACCCTGGAGCTTTCTGTTATTCAACGCAACAGTCTTCTTTCACAGTTTGGATTTTCACCTACTCCACTTTCGAGTGTGTTGAGTGCTTCTTTGTCTATCTCCTCCACTAGTTTTATTGATTGATGAAAAAACGCTTTTTTTATACGTGCTGAACCTCCAACTTAACGCAAACCTCCAAAATTCTAAGAGTACAGTTTTCTGTCAAAATGCTTTCTCCCAAACGGGATGTTTTCACTTTTGCTAAAGAGCCTCAACTATCCCATTTGACATTATGTTGCAGTGGTTTTTCGATGGGGATGTTGTTCTCGAAGTTCTATTTGTAACAGTAATACCACAATTGTGTAGATGGTGTGTGATTGAAGATCTACTCGTAGCTCAGCGTTGCGGCGAAATTTTCTTATTCTCCTACACGATTTAAAGAGGTATTTCTTATTATTACTCGCTACCTCGCTGCAATTCACGAAGGTTCATCTTCTGTTATGATCAAACATATTCTCCTGCAATTCTAATTATTACAATCCTAATACAAACATTTTCTTAGATTTCTGTTGTATTTAAACACACGATTTCTTCGCTTTTCAGACATTAATTTTCAGAAAATAAGATTGCACTGTATCCAAGCTTCTACTCACGTTGATTGATAATTATAACTATTCTAATTCTCAGGTTTGCAACCGAATAATTGGTGAATACGCAGCATTCTGCACTCGCGTCTGCTAGCTTTTTGGTCGCGAAGCAAAAGACGCTAACTTCTTTTCGTTTATTGATTTTTACCTTATCACTATGGCAACTAAATATTCCAGTCTACATCAATTTTCCCTGTAACCAATAAATTAATTTTGAAATACATAATTTTCTGAAATTAAAAAAAAAAAAAAAAAACTTTTCCAACTATAAAGTCCTGAAAACAAATTTCTTTCATAATTTTATCTTTTTATTTAATTTATCATATTTACCATGTACTTAGATTGAATAACATTCATCTTTACCTGTCTGTGACCTACTCTATTCAGTCATGGCCACCTATATAACTCATTAATTCAAAACAAAATTCTCGTCATTTTAAATATATCAATATGAAACATAAATGAATAAAACCATTATCGCTCTGCACTTGACATATTAACATCTTTATAAATGTGCTTCAGAAGATAAATAATACTAACTATATTATTGAACATGTCGTTCCTTTACATCTCCTATCTAAAAACTGGAAAGAGATATTGACATTTTTATCACGTAAATAACACCGCTTTCTTCCAACATGATATTTCTGTTGACTTGATTAATTTTGTTTTTGAAGAACTCATATTTTTTCTATGTTGTTTACTCCATTCGTCAAAGTCTTCACAGAAACCATGAAGGAGCTTTTTTGATGGTTTAAATACGTCTTTGTAGGATATGGCAATGCCTTCAACATGATGCACACTTTATATAATGTAAGTGGTGTATCTCTATGTAAAGAGGTCCAAAAATACTTCCCTGCTGCACACAAGATTTATTTGTATATGGTTTTGACAGTTCGTACTGGCATTTTACTTTTAACTACGCATTTGTGAATTGCAAATCCAGTCTATTTACTTAGATTGCATAAATAATGTAGTTCAAATTTGCTTACGCCTTTCCAGTTGAAGGTTGTTCTACTATTCCAAATAAGTTATTACGCAACAGTTCTTAAGTGGATTAACAAGATTTGCTTCATTGGTAAAGAAACCGAAACCAGCTCTATAAAGGATATCTGGTACTGGATACTCCATATTAATGCAATTGCATGTTCACAGCACATTGAGTTTCTGTGGTAAAGAATTATGTTTGCCCAATCCTGTATTAAAAGTACTCCATCAATGTATCGGAAGCTACCGGGTCATAAGTAACCGGTTGTGTTTCTTTGTGCGCACGTGCGCGTGACAGGCGCGTGGGCTTGCGTAGAGTAAATAATATGACATCCTGCTCCTTGCTGGCCCCTCATTAGTCATCGACACTGCCAATTCGCAACACCAGTGGCGGTATAGTATTGCCTATGAACGTGTATCTTTGTATCCTGCAATACTGCAATATATTAACAATATTACATTTGAAACAGTTGAAGTCATTTGAATTTATAGAAACTAATAGCATCAAATCTAGTTTAAATGTTTGCAATGTCAACTTATAAATCGATTATATTTATTCATGCTTAAAGTTTGTTCAATTTATCTCAATATCAAAGATACATAAATGATTTCAAACTTCAGGAGTTTTATTAATTTGTTTATCTTTTAGTATCTGTATTTAAAAAGAAGTTTAAATACTGAGATAGATTTAAGCTTTGCATCTTAGTTTTACTGGCCATTGTAAAGTTAATCTTCAGTTGAACCTAGGTGCAGCTCGTTCTACTAGGTACTGTTCTAAAATGATGGCTCAGCTGGATAAGTGATACTGTCAAGATATTTCAGGATAGTTATTCAGGTAATTAAAATTTCTTGGAGGAGTAGAGTTCCCCAAAATAGAACTCATTACTCTCAGATATATAATGATTATGAGCTATGAAACAGATTCAGACGTACAAAGGAGACAGTTGTTACCTTATTTTGCCAAATTCGAGATTGCAATGAGAAGCTATGGACTATAAAATACTGCACCTTATTATTGGTTTTCTGTTAAAATAATATATGCGAGAAAATTAAGCGCAAACATAAAAGCAAAATTGCATGGAATGTCATTGATCCACCCATCACATAGGGGAGATATCTCTACAAGCATTTGCTTTGTCCAGTCTCCTAAATGTTCTCTATGAGAGACTGTTCTATGACGGCCAGCATTTAACAACCACTCCCGTGGAGAGCGTTGAACTTCTCAGCTGTAATTTCGTTCAGTATAACAGTTCTTTTTTCTAAGCCAGTAGATCTATCAGTAAAATTTAGTTACACAAAAGAACAAGATTAACAATCGCCTTTTTTTCTCAACCCTTAAACATACTAACACACCTTCTTAGCTTAACCGGAAGGTTGTAAAACCCGTAGTTAACCTCCAGTCTGGCTCAGGCGGTTTCGTCTGTGGCCCGCATTCGGGAAGTCCGAGTTCGATTCCCGTGGCCAACCTGCCTGTCCTATGGGATATTTTCGGTGGGTTGGTTAATTACATCCCCCGAATTTCATGTCCTTCCATTTCATCTCCATTATCATTTCACATCATCTCTCATCAGGTAGTCTCTTTCAGGGTAGAAGTCTCGGCGGTGCATGGCAGGATGTATGCTCTGAGAAAAACTACTTCCTCCTCCGGTAGGTCGTTTGCCGGTCTCCGCTCTTCCACTGGCAACATTTCGGGACCGCCAGTCAGGGACATTTGGAGCTAGGATCGCCTGTCTGGGACCTCTAGGGCTCGCCTGCTGGGCTCGTTGCCGTACCGCTGTAGGGGAGTGAGTTCGTTGTCAGGGAAAGTCTCTATCCAAGTAAAGTTTAGGGACCCTGCCCTTCGTACTGTCGTGTCTTCTTGGGTCGGCCGCCCTCGGTCTCCTTCACCTCATCATTCCTCCCGGGGGTGCCCCAACTTGGGCATAAGAACAATAGGCCCAGAATGGTGGCCTACGTGCCGAATCCCCTCCGTAATGAAATCCTAATCCTAACCTCCAGTCAGACTTATACTTCTAATACCGCACCTTAGTAGTGACAAACACCCATCTCATTCAATGTTGCAAGTGCTTTGTCCTAATTCCAGTTGTCTGTTAAAGTGCGATTCGTTCATTTATACTTAATGTTCTCCATTTTTCTTTCGTTCTTCAACACATGAAGCACATTTTTTAATGTCTCCTAAATGTTCTTACGCAACACTGAAAATTACTTCAAGGATTCCGGAAAATACATTAATTTGGATATTCGCTGTTAGCTCTCAAGGTTTGCAAGGTCTTCAGAGAGTTCAGTTTCTCATTTATTCCGATTAATTATTAGTAGCCGTATGGCAGCTACGGTAAGCATAAAATTGTGCCTCGTCTTCTCCAAATGCACAAAAGAGTATGTAACGACGTTTTTAACGATGTTTTAAGCCTTCAAGTCGGTATTATCATGTTTACATCAATATAACAAAAAGAATATTGCTAATAAGCAATATAAAGGCTGTAGAACTTTCAGGGCAGAATCTACATATTGGTGCCGTAGAGCTTTTTCCTTGAAGGTAGGAACGTTTTTCTACGTTTTTCTAAAGGAATGATTAATATATATATATATATATATATATATATATATATATATATATATATATATATATATATATAAACTCCGTTGACCAAAACTTTAGTTTGTAACATTGTTATAGCAGTTTACCAATCGTTGTACCTGAGCAGTCACTTTTTCTCGCCCAGATTGGTAACTAAAACAGCTTCCTCTTATTAATCGGTTTCATTACAGTTCCCTCTTTGTCCATTATTGCTATAACAGTTCCATTATTTATTTTGTTTGTACAGTTTATTCTCTGATTCTTTTCCATATTTGCATTTTAAATACTTCCAATAGTTAAATTTTATTTAAAGGAAGATGCGACTTGAGACAGTTGTCTACTCTAAGGAACATTTCCATGTAGTTTCCGCTCCAACCTATTGCTCTAGTTGTTAAGGTACCACCTCCCTTGCCCTATGCTACCAGCTGAAAATTTGAGACATGGCATACTCTCATTATTATACACATCGTCTCATATCCTTTAACAGTGTATTAGCTTCCTACTACAAACGGTAAGCGCTGCTCTTTCATTTGTTATAAGCGGACTGTCACAAATAGCTGTGGGCTTCCAGAGTGGATACGATATAAGTTACAAAGAGGAACATAGTGAATAATAAATTTCTCTCCTTTTCTTTTGTTTTACACTGTGACAAACATCATGTTTGTGAGAAAAAAGTTTAATCCAAAATGTCTGAATAAGAAAGTGACGAAGAAATGTGTTCTATGTGATTATAGTTGTTATATACCCAAACGCCACGAGTTTAAACAGAAAGGCAGGAACGAAATCATTTGCCTTAATAGCTTTTATTTGTCTCTATACTATTTATATTGTAAGATTTGGGCTATGTAACACCACATAAGTTTGCCTTATTTCTATTTATAGGGTATATATAAGACTTATAATTTAGCCATCACTGTGCATTTGAATTCTGGATAATACATATTACTAATTTAGCTATAACTCGTCGCTCCACTACCTCAATTTGAATAAAGGGTGCCTCTTCTTTGATTTCTTTTAGTAACCATAACCACACTTATAGTCCTCTTGGAAAGTAGTTTCATCTCGTACTCATCACGGTTCTTATCTAGCCATGCTAACATATTCCTTAGGAGGACCTTCTCTTCTAGTAGTGCACCGCGCCATCAGTAAAATAAATACGTCTGTTAATCTTTTTCTTTCTACTATCACTACCTTTCACATGAGACAGTTGCAAGTTTTTGAATATTCAAACGAAGTCACGATGAAATGCATATAATACTTGTATTTTAATATTTTCTTAAGCTAATTGGCTAGGTATATTTACTAGAATAGGGGGGGGGGGGCGACATAATAAGTAAGATTGGGAAAAACTGCTTTTTCGATTACCATCGTGGGATCTAGATCCAAAGACTGCTTACTCGATTACCACCATATATATAGTAAAAGGAAGCGAATTTTTAGTTAACAGTCCAGTCATTACCAGCTATGGAGCATTACTTATAGCAGGATCATCGATGATTTCGTTTTACAATGTCATTAAGTATGTATCCACGTATGATCCCACAATTTAACTAAATTAACACTAAATAATTTGGAAATGTAATGTAGAAATTAAAATGAGCAAGACTCCGATAATCTCTGGTCTATAAAGTTACATCACACAAGATAATGTAACTAGAATCAATACTTGGTATCATTAAAAAATCCTAACCAGCCACAACTACTTCGTCTCTGCTGTATGAAGGCCTCAACTGCAGCAGATCATCATGCGTCACTCTTTTGTTGATATTGTGGCCACTCTTAATGGTTTAAACATGTAATCAAGATGATGTCACTGAGGAATGCTGAAAAATCCTGCATAATTAATTGCTGCAGGAAGAAAAAAACTAGAGCAATCCAATTTACTTCATACTAATGACAAATATCGAGCAATCAGCCTTATCCCGTTATATTTGTGCACCAAAGTTGGCGGAAAAATGGCCTGCCAATAAATTACGGCTCCATTGCCAGCTCCTCTCTCGCTGGCTGTAAATACGTATTTTACATCTCTTATTTTTGTCCTTTCTCTTACTTTCCTCCTCTTCTTCGTCATCATTGCAACTACTTTGTCGTGAATGCCTTCATGACGATACTAACTAAAGCAATATAAAACTGATGGTTAAATGACGTATAAACATACATTTTTTACAAAATCATTTTAATTTAATGCTTTGAATGACAAAAGCGAAAAAAATCGCTTTTATAACAATGGAAAATTGTGAACTTCTTGGATCTCAGAAAAAAATTGTAATGCATTTAAAACAAGTAACTGTAGATTTGTATGGTTAGGTTTCCTAACAATTTAGTTCTAATTGTTCACTGTTATATGTACATACTCATCTACCGAGAGCCGTTCCCAAGCAATGACTAGACAGCTACAGTTTATTTTACTGAAATTGTAAGACATTATTGGAACGTAAACCTTGTAGGGATCGTATAATAATGATACAAATTAAGCAGTAATGCACTAACAGGTTATAAGTGAAACAATAACAATTCTTAAGTAAATATTTCTTTCAGCTGAGGTTACAATTTAAATATAAGAAATACTAAGAAAAAGCTTTCACTGTATCACCAGCTATGATAGTTTTTCTGAAGCACATCCTTTTGACATACAAACTCGTTCCCCTTATTTTTCTCCTGTCTTCAGCCGTTGCAAATCATTGGTGTTATCTAATACTGTGCTTCAAAACAATGCTGAAGAATCAAGCGACTCAGGTGTGAACAAGCAAGCAAAGACACTTGTGAATGTTTTCCTCCAGTACTGCTCAGAAGTGTAGCAAACCCAAGCAAACCATAATAACGATCACCAGTTCATTTTAATCCCTTCCCTCCGAAGGGAGAGAAGGGAACCCACCTCGCCCTTCCTTCCCAGTGACGATCAAGCAAATTTATCTCGCCTTCTCGTGTAGTTAGTTCACAGGGGGATGGCGAGATGCAAAACTGTGGGGATACCGCCCTTGCAACGCCACATTGAAGGACTTCCATTCAATGTTAACTGGGCGTACATTCTGCAAGGTCAGAAATCATGTTTGACTACTAATGCATGGTATTTCCCTTTGGGAATTCATACTAGTGGTATGTGCCTTAACTATTCGGATTGAGAGAGGGGCATTCGTATTTCCAACCGCAAGTATATTGGCAGTCCATGCTGTTAATGTTGCATTAGTCCATATGGTTGAGTTAAAATTTGGGGGTGATAACTGCATAGTGGTATTTAATAGTGTTTGTTAGTTTACTGGCCCTTTCTTGAGCTACGTCATCAGTAGTTTACCTGCGTTTTACTGAAACAGATTGTAACAAAGACGACAAAAGACAACATTTCACTTCAAATTCCTTTATATGTCACCAAAATTATCAAAATACTAACTTACAATCACCTTCTCTTTCACAAAAAATACATAATTTCGACACGTCTCTTGAAGGGTTCTTTGTGTCCCTTTAGTACGCAACAACTTGTGCTGCCTGTAGTGTCTCTGACGTACACAGAGGTTCACCTCTTACACTGCACACCGATTTTGAACACAACTCCGATTCACTAGTGAACTTTCCATTGCCTGTTCCATTACCTGACGACTCCTCACCATGGAACTTAGAGCGTACCACACGTCTCTGCACAACTCATTGCCAACTGATTCGTGAACTGCTTCACTGCGCCGGCTTCTCGCCACATTCGTCGATTTGACAGTCGAGGCTCGAAACACACATAAATAACTCCAAAACTAAACAGGCTACACACACTCACCAGCCCTCGTATCGATTTTTATATATTCCTGCTGGGCGCTGTAGATCATTCCAGTAGCCGAATGTTCTCAACTTAAATTCTGGAACAGTATCAACGGTATTTGCGCAGTAATAATACGACTCAATTCTAGCTTTGTGATGTCAGTTGGTGACCGCTCGGATGTCGCTCCATTCCTGCCCCTCCAGCCAATAAGCAACAAGGCGGAGCTATTACCCTGCTTCCCTCCTCTAACAAAGCAGACCAGCGATGAATGCTAAGGCTAAGCAAAGTGAGTGAGCATTGTTCTGGTAAACTATATATTATGGATTAGGGTGCTAAACTAAATTACTAAACTACCTTCGGTGTCATTAATGTCCGATATTTTTAATGTAGGATTTGAATTTTCATTAAAGTTAAGTTCAATTATTCCTATGAGGTACTGTAACTTAATGAGATAAAGTGTGGTTTTACAACATTTCAATATCTCGGTTAAAGTTTTATTATAAATTATATCCTATATTGGAAATAGTTTATATTATTGCTTGGTTTATTTTGTTTTGATAAGTTGGCATCATTAGAGGTTCTGAACCACCTCCTACAAAATTAAATACAGACTTACATAAAGTTGTCAAAGTAAGATAATAGTCTTGTTTACAATTTTATATTTTCCTCTCTTTTGCGCTACTGCCAAACAAAGAATAAAAAGGAAATGTTTGTGACTGCTATACCCAACATATATACCAATTAGAAACATAATGGGAGGCACATGGAGAAATGAGGATACAAGAAAAAGAGCATACATGACGAGCCAGATATACTGCTAATATTGAATTAAAATTTTGTGCTGAAATAATTTGCCTTAAGGTTCTCGGTAGCTCATGCAAACAAGAAATGGTACTGGATTCTCTGGAACGCCACTGTTTGCAGGAGTCTCGAAAAGTCGAAAAAACGATTTTAAACAAATATTACGTCAGAGAAGGTGCGGCCATGCAGTGGGCTATTAATTACCAGCAAGATCGCCAGCAGCCGGGTCGGTCGGTGGGTGGATGGTTGCAAGCACTTAAGGATTTTGTCAACCCACCAGACGTTTCAACAATGAAGGTTACCTCAGGTCAAACCTGTGCAAACCTACAACACCTACCGGCTTTCTAATTTGTCATTAGCTTGTTTACTTCAAGAAAACTGGTGTTGCATCAGTAAGAAGAAATTCCCTGACAGTAATGCAGAATAATTTTCCACCTGGTTGACAAGGGCATAAAATATTCTTTATGTGTAACAAGGCAAGGCAATATATTATTTATCGTTTCCAGGAGAATGGTGGTGGTGCTTCTTGCATATTTATAAATTTAAAGGTGCTCTATTGCTGAACAGAACTGCGCAAAAATATAGAGAATTAAAAAAGAAAAAAAATAACAATGGCGTTTCTTGGAAAGTACCATTTGGTAATACCAAAAAGCATATTAAAATGCTACTGAAGAGCTCAGAGTATTAATTCTTTACCACACCAGATATGTTATAAATGTGGAAATGTCTTGAAGGAAAAGAGTTGTGCATTCCAAGATATGTGCAGAATCAGATAAAGAACACAAAGGAATATAACCGCAATACAATGCTGATATTGTATAAAATCACAGCACTATTCGTCATAACATGTAGAACATAAAGCTGGGTCATTAATAGAAATGGCAGAAATGACATTTCCTCAGAATGCTGCAGGTTATAATCTGAAAGATAATATTCCATGTAGCACAAAGTTGACCGTATTTTAAGATTGAACCTTTCCAAGTTAATGAAATCTGTACCTGCAGCAGGGTAGCAGAGATTTGGAGCCCTAGAAGACAATGGGAAGAATTCTGAGAGCGGAAAATGCCGTTTGATGATGACGAAAATGACGACGGCAGTTGAATACTACCGCAGAGTATGAAACAAATGCGCATTCAAACTACAATTGATATCTTGCCCATGGAATGTGATTTTTTAGATTTACCTTCTACAAAACCAGAATGTAATTTATAAAATAAAGGAACTTACTAGATAACAATACATTGAATATATAGAAATCCCACAATTGTGCCTTAACACTTGTTAATTTTCATAAGAAGTTTCATACTATTCAACTGCTTGATATTCTGTTTTTACTTTAAGTTAATATTATATAGGTATAGTTAATATATTAAGAAATATTAAGAAAAACGGTATATATGTGTCTAAGGTTCCCTGAATTAAAAATAAATAAATAAGTATATAAATAGAAATAAAAAACGTTTACTGTACATGCTTAGACTTTCACGGCCGGCGTTAATCTAATAGAATGTATTTCCCGGGCTTGTGGTCCGTGGTCCAGAGGATGAAAATTCTCCTAACGTTTCGCTCATATCTCCGACGAGCATCTTCAGAGGATTCTAGCTAGGTATTTGCTAGAATGCACAGCATATTCTATCATGTACAGCATGAATGCCAGCAAGTATCTAGCTAGAATTCTCTGAAGATGCTCGTCGGAGTTATGAGCGAAACTTCAGGAGAATTTTCATCCTCTGGACCACGGCCCACAAGCGCCGGAAATATATTCTGTTAGATAAAAAACGTTTTTCTGTTATAGTAGGTGTAAGTCTTTGATCAGTACAAAGATAAAATATATACCTAATTGTTACCTCTGCCTTTGCCATAATTGCTTCCGTCAGAGTCAGGTTTTTTAGTCTCTTCCTTGATTCGTTTTAAAAGTTCGCTGATGATATAGTGCGTAAATTGGGCTCCCTAAAGTGTATATCGTCATTATCATGAAGCTGTAAAGGACAAGAAAATCATACATGATAAGAGAATTTTTTAATTATGGTTAGAATCATGAATGAATCATTTTTCAGAATAATTTGTAAATTTGAAATAGCATAATTATATACTTTACCTTTTACCCTATTTTAAAGCAGTATATTCGTCTTATCTGACCATATCTGATAAGAACAATGGCTATGAAAGGAACAACAGGCGCAGTATTGCAATCCGTTCTTTGTCAATCTTATAGCGATAATGTCGCCCCAATGAAATTTATTCTTCCACTCTTCTTTTCCCTCTCCTTCCCAATAGTTGGTTAATATGTCATTTATATGCAGATATCAATCAATGGTATAAAAAGCACTCACGATATAAAGTAAGGTCAGTTTGCGGGTCCCCCGCATGGGTTGCGGGCATCCGAGGTAACCATGGAGCAAATCCACCAGCAAGCTGAGCTGAGCTCCTATATAATCAAAGCAAGAGTTGTTTGGCCTCAAAATTATTGTAACTAAATCTAAATTTAATCTACTTCATCGCCAGTGCGCATTAGGCAGAGCATCCTGTCTTTCTTCAGAGGAGTAATCTACCTCCTCAAGTCTTTCTTCCATTCTAAACCATAAACATCCATCCTTAACCCACCCTGCGGTTAAACGCAATCTTGTGAGGGTACGCAGGAAAAATCTTCGGGCTGAGCACAGCCTGTCAGTACCGTGTGTGTGTGTGGGGGGTGGGGGGGGGGGTGGGGGTGTGGCTATAAAAGGAGTAGAAATTATAGATCCGTGAGCTTGAGTGGCGGTGTTAAACTCAAGGGCCCTTCTATCGATTTGTTTATAATCTCACATATGGAAATATCAAATGCTGATAAACTCGCCATATTTACCACTTAGGAACTTAGCGCAGTGCAAACGTTACGCTTGAGGCTGTTGCATGTATTAGAACAAAATGCATATGGTTCATTGAATCCAAGTCGCAACTGATCTGTTAAATTAGAACTCATATCTAAACGTCCATTGTACCCAACAGATTCCTGTTGCACTCGACTGTCTACTGAAAAGTGGTTCATTCGTTTGGCACTCGTGAACTGCAGATATAGAGCTGGAGTGGAAGTTCTGGAAATGAAACCTACTCGAAACGACCAAATCGCATCCCTTGAGGCTGAGAAGATGCAGACAGTGGTTATTGTTGAATATCTTGAATACTGTAAGATAAATGATCATGTTAAATGACCAACCTGTTTCATGGCAGAGTCAATGAGAAGTGTTTGGTGCACATGCCATTTAAGAAATAGGGAGCAAAGTTATATCGATTAGGTTTAGCACCTTTATAGGGACCTTCGTCCCCTATATGTTGTAGTGCCGTTGCGATGAGCTAAGATGATCATTCTGAACCGAAGCTTTCCTCTTGTAAAATTCACGTACGAAGGAAATGGAATGTACTTCCAAACGCCCTGGCTATGTTTCCACCCAGATAGCATCAAATGTTACGGAACTGTGTGAGCCTGTGTGCATGCGTGAGGTGCTTTGGAACGTCATTAAATGAAACAGAGGGCCATGAAAATTGCGGTGAACGCCCACTGGACATATTTTATGACGAAGTAATTACGCCGTTTAACCTGAGTTAGTATTAACTTTTCACGGGAGAGGCAACACTTTACATGTGTTATAATGTGGTTAGATTGTTCAATTTTCTCGGTAATTTAGTATCACAGGTAGCTCCAGTTCAAAACAAACCTGTTCTTTGTAGCAGTTAATTATTGGGATACCAATATATATTGGATTATTAACTTTTAATGGATTGTAATGTAGTTGATTGGTATCTGATTGAGTGATGCATAATCCCAATTCACTGTTTTTCAAAACTTCATATTAGTTCTGAGAAATAACTTGCATTTTTATGGTTTATTGCCAGCAAGAACCTGGTTTTATCTTATCTGGTACACGAAAGGCGTAGTTTTAAATTTTACAACTATTTTAATTTTATATTTTAATTACCAATGATATACTTATCAACTAGTGTAATTGCTTACATAGCAATAATTAATCGTTGAGGGCAATTGCTTTACAAATTGCAGACTCGTAAATTGAATTGTTAATAGCAAGTCCTTTGATACATGCTATTTGTTATTTCATTCTGTGTCTTGGACAAGATTGGAAAGCTGGAATCCAACTGAAAAGCTGGGACATGGAAAAATAGGTCTTGCATTTCTTCCAGTTGCTGCAGTCAACTTGATAAGACGTTTCTGAGTGTATTGAATAGTCTTAGGAGACGCTGGCGGTATTTCGTTTGGTAACATTTGCAAAATCATAAGTGGAGTGATCATCTATTGTGAATATTAGAATTCATAGAAATGCGAGGGGGGACTCAAAAGAAACCAGACTCCGAGGGCACTGTCACTCGTAGACGTAGTGCAGGTTTCTCACGCTAGATGGTGTTGGTAGAGACCTTCATGAAACAGCTGTGCACACGGCGTCAATGTAGAGCTGAACGTACAAGTGTGGTATTGTTTTTCTCTGACCGTTGGCGGGTTGCCTCTGCAAAGAGTGTTTGTGTGAAATTTTGTTTCCTGCTTAAGAAAATCTGCAACGGAGATACACCAAATGCTTCAAGAAGCTTTGCAGGAGGACCCTATAGGCCGCACACAGGTTTTCGAGTGGCTTGGGCGCTTTAAACGTGGTGAGATGTGTGTTGAAGACCAAGCTCGTTCTGGACGCCCTTTAACATAGCGAAATGAGGAGAACCTTGAAAAGGTCCGCCAAAAGATCAACGAGGATCGTCGCCAAACAATCAACCAAATTTCAGCAGCGACAGGAATCAGTTGGAGCTCGTGCCAGCAGATTTTGAGGGAGGATTTGAACATGAGACGTGTTGCTGCTAAATTTGTTCCGCGCCTTTTCACACAGGATTGCATGCATGTGTGTCAGGACTTGAAAACAAAGATTGCACGTGAACCAAACTTCTTGAACAAAGTCATTACAGGGGATGAGAGTTGGTGTTACGGGTATGACCAGAAACCAAGCAAGCGTCAAGCCAGTGGAGAATTCACAACTCTCCCAGACCAAAAAAAAAAAGCAAGGCAAGTGAGGTCAAATGTGAAGACGATGATCATTGTCTTTTTTATGTTCGTGGAATTGTGCATCGGGAATTCGTACCCCCTGGCCAGACTGTTAACCATCACTTTTACTTGGATGTTTTAAGGCGTCTGCGAGAGGATGTGAGGAGGAAACGTCCGGAACTTTGGCGATTAGGTGACTGGTTTCTGCATCACGACAACGCTCCAGCACACACAGCCTTACGAGTGACCCACTATTTGGCATCTCAGAGGTGGTCTGTCGTGTCCCGCGCTCCGTATTCGCCAGGCCTAGCCCCGTACGACTTTTTCCTATTTCCACGAATGAAAAAAAAACGCTAAAAGGGGAGCGTTATGACGATGTGGAGGCGGTAAAAACAGCTTCGCAAAGGGCACTGGACAATATCAAACTTGAAGAGTTCCAAACATGGTTCCAACAGTGGAAAAAGAGATTTGACAAGTGCATCGTATGTAATGGAGAGTATTTTGAAGGTGACTGAAGTAGTTTTGTAAAAGGGTTCATCAATAAAGTTTTTATGACAACAATCCGGTTTCTTTTGGGTCCCCCTTCGTATTTACCACTAGCTCTGAAATTGGTTGATATTTTGACAAAAACAATACATTGAAGTTCACCTTAACATTTTTGTCACTAACAGACCAATTCTGTCTCATAATCACCTTCTCTTCTTACTCCAATACCCAGCATAAACATGTCTCTTATGTCTCTGTTGCCTGTAATTGCTTCGACGTACACACAATCTTTGCTTTTACACTGTTCTACTTGCTGACTCTTGAAACTTCGATATCCCCTGGTCAGCTGCTCCTCTCTATACTGGACACACTGCTTGCAGACTCCTGGCTACGGAGCTGGAGCATACCGTGCTGCTTGCATACCGACGCACTACTCAGCACTTTTCTGTTCTGTACTGAGTCAACTAAACTGTTTAACTAACTCTGCAAAGACTGGCTTCGTATTTTAGTATCCACTGGTTCCGCATAAGAAGTACGAGTGTGGGTAAAAAGTAATGCCTCCTTTTTTTTCCTTAAATAAGTAAGTTATGTGAAAACTTTTAATTTGGCGCAATTCCTCAAACCACCTTCTCCAATTCCCTAGAGTAGTAACTTCCTAAGTCAACAGGTGGTAGCACTGCATCCTCTTGCAAAATGGCTGACATTGACATTCGTATTAGTGTTCTGTGATTGAATGACTGAGGAAGGTGAAACGCCAATTCGCATTCACGAAAGGCTAAAAACATGTGTATGGTGATGCAACGCTGGATGTCAGCACTGTTAGACGATGGGTTCGTCGCTGTAACGAAGCTGAAGGGCAAACACCACTGGCAGATGAAAAGCGAAGCAGCCGGCCGGTGACTGCAGTGACTCCATGCAACATTCAGCTGGGTTACTCAAAAGTTTGTTCACGTTGGGTACCAAGAATGTTAACCTCTCTAAACAAAGAAACAAGGAAAACAATAGCCTCCGAACACTTGCAGCGCTTCAATTTGGAGGGAGAGGAGTTTCTGGAAAAAAAATGTTACTGGAGACGAAACGTGGGTTCATTTTTTTTAACCTGACTCAAAGAGGCAGTCAATGAAATGGCATCACACAAAGTCACCGAAGAAAAAAAATCAAAACTCAGCGGCCGGCAGGGAAAGTTACGGCGACAGTGTTGTGGGATGCATAGGGTGTGCTTATTATTGATTTTTCTGGAGCAGGGATGTACAGTAAATTCTGTCCAATACGTCAGAACTGTCAAATAGTTGAAAGCACGTCTTCGCCGAGTTCGCCCAACAGAGATTATGGCGGATAGTCTTCTTTTACATGACAATGCAAGACCACACACCAGCCGTTACACCACTGCAGAAATTGACAAATTAGGATGGCAAGGCTTACCTCACCCCCCATACAGCCCTGACCTGGCACCATCAGACTTCCATCTGTTCGGGCCATTAAAGGAAGCTCATCGCGGGATTCATTTTGAAAATGAGGAATAATGGAGGGATAAACAGAAAATAAAGAAGCTACGACGTAGGGTGGTAGCGAATAATTGGATTAAAATTATTCATATGAAAATCTATTACTTTCTCTGCTAATGTGTAATAAACAGAGAAAGCATTACACTCATACTTCATTGCCACATTTTACTGGAAATACAAATGAGTCTCAATGAATCAAAAATGCATTTAAAAAGGGGGGTTGATGTGTATGCCAATACTGTAACTCAAAACTTCATATTAAAAAAAATACTTCAAATTCAGTAGCTTCTAAGATGCGAAACGAAAATTTTCAATAAAAAAAATGGGAAAAGAAAAAGAAAAGGTAGAAAGAAAGAAAGAAAGAAAGAAAGAAAGAAAGAAAGAAAGAAAGAAAGAAAGAAAGAAAGAAAGAAAGAAAGAAAGAAAGAAAGAAAGAAAGAAAGAAAGCAAGCAAGCAAGCAAGCAAGCAAGCAAGCAAGCAAGCAAGCAAGCAAGCAAGCAAGCAAGCAAGCAAGCAAGCAAGCAAGCAAGCAAGCAAGCAAGCAAGCAAGCAAGCAAGCAAGCAAGCAAGCAAGCAAGCAAGCAAGCAAGCAAGCAAGCAAGCAAGCAAGCAAGCAAGCAAGCAAGCAAGCAAGCAAGCAAGCAAGCAAGCAAGCAAGCAAGCAAGCAAGCAAGCAAGCAAGCAAGCAAGCAAGCAAGCAAGCAAGCAAGCAAGCAAGCAAGCAAGCAAGCAAGCAAGCAAGCAAGCAAGCAAGCAAGCAAGCAAGCAAGCAAGCAAGCAAGCAAGCAAGCAAGCAAGCAAGCAAGCAAGCAAGCAAGCAAGCAAGCAAGCAAGCAAGCAAGCAAGCAAGCAAGCAAGCAAGCAAGCAAGCAAGCAAGCAAGCAAGCAAGCAAGCAAGCAAGCAAGCAAGCAAGCAAGCAAGCAAGCAAGCAAGCAAGCAAGCAAGCAAGCAAGCAAGCAAGCAAGCAAGCAAGCAAGCAAGCAAGCAAGCAAGCAAGCAAGCAAGCAAGCAAGCAAGCAAGCAAGCAAGCAAGCAAGCAAGCAAGCAAGCAAGCAAGCAAGCAAGCAAGCAAGCAAGCAAGCAAGCAAGCAAGCAAGCAAGCAAGCAAGCAAGCAAGCAAGCAAGCAAGCAAGCAAGCAAGCAAGCAAGCAAGCAAGCAAGCAAGCAAGCAAGCAAGCAAGCAAGCAAGCAAGCAAGCAAGCAAGCAAGCAAGCAAGCAAGCAAGCAAGCAAGCAAGCAAGCAAGCAAGCAAGCAAGCAAGCAAGCAAGCAAGCAAGCAAGCAAGCAAGCAAGCAAGCAAGCAAGCAAGCAAGCAAGCAAGCAAGCAAGCAAGCAAGCAAGCAAGCAAGCAAGCAAGCAAGCAAGCAAGCAAGCAAGCAAGCAAGCAAGCAAGCAAGCAAGCAAGCAAGCAAGCAAGCAAGCAAGCAAGCAAGCAAGCAAGCAAGCAAGCAAGCAAGCAAGCAAGCAAGCAAGCAAGCAAGCAAGCAAGCAAGCAAGCAAGCAAGCAAGCAAGCAAGCAAGCAAGCAAGCAAGCAAGCAAGCAAGCAAGCAAGCAAGCAAGCAAGCAAGCAAGCAAGCAAGCAAGCAAGCAAGCAAGCAAGCAAGCAAGCAAGCAAGCAAGCAAGCAAGCAAGCAAGCAAGCAAGCAAGCAAGCAAGCAAGCAAGCAAGCAAGCAAGCAAGCAAGCAAGCAAGCAAGCAAGCAAGCAAGCAAGCAAGCAAGCAAGCAAGCAAGCAAGCAAGCAAGCAAGCAAGCAAGCAAGCAAGCAAGCAAGCAAGCAAGCAAGCAAGCAAGCAAGCAAGCAAGCAAGCAAGCAAGCAAGCAAGCAAGCAAGCAAGCAAGCAAGCAAGCAAGCAAGCAAGCAAGCAAGCAAGCAAGCAAGCAAGCAAGCAAGCAAGCAAGCAAGCAAGCAAGCAAGCAAGCAAGCAAGCAAGCAAGCAAGCAAGCAAGCAAGCAAGCAAGCAAGCAAGCAAGCAAGCAAGCAAGCAAGCAAGCAAGCAAGCAAGCAAGCAAGCAAGCAAGCAAGCAAGCAAGCAAGCAAGCAAGCAAGCAAGCAAGCAAGCAAGCAAGCAAGCAAGCAAGCAAGCAAGCAAGCAAGCAAGCAAGCAAGCAAGCAAGCAAGCAAGCAAGCAAGCAAGCAAGCAAGCAAGCAAGCAAGCAAGCAAGCAAGCAAGCAAGCAAGCAAGCAAGCAAGCAAGCAAGCAAGCAAGCAAGCAAGCAAGCAAGCAAGCAAGCAAGCAAGCAAGCAAGCAAGCAAGCAAGCAAGCAAGCAAGCAAGCAAGCAAGCAAGCAAGCAAGCAAGCAAGCAAGCAAGCAAGCAAGCAAGCAAGCAAGCAAGCAAGCAAGCAAGCAAGCAAGCAAGCAAGCAAGCAAGCAAGCAAGCAAGCAAGCAAGCAAGCAAGCAAGCAAGCAAGCAAGCAAGCAAGCAAGCAAGCAAGCAAGCAAGCAAGCAAGCAAGCAAGCAAGCAAGCAAGCAAGCAAGCAAGCAAGCAAGCAAGCAAGCAAGCAAGCAAGCAAGCAAGCAAGCAAGCAAGCAAGCAAGCAAGCAAGCAAGCAAGCAAGCAAGCAAGCAAGCAAGCAAGCAAGCAAGCAAGCAAGCAAGCAAGCAAGCAAGCAAGCAAGCAAGCAAGCAAGCAAGCAAGCAAGCAAGCAAGCAAGCAAGCAAGCAAGCAAGCAAGCAAGCAAGCAAGCAAGCAAGCAAGCAAGCAAGCAAGCAAGCAAGCAAGCAAGCAAGCAAGCAAGCAAGCAAGCAAGCAAGCAAGCAAGCAAGCAAGCAAGCAAGCAAGCAAGCAAGCAAGCAAGCAAGCAAGCAAGCAAGCAAGCAAGCAAGCAAGCAAGCAAGCAAGCAAGCAAGCAAGCAAGCAAGCAAGCAAGCAAGCAAGCAAGCAAGCAAGCAAGCAAGCAAGCAAGCAAGCAAGCAAGCAAGCAAGCAAGCAAGCAAGCAAGCAAGCAAGCAAGCAAGCAAGCAAGCAAGCAAGCAAGCAAGCAAGCAAGCAAGCAAGCAAGCAAGCAAGCAAGCAAGCAAGCAAGCAAGCAAGCAAGCAAGCAAGCAAGCAAGCAAGCAAGCAAGCAAGCAAGCAAGCAAGCAAGCAAGCAAGCAAGCAAGCAAGCAAGCAAGCAAGCAAGCAAGCAAGCAAGCAAGCAAGCAAGCAAGCAAGCAAGCAAGCAAGCAAGCAAGCAAGCAAGCAAGCAAGCAAGCAAGCAAGCAAGCAAGCAAGCAAGCAAGCAAGCAAGCAAGCAAGCAAGCAAGCAAGCAAGCAAGCAAGCAAGCAAGCAAGCAAGCAAGCAAGCAAGCAAGCAAGCAAGCAAGCAAGCAAGCAAGCAAGCAAGCAAGCAAGCAAGCAAGCAAGCAAGCAAGCAAGCAAGCAAGCAAGCAAGCAAGCAAGCAAGCAAGCAAGCAAGCAAGCAAGCAAGCAAGCAAGCAAGCAAGCAAGCAAGCAAGCAAGCAAGCAAGCAAGCAAGCAAGCAAGCAAGCAAGCAAGCAAGCAAGCAAGCAAGCAAGCAAGCAAGCAAGCAAGCAAGCAAGCAAGCAAGCAAGCAAGCAAGCAAGCAAGCAAGCAAGCAAGCAAGCAAGCAAGCAAGCAAGCAAGCAAGCAAGCAAGCAAGCAAGCAAGCAAGCAAGCAAGCAAGCAAGCAAGCAAGCAAGCAAGCAAGCAAGCAAGCAAGCAAGCAAGCAAGCAAGCAAGCAAGCAAGCAAGCAAGCAAGCAAGCAAGCAAGCAAGCAAGCAAGCAAGCAAGCAAGCAAGCAAGCAAGCAAGCAAGCAAGCAAGCAAGCAAGCAAGCAAGCAAGCAAGCAAGCAAGCAAGCAAGCAAGCAAGCAAGCAAGCAAGCAAGCAAGCAAGCAAGCAAGCAAGCAAGCAAGCAAGCAAGCAAGCAAGCAAGCAAGCAAGCAAGCAAGCAAGCAAGCAAGCAAGCAAGCAAGCAAGCAAGCAAGCAAGCAAGCAAGCAAGCAAGCAAGCAAGCAAGCAAGCAAGCAAGCAAGCAAGCAAGCAAGCAAGCAAGCAAGCAAGCAAGCAAGCAAGCAAGCAAGCAAGCAAGCAAGCAAGCAAGCAAGCAAGCAAGCAAGCAAGCAAGCAAGCAAGCAAGCAAGCAAGCAAGCAAGCAAGCAAGCAAGCAAGCAAGCAAGCAAGCAAGCAAGCAAGCAAGCAAGCAAGCAAGCAAGCAAGCAAGCAAGCAAGCAAGCAAGCAAGCAAGCAAGCAAGCAAGCAAGCAAGCAAGCAAGCAAGCAAGCAAGCAAGCAAGCAAGCAAGCAAGCAAGCAAGCAAGCAAGCAAGCAAGCAAGCAAGCAAGCAAGCAAGCAAGCAAGCAAGCAAGCAAGCAAGCAAGCAAGCAAGCAAGCAAGCAAGCAAGCAAGCAAGCAAGCAAGCAAGCAAGCAAGCAAGCAAGCAAGCAAGCAAGCAAGCAAGCAAGCAAGCAAGCAAGCAAGCAAGCAAGCAAGCAAGCAAGCAAGCAAGCAAGCAAGCAAGCAAGCAAGCAAGCAAGCAAGCAAGCAAGCAAGCAAGCAAGCAAGCAAGCAAGCAAGCAAGCAAGCAAGCAAGCAAGCAAGCAAGCAAGCAAGCAAGCAAGCAAGCAAGCAAGCAAGCAAGCAAGCAAGCAAGCAAGCAAGCAAGCAAGCAAGCAAGCAAGCAAGCAAGCAAGCAAGCAAGCAAGCAAGCAAGCAAGCAAGCAAGCAAGCAAGCAAGCAAGCAAGCAAGCAAGCAAGCAAGCAAGCAAGCAAGCAAGCAAGCAAGCAAGCAAGCAAGCAAGCAAGCAAGCAAGCAAGCAAGCAAGCAAGCAAGCAAGCAAGCAAGCAAGCAAGCAAGCAAGCAAGCAAGCAAGCAAGCAAGCAAGCAAGCAAGCAAGCAAGCAAGCAAGCAAGCAAGCAAGCAAGCAAGCAAGCAAGCAAGCAAGCAAGCAAGCAAGCAAGCAAGCAAGCAAGCAAGCAAGCAAGCAAGCAAGCAAGCAAGCAAGCAAGCAAGCAAGCAAGCAAGCAAGCAAGCAAGCAAGCAAGCAAGCAAGCAAGCAAGCAAGCAAGCAAGCAAGCAAGCAAGCAAGCAAGCAAGCAAGCAAGCAAGCAAGCAAGCAAGCAAGCAAGCAAGCAAGCAAGCAAGCAAGCAAGCAAGCAAGCAAGCAAGCAAGCAAGCAAGCAAGCAAGCAAGCAAGCAAGCAAGCAAGCAAGCAAGCAAGCAAGCAAGCAAGCAAGCAAGCAAGCAAGCAAGCAAGCAAGCAAGCAAGCAAGCAAGCAAGCAAGCAAGCAAGCAAGCAAGCAAGCAAGCAAGCAAGCAAGCAAGCAAGCAAGCAAGCAAGCAAGCAAGCAAGCAAGCAAGCAAGCAAGCAAGCAAGCAAGCAAGCAAGCAAGCAAGCAAGCAAGCAAGCAAGCAAGCAAGCAAGCAAGCAAGCAAGCAAGCAAGCAAGCAAGCAAGCAAGCAAGCAAGCAAGCAAGCAAGCAAGCAAGCAAGCAAGCAAGCAAGCAAGCAAGCAAGCAAGCAAGCAAGCAAGCAAGCAAGCAAGCAAGCAAGCAAGCAAGCAAGCAAGCAAGCAAGCAAGCAAGCAAGCAAGCAAGCAAGCAAGCAAGCAAGCAAGCAAGCAAGCAAGCAAGCAAGCAAGCAAGCAAGCAAGCAAGCAAGCAAGCAAGCAAGCAAGCAAGCAAGCAAGCAAGCAAGCAAGCAAGCAAGCAAGCAAGCAAGCAAGCAAGCAAGCAAGCAAGCAAGCAAGCAAGCAAGCAAGCAAGCAAGCAAGCAAGCAAGCAAGCAAGCAAGCAAGCAAGCAAGCAAGCAAGCAAGCAAGCAAGCAAGCAAGCAAGCAAGCAAGCAAGCAAGCAAGCAAGCAAGCAAGCAAGCAAGCAAGCAAGCAAGCAAGCAAGCAAGCAAGCAAGCAAGCAAGCAAGCAAGCAAGCAAGCAAGCAAGCAAGCAAGCAAGCAAGCAAGCAAGCAAGCAAGCAAGCAAGCAAGCAAGCAAGCAAGCAAGCAAGCAAGCAAGCAAGCAAGCAAGCAAGCAAGCAAGCAAGCAAGCAAGCAAGCAAGCAAGCAAGCAAGCAAGCAAGCAAGCAAGCAAGCAAGCAAGCAAGCAAGCAAGCAAGCAAGCAAGCAAGCAAGCAAGCAAGCAAGCAAGCAAGCAAGCAAGCAAGCAAGCAAGCAAGCAAGCAAGCAAGCAAGCAAGCAAGCAAGCAAGCAAGCAAGCAAGCAAGCAAGCAAGCAAGCAAGCAAGCAAGCAAGCAAGCAAGCAAGCAAGCAAGCAAGCAAGCAAGCAAGCAAGCAAGCAAGCAAGCAAGCAAGCAAGCAAGCAAGCAAGCAAGCAAGCAAGCAAGCAAGCAAGCAAGCAAGCAAGCAAGCAAGCAAGCAAGCAAGCAAGCAAGCAAGCAAGCAAGCAAGCAAGCAAGCAAGCAAGCAAGCAAGCAAGCAAGCAAGCAAGCAAGCAAGCAAGCAAGCAAGCAAGCAAGCAAGCAAGCAAGCAAGCAAGCAAGCAAGCAAGCAAGCAAGCAAGCAAGCAAGCAAGCAAGCAAGCAAGCAAGCAAGCAAGCAAGCAAGCAAGCAAGCAAGCAAGCAAGCAAGCAAGCAAGCAAGCAAGCAAGCAAGCAAGCAAGCAAGCAAGCAAGCAAGCAAGCAAGCAAGCAAGCAAGCAAGCAAGCAAGCAAGCAAGCAAGCAAGCAAGCAAGCAAGCAAGCAAGCAAGCAAGCAAGCAAGCAAGCAAGCAAGCAAGCAAGCAAGCAAGCAAGCAAGCAAGCAAGCAAGCAAGCAAGCAAGCAAGCAAGCAAGCAAGCAAGCAAGCAAGCAAGCAAGCAAGCAAGCAAGCAAGCAAGCAAGCAAGCAAGCAAGCAAGCAAGCAAGCAAGCAAGCAAGCAAGCAAGCAAGCAAGCAAGCAAGCAAGCAAGCAAGCAAGCAAGCAAGCAAGCAAGCAAGCAAGCAAGCAAGCAAGCAAGCAAGCAAGCAAGCAAGCAAGCAAGCAAGCAAGCAAGCAAGCAAGCAAGCAAGCAAGCAAGCAAGCAAGCAAGCAAGCAAGCAAGCAAGCAAGCAAGCAAGCAAGCAAGCAAGCAAGCAAGCAAGCAAGCAAGCAAGCAAGCAAGCAAGCAAGCAAGCAAGCAAGCAAGCAAGCAAGCAAGCAAGCAAGCAAGCAAGCAAGCAAGCAAGCAAGCAAGCAAGCAAGCAAGCAAGCAAGCAAGCAAGCAAGCAAGCAAGCAAGCAAGCAAGCAAGCAAGCAAGCAAGCAAGCAAGCAAGCAAGCAAGCAAGCAAGCAAGCAAGCAAGCAAGCAAGCAAGCAAGCAAGCAAGCAAGCAAGCAAGCAAGCAAGCAAGCAAGCAAGCAAGCAAGCAAGCAAGCAAGCAAGCAAGCAAGCAAGCAAGCAAGCAAGCAAGCAAGCAAGCAAGCAAGCAAGCAAGCAAGCAAGCAAGCAAGCAAGCAAGCAAGCAAGCAAGCAAGCAAGCAAGCAAGCAAGCAAGCAAGCAAGCAAGCAAGCAAGCAAGCAAGCAAGCAAGCAAGCAAGCAAGCAAGCAAGCAAGCAAGCAAGCAAGCAAGCAAGCAAGCAAGCAAGCAAGCAAGCAAGCAAGCAAGCAAGCAAGCAAGCAAGCAAGCAAGCAAGCAAGCAAGCAAGCAAGCAAGCAAGCAAGCAAGCAAGCAAGCAAGCAAGCAAGCAAGCAAGCAAGCAAGCAAGCAAGCAAGCAAGCAAGCAAGCAAGCAAGCAAGCAAGCAAGCAAGCAAGCAAGCAAGCAAGCAAGCAAGCAAGCAAGCAAGCAAGCAAGCAAGCAAGCAAGCAAGCAAGCAAGCAAGCAAGCAAGCAAGCAAGCAAGCAAGCAAGCAAGCAAGCAAGCAAGCAAGCAAGCAAGCAAGCAAGCAAGCAAGCAAGCAAGCAAGCAAGCAAGCAAGCAAGCAAGCAAGCAAGCAAGCAAGCAAGCAAGCAAGCAAGCAAGCAAGCAAGCAAGCAAGCAAGCAAGCAAGCAAGCAAGCAAGCAAGCAAGCAAGCAAGCAAGCAAGCAAGCAAGCAAGCAAGCAAGCAAGCAAGCAAGCAAGCAAGCAAGCAAGCAAGCAAGCAAGCAAGCAAGCAAGCAAGCAAGCAAGCAAGCAAGCAAGCAAGCAAGCAAGCAAGCAAGCAAGCAAGCAAGCAAGCAAGCAAGCAAGCAAGCAAGCAAGCAAGCAAGCAAGCAAGCAAGCAAGCAAGCAAGCAAGCAAGCAAGCAAGCAAGCAAGCAAGCAAGCAAGCAAGCAAGCAAGCAAGCAAGCAAGCAAGCAAGCAAGCAAGCAAGCAAGCAAGCAAGCAAGCAAGCAAGCAAGCAAGCAAGCAAGCAAGCAAGCAAGCAAGCAAGCAAGCAAGCAAGCAAGCAAGCAAGCAAGCAAGCAAGCAAGCAAGCAAGCAAGCAAGCAAGCAAGCAAGCAAGCAAGCAAGCAAGCAAGCAAGCAAGCAAGCAAGCAAGCAAGCAAGCAAGCAAGCAAGCAAGCAAGCAAGCAAGCAAGCAAGCAAGCAAGCAAGCAAGCAAGCAAGCAAGCAAGCAAGCAAGCAAGCAAGCAAGCAAGCAAGCAAGCAAGCAAGCAAGCAAGCAAGCAAGCAAGCAAGCAAGCAAGCAAGCAAGCAAGCAAGCAAGCAAGCAAGCAAGCAAGCAAGCAAGCAAGCAAGCAAGCAAGCAAGCAAGCAAGCAAGCAAGCAAGCAAGCAAGCAAGCAAGCAAGCAAGCAAGCAAGCAAGCAAGCAAGCAAGCAAGCAAGCAAGCAAGCAAGCAAGCAAGCAAGCAAGCAAGCAAGCAAGCAAGCAAGCAAGCAAGCAAGCAAGCAAGCAAGCAAGCAAGCAAGCAAGCAAGCAAGCAAGCAAGCAAGCAAGCAAGCAAGCAAGCAAGCAAGCAAGCAAGCAAGCAAGCAAGCAAGCAAGCAAGCAAGCAAGCAAGCAAGCAAGCAAGCAAGCAAGCAAGCAAGCAAGCAAGCAAGCAAGCAAGCAAGCAAGCAAGCAAGCAAGCAAGCAAGCAAGCAAGCAAGCAAGCAAGCAAGCAAGCAAGCAAGCAAGCAAGCAAGCAAGCAAGCAAGCAAGCAAGCAAGCAAGCAAGCAAGCAAGCAAGCAAGCAAGCAAGCAAGCAAGCAAGCAAGCAAGCAAGCAAGCAAGCAAGCAAGCAAGCAAGCAAGCAAGCAAGCAAGCAAGCAAGCAAGCAAGCAAGCAAGCAAGCAAGCAAGCAAGCAAGCAAGCAAGCAAGCAAGCAAGCAAGCAAGCAAGCAAGCAAGCAAGCAAGCAAGCAAGCAAGCAAGCAAGCAAGCAAGCAAGCAAGCAAGCAAGCAAGCAAGCAAGCAAGCAAGCAAGCAAGCAAGCAAGCAAGCAAGCAAGCAAGCAAGCAAGCAAGCAAGCAAGCAAGCAAGCAAGCAAGCAAGCAAGCAAGCAAGCAAGCAAGCAAGCAAGCAAGCAAGCAAGCAAGCAAGCAAGCAAGCAAGCAAGCAAGCAAGCAAGCAAGCAAGCAAGCAAGCAAGCAAGCAAGCAAGCAAGCAAGCAAGCAAGCAAGCAAGCAAGCAAGCAAGCAAGCAAGCAAGCAAGCAAGCAAGCAAGCAAGCAAGCAAGCAAGCAAGCAAGCAAGCAAGCAAGCAAGCAAGCAAGCAAGCAAGCAAGCAAGCAAGCAAGCAAGCAAGCAAGCAAGCAAGCAAGCAAGCAAGCAAGCAAGCAAGCAAGCAAGCAAGCAAGCAAGCAAGCAAGCAAGCAAGCAAGCAAGCAAGCAAGCAAGCAAGCAAGCAAGCAAGCAAGCAAGCAAGCAAGCAAGCAAGCAAGCAAGCAAGCAAGCAAGCAAGCAAGCAAGCAAGCAAGCAAGCAAGCAAGCAAGCAAGCAAGCAAGCAAGCAAGCAAGCAAGCAAGCAAGCAAGCAAGCAAGCAAGCAAGCAAGCAAGCAAGCAAGCAAGCAAGCAAGCAAGCAAGCAAGCAAGCAAGCAAGCAAGCAAGCAAGCAAGCAAGCAAGCAAGCAAGCAAGCAAGCAAGCAAGCAAGCAAGCAAGCAAGCAAGCAAGCAAGCAAGCAAGCAAGCAAGCAAGCAAGCAAGCAAGCAAGCAAGCAAGCAAGCAAGCAAGCAAGCAAGCAAGCAAGCAAGCAAGCAAGCAAGCAAGCAAGCAAGCAAGCAAGCAAGCAAGCAAGCAAGCAAGCAAGCAAGCAAGCAAGCAAGCAAGCAAGCAAGCAAGCAAGCAAGCAAGCAAGCAAGCAAGCAAGCAAGCAAGCAAGCAAGCAAGCAAGCAAGCAAGCAAGCAAGCAAGCAAGCAAGCAAGCAAGCAAGCAAGCAAGCAAGCAAGCAAGCAAGCAAGCAAGCAAGCAAGCAAGCAAGCAAGCAAGCAAGCAAGCAAGCAAGCAAGCAAGCAAGCAAGCAAGCAAGCAAGCAAGCAAGCAAGCAAGCAAGCAAGCAAGCAAGCAAGCAAGCAAGCAAGCAAGCAAGCAAGCAAGCAAGCAAGCAAGCAAGCAAGCAAGCAAGCAAGCAAGCAAGCAAGCAAGCAAGCAAGCAAGCAAGCAAGCAAGCAAGCAAGCAAGCAAGCAAGCAAGCAAGCAAGCAAGCAAGCAAGCAAGCAAGCAAGCAAGCAAGCAAGCAAGCAAGCAAGCAAGCAAGCAAGCAAGCAAGCAAGCAAGCAAGCAAGCAAGCAAGCAAGCAAGCAAGCAAGCAAGCAAGCAAGCAAGCAAGCAAGCAAGCAAGCAAGCAAGCAAGCAAGCAAGCAAGCAAGCAAGCAAGCAAGCAAGCAAGCAAGCAAGCAAGCAAGCAAGCAAGCAAGCAAGCAAGCAAGCAAGCAAGCAAGCAAGCAAGCAAGCAAGCAAGCAAGCAAGCAAGCAAGCAAGCAAGCAAGCAAGCAAGCAAGCAAGCAAGCAAGCAAGCAAGCAAGCAAGCAAGCAAGCAAGCAAGCAAGCAAGCAAGCAAGCAAGCAAGCAAGCAAGCAAGCAAGCAAGCAAGCAAGCAAGCAAGCAAGCAAGCAAGCAAGCAAGCAAGCAAGCAAGCAAGCAAGCAAGCAAGCAAGCAAGCAAGCAAGCAAGCAAGCAAGCAAGCAAGCAAGCAAGCAAGCAAGCAAGCAAGCAAGCAAGCAAGCAAGCAAGCAAGCAAGCAAGCAAGCAAGCAAGCAAGCAAGCAAGCAAGCAAGCAAGCAAGCAAGCAAGCAAGCAAGCAAGCAAGCAAGCAAGCAAGCAAGCAAGCAAGCAAGCAAGCAAGCAAGCAAGCAAGCAAGCAAGCAAGCAAGCAAGCAAGCAAGCAAGCAAGCAAGCAAGCAAGCAAGCAAGCAAGCAAGCAAGCAAGCAAGCAAGCAAGCAAGCAAGCAAGCAAGCAAGCAAGCAAGCAAGCAAGCAAGCAAGCAAGCAAGCAAGCAAGCAAGCAAGCAAGCAAGCAAGCAAGCAAGCAAGCAAGCAAGCAAGCAAGCAAGCAAGCAAGCAAGCAAGCAAGCAAGCAAGCAAGCAAGCAAGCAAGCAAGCAAGCAAGCAAGCAAGCAAGCAAGCAAGCAAGCAAGCAAGCAAGCAAGCAAGCAAGCAAGCAAGCAAGCAAGCAAGCAAGCAAGCAAGCAAGCAAGCAAGCAAGCAAGCAAGCAAGCAAGCAAGCAAGCAAGCAAGCAAGCAAGCAAGCAAGCAAGCAAGCAAGCAAGCAAGCAAGCAAGCAAGCAAGCAAGCAAGCAAGCAAGCAAGCAAGCAAGCAAGCAAGCAAGCAAGCAAGCAAGCAAGCAAGCAAGCAAGCAAGCAAGCAAGCAAGCAAGCAAGCAAGCAAGCAAGCAAGCAAGCAAGCAAGCAAGCAAGCAAGCAAGCAAGCAAGCAAGCAAGCAAGCAAGCAAGCAAGCAAGCAAGCAAGCAAGCAAGCAAGCAAGCAAGCAAGCAAGCAAGCAAGCAAGCAAGCAAGCAAGCAAGCAAGCAAGCAAGCAAGCAAGCAAGCAAGCAAGCAAGCAAGCAAGCAAGCAAGCAAGCAAGCAAGCAAGCAAGCAAGCAAGCAAGCAAGCAAGCAAGCAAGCAAGCAAGCAAGCAAGCAAGCAAGCAAGCAAGCAAGCAAGCAAGCAAGCAAGCAAGCAAGCAAGCAAGCAAGCAAGCAAGCAAGCAAGCAAGCAAGCAAGCAAGCAAGCAAGCAGCAAGCAAGCAAGCAAGCAAGCAAGCAAGCAAGCAAGCAAGCAAGCAAGCAAGCAAGCAAGCAAGCAAGCAAGCAAGCAAGCAAGCAAGCAAGCAAGCAAGCAAGCAAGCAAGCAAGCAAGCAAGCAAGCAAGCAAGCAAGCAAGCAAGCAAGCAAGCAAGCAAGCAAGCAAGCAAGCAAGCAAGCAAGCAAGCAAGCAAGCAAGCAAGCAAGCAAGCAAGCAAGCAAGCAAGCAAGCAAGCAAGCAAGCAAGCAAGCAAGCAAGCAAGCAAGCAAGCAAGCAAGCAAGCAAGCAAGCAAGCAAGCAAGCAAGCAAGCAAGCAAGCAAGCAAGCAAGCAAGCAAGCAAGCAAGCAAGCAAGCAAGCAAGCAAGCAAGCAAGCAAGCAAGCAAGCAAGCAAGCAAGCAAGCAAGCAAGCAAGCAAGCAAGCAAGCAAGCAAGCAAGCAAGCAAGCAAGCAAGCAAGCAAGCAAGCAAGCAAGCAAGCAAGCAAGCAAGCAAGCAAGCAAGCAAGCAAGCAAGCAAGCAAGCAAGCAAGCAAGCAAGCAAGCAAGCAAGCAAGCAAGCAAGCAAGCAAGCAAGCAAGCAAGCAAGCAAGCAAGCAAGCAAGCAAGCAAGCAAGCAAGCAAGCAAGCAAGCAAGCAAGCAAGCAAGCAAGCAAGCAAGCAAGCAAGCAAGCAAGCAAGCAAGCAAGCAAGCAAGCAAGCAAGCAAGCAAGCAAGCAAGCAAGCAAGCAAGCAAGCAAGCAAGCAAGCAAGCAAGCAAGCAAGCAAGCAAGCAAGCAAGCAAGCAAGCAAGCAAGCAAGCAAGCAAGCAAGCAAGCAAGCAAGCAAGCAAGCAAGCAAGCAAGCAAGCAAGCAAGCAAGCAAGCAAGCAAGCAAGCAAGCAAGCAAGCAAGCAAGCAAGCAAGCAAGCAAGCAAGCAAGCAAGCAAGCAAGCAAGCAAGCAAGCAAGCAAGCAAGCAAGCAAGCAAGCAAGCAAGCAAGCAAGCAAGCAAGCAAGCAAGCAAGCAAGCAAGCAAGCAAGCAAGCAAGCAAGCAAGCAAGCAAGCAAGCAAGCAAGCAAGCAAGCAAGCAAGCAAGCAAGCAAGCAAGCAAGCAAGCAAGCAAGCAAGCAAGCAAGCAAGCAAGCAGCAAGCAAGCAAGCAAGCAAGCAAGCAAGCAAGCAAGCAAGCAAGCAAGCAAGCAAGCAAGCAAGCAAGCAAGCAAGCAAGCAAGCAAGCAAGCAAGCAAGCAAGCAAGCAAGCAAGCAAGCAAGCAAGCAAGCAAGCAAGCAAGCAAGCAAGCAAGCAAGCAAGCAAGCAAGCAAGCAAGCAAGCAAGCAAGCAAGCAAGCAAGCAAGCAAGCAAGCAAGCAAGCAAGCAAGCAAGCAAGCAAGCAAGCAAGCAAGCAAGCAAGCAAGCAAGCAAGCAAGCAAGCAAGCAAGCAAGCAAGCAAGCAAGCAAGCAAGCAAGCAAGCAAGCAAGCAAGCAAGCAAGCAAGCAAGCAAGCAAGCAAGCAAGCAAGCAAGCAAGCAAGCAAGCAAGCAAGCAAGCAAGCAAGCAAGCAAGCAAGCAAGCAAGCAAGCAAGCAAGCAAGCAAGCAAGCAAGCAAGCAAGCAAGCAAGCAAGCAAGCAAGCAAGCAAGCAAGCAAGCAAGCAAGCAAGCAAGCAAGCAAGCAAGCAAGCAAGCAAGCAAGCAAGCAAGCAAGCAAGCAAGCAAGCAAGCAAGCAAGCAAGCAAGCAAGCAAGCAAGCAAGCAAGCAAGCAAGCAAGCAAGCAAGCAAGCAAGCAAGCAAGCAAGCAAGCAAGCAAGCAAGCAAGCAAGCAAGCAAGCAAGCAAGCAAGCAAGCAAGCAAGCAAGCAAGCAAGCAAGCAAGCAAGCAAGCAAGCAAGCAAGCAAGCAAGCAAGCAAGCAAGCAAGCAAGCAAGCAAGCAAGCAAGCAAGCAAGCAAGCAAGCAAGCAAGCAAGCAAGCAAGCAAGCAAGCAAGCAAGCAAGCAAGCAAGCAAGCAAGCAAGCAAGCAAGCAAGCAAGCAAGCAAGCAAGCAAGCAAGCAAGCAAGCAAGCAAGCAAGCAAGCAAGCAAGCAAGCAAGCAAGCAAGCAAGCAAGCAAGCAAGCAAGCAAGCAAGCAAGCAAGCAAGCAAGCAAGCAAGCAAGCAAGCAAGCAAGCAAGCAAGCAAGCAAGCAAGCAAGCAAGCAAGCAAGCAAGCAAGCAAGCAAGCAAGCAAGCAAGCAAGCAAGCAAGCAAGCAAGCAAGCAAGCAAGCAAGCAAGCAAGCAAGCAAGCAAGCAAGCAAGCAAGCAAGCAAGCAAGCAAGCAAGCAAGCAAGCAAGCAAGCAAGCAAGCAAGCAAGCAAGCAAGCAAGCAAGCAAGCAAGCAAGCAAGCAAGCAAGCAAGCAAGCAAGCAAGCAAGCAAGCAAGCAAGCAAGCAAGCAAGCAAGCAAGCAAGCAAGCAAGCAAGCAAGCAAGCAAGCAAGCAAGCAAGCAAGCAAGCAAGCAAGCAAGCAAGCAAGCAAGCAAGCAAGCAAGCAAGCAAGCAAGCAAGCAAGCAAGCAAGCAAGCAAGCAAGCAAGCAAGCAAGCAAGCAAGCAAGCAAGCAAGCAAGCAAGCAAGCAGCAAGCAAGCAAGCAAGCAAGCAAGCAAGCAAGCAAGCAAGCAAGCAAGCAAGCAAGCAAGCAAGCAAGCAAGCAAGCAAGCAAGCAAGCAAGCAAGCAGCAAGCAAGCAAGCAAGCAAGCAAGCAAGCAAGCAAGCAAGCAAGCAAGCAAGCAAGCAAGCAAGCAAGCAAGCAAGCAAGCAAGCAAGCAAGCAAGCAAGCAAGCAAGCAAGCAAGCAAGCAAGCAAGCAAGCAAGCAAGCAAGCAAGCAAGCAAGCAAGCAAGCAAGCAAGCAAGCAGCAAGCAAGCAAGCAAGCAAGCAAGCAAGCAAGCAAGCAAGCAAGCAAGCAAGCAAGCAAGCAAGCAAGCAAGCAAGCAAGCAAGCAAGCAAGCAAGCAAGCAAGCAAGCAAGCAAGCAAGCAAGCAAGCAAGCAAGCAAGCAAGCAAGCAAGCAAGCAAGCAAGCAAGCAAGCAAGCAAGCAGCAAGCAAGCAAGCAAGCAAGCAAGCAAGCAAGCAAGCAAGCAAGCAAGCAAGCAAGCAAGCAAGCAAGCAAGCAAGCAAGCAAGCAAGCAAGCAAGCAAGCAAGCAAGCAAGCAAGCAAGCAAGCAAGCAAGCAAGCAAGCAAGCAAGCAAGCAAGCAAGCAAGCAAGCAAGCAAGCAAGCAAGCAAGCAAGCAAGCAAGCAAGCAAGCAAGCAAGCAAGCAAGCAAGCAAGCAAGCAAGCAAGCAAGCAAGCAAGCAAGCAAGCAAGCAAGCAAGCAAGCAAGCAAGCAAGCAAGCAAGCAAGCAAGCAAGCAAGCAAGCAAGCAAGCAAGCAAGCAAGCAAGCAAGCAAGCAAGCAAGCAAGCAAGCAAGCAAGCAAGCAAGCAAGCAAGCAAGCAAGGCAAGCAAGCAAGCAAGCAAGCAAGCAAGCAAGCAAGCAAGCAAGCAAGCAAGCAAGCAAGCAAGCAAGCAAGCAAGCAAGCAAGCAAGCAAGCAAGCAAGCAAGCAAGCAAGCAAGCAAGCAAGCAAGCAAGCAAGCAAGCAAGCAAGCAAGCAAGCAAGCAAGCAAGCAAGCAAGCAAGCAAGCAAGCAAGCAAGCAAGCAAGCAAGCAAGCAAGCAAGCAAGCAAGCAAGCAAGCAAGCAAGCAAGCAAGCAAGCAAGCAAGCAAGCAAGCAAGCAAGCAAGCAAGCAAGCAAGCAAGGCAAGCAAGCAAGCAAGCAAGCAAGCAAGCAAGCAAGCAAGCAAGCAAGCAAGCAAGCAAGCAAGCAAGCAAGCAAGCAAGCAAGCAAGCAAGCAAGCAAGCAAGCAAGCAAGCAAGCAAGCAAGCAAGCAAGCAAGCAAGCAAGCAAGCAAGCAAGCAAGCAAGCAAGCAAGCAAGCAAGCAAGCAAGCAAGCAAGCAAGCAAGCAAGCAAGCAAGCAAGCAAGCAAGCAAGCAAGCAAGCAAGCAAGCAAGCAAGCAAGCAAGCAAGCAAGCAAGCAAGCAAGCAAGCAAGCAAGCAAGCAAGCAAGCAAGCAAGCAAGCAAGCAAGCAAGCAAGCAAGCAAGCAAGCAAGCAAGCAAGCAAGCAAGCAAGCAAGCAAGCAAGCAAGCAAGCAAGCAAGCAAGCAAGCAAGCAAGCAAGCAAGCAAGCAAGCAAGCAAGCAAGCAAGCAAGCAAGCAAGCAAGCAAGCAAGCAAGCAAGCAAGCAAGCAAGCAAGCAAGCAAGCAAGCAAGCAAGCAAGCAAGCAAGCAAGCAAGCAAGCAAGCAAGCAAGCAAGCAAGCAAGCAAGCAAGCAAGCAAGCAAGCAAGCAAGCAAGCAAGCAAGCAAGCAAGCAAGCAAGCAAGCAAGCAAGCAAGCAAGCAAGCAAGCAAGCAAGCAAGCAAGCAAGCAAGCAAGCAAGCAAGCAAGCAAGCAAGCAAGCAAGCAAGCAAGCAAGCAAGCAAGCAAGCAAGCAAGCAAGCAAGCAAGCAAGCAAGCAAGCAAGCAAGCAAGCAAGCAAGCAAGCAAGCAAGCAAGCAAGCAAGCAAGCAAGCAAGCAAGCAAGCAAGCAAGCAAGCAAGCAAGCAAGCAAGCAAGCAAGCAAGCAAGCAAGCAAGCAAGCAAGCAAGCAAGCAAGCAAGCAAGCAAGCAAGCAAGCAAGCAAGCAAGCAAGCAAGCAAGCAAGCAAGCAAGCAAGCAAGCAAGCAAGCAAGCAAGCAAGCAAGCAAGCAAGCAAGCAAGCAAGCAAGCAAGCAAGCAAGCAAGCAAGCAAGCAAGCAAGCAAGCAAGCAGCAAGCAAGCAAGCAAGCAAGCAAGCAAGCAAGCAAGCAAGCAAGCAAGCAAGCAAGCAAGCAAGCAAGCAAGCAAGCAAGCAAGCAAGCAAGCAAGCAAGCAAGCAAGCAAGCAAGCA
The DNA here is from genome assembly GCA_030765055.1 of Mantis religiosa. Lineage (NCBI taxonomy): Eukaryota > Metazoa > Arthropoda > Insecta > Mantodea > Mantidae > Mantis > Mantis religiosa. The sequence goes on from CM060949.1 coordinate 63,715,811, forward strand.
AGCAAGCAAGCAAGCAAGCAAGCAAGCAAGCAAGCAAGCAAGCAAGCAAGCAAGCAAGCAAGCAAGCAAGCAAGCAAGCAAGCAAGCAAGCAAGCAAGCAAGCAAGCAAGCAAGCAAGCAAGCAAGCAAGCAAGCAAGCAAGCAAGCAAGCAAGCAAGCAAGCAAGCAAGCAAGCAAGCAAGCAAGCAAGCAAGCAAGCAAGCAAGCAAGCAAGCAAGCAAGCAAGCAAGCAAGCAAGCAAGCAAGCAAGCAAGCAAGCAAGCAAGCAAGCAAGCAAGCAAGCAAGCAAGCAAGCAAGCAAGCAAGCAAGCAAGCAAGCAAGCAAGCAAGCAAGCAAGCAAGCAAGCAAGCAAGCAAGCAAGCAAGCAAGCAAGCAAGCAAGCAAGCAAGCAAGCAAGCAAGCAAGCAAGCAAGCAAGCAAGCAAGCAAGCAAGCAAGCAAGCAAGCAAGCAAGCAAGCAAGCAAGCAAGCAAGCAAGCAAGCAAGCAAGCAAGCAAGCAAGCAAGCAAAGCAAGCAAGCAAGCAAGCAAGCAAGCAAGCAAGCAAGCAAGCAAGCAAGCAAGCAAGCAAGCAAGCAAGCAAGCAAGCAAGCAAGCAAGCAAGCAAGCAAGCAAGCAAGCAAGCAAGCAAGCAAGCAAGCAAGCAAGCAAGCAAGCAAGCAAGCAAGCAAGCAAGCAAGCAAGCAAGCAAGCAAGCAAGCAAGCAAGCAAGCAAGCAAGCAAGCAAGCAAGCAAGCAAGCAAGCAAGCAAGCAAGCAAGCAAGCAAGCAAGCAAGCAAGCAAGCAAGCAAGCAAGCAAGCAAGCAAGCAAGCAAGCAAGCAAGCAAGCAAGCAAGCAAGCAAGCAAGCAAGCAAGCAAGCAAGCAAGCAAGCAAGCAAGCAAGCAAGCAAGCAAGCAAGCAAGCAAGCAAGCAAGCAAGCAAGCAAGCAAGCAAGCAAGCAAGCAAGCAAGCAAGCAAGCAAGCAAGCAAGCAAGCAAGCAAGCAAGCAAGCAAGCAAGCAAGCAAGCAAGCAAGCAAGCAAGCAAGCAAGCAAGCAAGCAAGCAAGCAAGCAAGCAAGCAAGCAAGCAAGCAAGCAAGCAAGCAAGCAAGCAAGCAAGCAAGCAAGCAAGCAAGCAAGCAAGCAAGCAAGCAAGCAAGCAAGCAAGCAAGCAAGCAAGCAAGCAAGCAAGCAAGCAAGCAAGCAAGCAAGCAAGCAAGCAAGCAAGCAAGCAAGCAAGCAAGCAAGCAAGCAAGCAAGCAAGCAAGCAAGCAAGCAAGCAAGCAAGCAAGCAAGCAAGCAAGCAAGCAAGCAAGCAAGCAAGCAAGCAAGCAAGCAAGCAAGCAAGCAAGCAAGCAAGCAAGCAAGCAAGCAAGCAAGCAAGCAAGCAAGCAAGCAAGCAAGCAAGCAAGCAAGCAGCAAGCAAGCAAGCAAGCAAGCAAGCAAGCAAGCAAGCAAGCAAGCAAGCAAGCAAGCAAGCAAGCAAGCAAGCAAGCAAGCAAGCAAGCAAGCAAGCAAGCAAGCAAGCAAGCAAGCAAGCAAGCAAGCAAGCAAGCAAGCAAGCAAGCAAGCAAGCAAGCAAGCAAGCAAGCAAGCAAGCAAGCAAGCAAGCAAGCAAGCAAGCAAGCAAGCAAGCAAGCAAGCAAGCAAGCAAGCAAGCAAGCAAGCAAGCAAGCAAGCAAGCAAGCAAGCAAGCAAGCAAGCAAGCAAGCAAGCAAGCAAGCAAGCAAGCAAGCAAGCAAGCAAGCAAGCAAGCAAGCAAGCAAGCAAGCAAGCAAGCAAGCAAGCAAGCAAGCAAGCAAGCAAGCAAGCAAGCAAGCAAGCAAGCAAGCAAGCAAGCAAGCAAGCAAGCAAGCAAGCAAGCAAGCAAGCAAGCAAGCAAGCAAGCAAGCAAGCAAGCAAGCAAGCAAGCAAGCAAGCAAGCAAGCAAGCAAGCAAGCAAGCAAGCAAGCAAGCAAGCAAGCAAGCAAGCAAGCAAGCAAGCAAGCAAGCAAGCAAGCAAGCAAGCAAGCAAGCAAGCAAGCAAGCAAGCAAGCAAGCAAGCAAGCAAGCAAGCAAGCAAGCAAGCAAGCAAGCAAGCAAGCAAGCAAGCAAGCAAGCAAGCAAGCAAGCAAGCAAGCAAGCAAGCAAGCAAGCAAGCAAGCAAGCAAGCAAGCAAGCAAGCAAGCAAGCAGCAAGCAAGCAAGCAAGCAAGCAAGCAAGCAAGCAAGCAAGCAAGCAAGCAAGCAAGCAAGCAAGCAAGCAAGCAAGCAAGCAAGCAAGCAAGCAAGCAAGCAAGCAAGCAAGCAAGCAAGCAAGCAAGCAAGCAAGCAAGCAAGCAAGCAAGCAAGCAAGCAAGCAAGCAAGCAAGCAAGCAAGCAAGCAAGCAAGCAAGCAAGCAAGCAAGCAAGCAAGC